>CM060630.1:11472500-11655000 GCA_030578275.1 Meda fulgida
GTCCAGAAACAGGAATGTGGTAATGGATTTTAACAGTACTTCTCTGTTAGCACTGACTTCACCTTGACAGATTTGAGCTATGAGCTTCAAACATTGGACAAGGGGCCATGAGACGTGTGTGTGTGTGCGTGCCCATAAACCTGCTGTGTGATGGATGGGACAGGCCTGGGTGAGGGTGGGGGCATGGGGCGTGTTTGGGTGTGGATTTGAGCGGAGACGGAACATGCTGCTCTCCAACCCGTTGCTAATAAGGTCCACGCTGCATGGCTTTATTACGTCACTCTGCAGGAGGGCTCTCTCGTTTTACTCTCTTTTTAATTAATACGATTCCATATTCCTTGCTTTATATATCTGTTTGTTGTTTTCAATGCTGGCTTGTCAGGTCAATCTATCACAAAGGTACATGCCATTGCTGTCTCCATTGGAGGAAACAGTTATGGGTGACTTATGCCTTTCCTGTGGCGAAAACGCACCATGCAGAGATGAAGCCAAAAACCATGGCGTAACCTTTTAACCTCTCGCACTGTATCGCTTAGGTGTCAAAATCACTTTGAGTTGATAAATTGTCATAAGACCGGGTCAGCAGGGTCACCAGAACTAGAAGCCTGCGGTCAAATAATGGGTAATCTGGTGTATGACACGGTTTTATTATTGTGATTTACTAGAGATTCTTTCGTCATGGATGTGCAGATTCAGGGTTAAGCAAGAATATGTTTTGGTTCAGTTCAGAACAGTCAGATATGTCTTCTGAAAAGACCATCTTACTCCATTATT
This sequence comes from Meda fulgida, assembly GCA_030578275.1. Lineage (NCBI taxonomy): Eukaryota > Metazoa > Chordata > Actinopteri > Cypriniformes > Leuciscidae > Meda > Meda fulgida. The sequence goes on from CM060630.1 coordinate 11,473,275, forward strand.
GTGCCTGGTACACAAGATTTTGCTGGATGTAGAGCTGGTCCAGGTGAGGGGATTGGTATATGTTGGTTAGTGCTAGTTTGCTCCTGGTCTAGCCACCATATTTTTCACCAGCAGTTATTATAGCTAACCTATTTGAATGCAACCCCCCCCCCCCCCCCCAAATATGTTTAACAAAACAATTTATAATATTTTTTAAAATTGTTTTACTTCTTGAAAGGTTGATTTATCTTGTTATTGCTAATTTGCAACTATTTAGCCAGTAGACCAGACACATTTTACACCACCAAAAGGTTGTTAGTCTACCTACATTTTATAATGCTTACCTTTAAATTGTTATTTTTATAATAACCCTCCATGTTTATTTAATTATTGGTTAGTGCTAGTTTGCTGTCACCAAAATGTAGTTAGTAAATCTAACTTATATAATTCTAACATTACTATATATTTTTTATAATGAACATTTTTATAACATAGTATATTTCATTATAATATGTTTTGAATATTTTAGTGCTTGTAAGGTAGAAATGTTGGTGCTGGCTAGTAGTGGTCATTTGTGAGAAAACGCTTCCCTGCCATAAACTAACATTTCCGGCTTTCTGTGTTTTCACTGTTATGTGGTAGGGGGCGCTATTACACATCTTCTGAAAGAGTACAGAATCTTTAGATCAAAACACAGGTGAAAAAGAAGCAGAAATATGCAATATCATATTTAAGCAGATGCGTATGTAAAATAATGCGATCATGGATATTAAACAGCATGTAAATCAAAACGGCCAAATGTTACCGAATGAGATGTCGACCCATGACGAGGTACAGGACTGTGAAGCTAAGGGGGTGTTGATGGACTCAATCTACTCCATCTACGTTTTGATCATCGTTCTGAATCCGATCCAGATGTAGTCTTTGACAAATACGTGATTTTTGCCTTTTTATGAAACTTACCCCCCCCCCCCCCCCCCCCCAAAAAAAAAGAATGCATTAAGCTAGAATTAAGCAGTTTTTTTTTTTTTTTTTTTTTAAACAGATGGTCCTTTCTTTCTTTTGACATGGATACATGCTCAGTTATTCATACAGCAACATATTCTGGGGGCCATGAAACTTTTATGAAAATGATAAAAAAAAATTCTCGGTGGCTGGCAATAAAAAATAAATAAAATAAAAAACGCTGGTGGGGACAGAGTTAAGACTCTTGGTGTGGACAACCAGCACCAATCCTGGTATTAAAACTTGTCACCTTTGTTAGGTGTATCAAGGTATGTCTAGACCACAGTCAATAAGATGCTGAATAATCCTTTAAGATGTTTTGCTGAAATCGGTAGAGGAGACGGATGGCAAACACACCCACCTGAGATTTACACCAGCCTCCTGCAGTGTCGGATTTGGAAAAAAACCTTAAAAAATGTTCGCAAGGAAGAAAGAACGCCACAGTAATGGAAATGTGACATGCAACGTGAAAAAGAGATGCAACGTGGCAAAATATGTGCGCATCAAAGTGTGCCTTCCTCTGTTCTCTCCTGCCTTTGTCTTTCATCTGTTCCCTCTTTTCAGTAAGTGCCGCGGCGCAGTTTTGCAGTAGATACAGATCCTAATTAGCCGCGCAAACTTTAGGGGAACTCATGACGGATGTTTTGCTTTTAATATTATTTTTTTGTCAACACGAGAGTGGTTGTTTCACACAGAACCAAATGCCATTGTTGGCTGACAGCACAATGAAGGATCCGTAATCGTATTTCCTTTGAAACTCTCGCAGCGGAATGACTGAATTGTGCTGTCAACACCTCTGCGCCAGAATTATGATAATCCTTATTCATTTTCGTGTTGTTTGATAGTTTGTTCATCAGTGTCAAGTCAACAAGTTTTTTTCTTCTTCACGGCAGGCAGCTCCTGGGTTTCTGGAGGGAATCAGTTTACGAGAACAGCAGGGAGCGAGACCGTATTTTAAAATGAAGGGCCTTGTGAATCATTCTGATCGTGTTCACGTCCACGTAATGGCTTTTACGTCATGGCTTTTACGTCATTCGGAAAGGCCTGGAACTGTTGCGTTACCCACCCAGAGCTTTCAAATATATATTTCCACCACTTGTTTTTATTCTTCTTTTTTAGACCGTTTATTTTTGAATCAATAAACGAGGTCACTCTGCTTTCCCTTTTCTTCTCTTGGACTCTCAAAGCTCCATAATGTAATTGAAGAAAACAGAAAAACAGAAATGGCTGGAGAATGATTTATTTGTATTTTTTTTAGATTCAGTGCACGTCGTACTGTTGAAGGAAAACTGTGCATCTCATTTCTTCTGTCAGAGGCATGAACTACAGTATTGACAAATGTACCTATTAGATGCACAACAGTGATGGTTGTAGATGGTTTAATTAGTATTTGTTCGTATTTGAGACGTGAAATGACTTGCATGTTAGATGAAGTTTAGATACTGAGGTTTACAAAACATTTGACTTAGTTTTTGAAACCTTTAAAAAAGATAATACAACTTTTCACAGTCACAGAATGAATTGATTACAGGTTAAGCTGAGGTTTTTGAAATCACTCTGGGTAACAATATACAGTGTCCTGGTTACATGTAGTTACTATATGTTACATAATAATTACTATGCAATTATTATTACTCAGTTCTTAAATGTACAGTATAATTACACTGTGACATGGACACCTTAAAATAAAATGTAATTTCATTATTTTTAACCCTTAAACGCATACCTCTGGTTTTTAGTGACACGGGACGTCATTTAAGGGTTAATAATGTTAAAGATGTTCTGGTAACACTTCACTTAAGGCATTTGTGTATAATGATACCATACAATGTATTACAAGGCATAATTAATGCCTAACATAATATATAAAGACCTTAAGTAAAGTCTTACCAACATGAGAGCCACCAGAACGTACAGTACATCTAGTGTAGCCTTTAAAACAGCATTTTAAAGGCTGTCAAGTGTTGTGTTATTGTTGTTGGCATGCCCGAGACGTCTTTCATTACTTTAGCATTACACATTTAACAGAATGAGGTACCTGAAAGTTGTTAGGCCACCAAAACATTTACAATACCTATATATAGCTTAACCGTTGTAACCTTTTAAGACGATAGTACATTATTTGACAGACGTAAGAGTGATTACTGGGTTAAGCCAGGGTTTCTGTGGCGATTCATGCATCGCTTGCCAATATATAACAATAAGACCCCTCCTGACAGCTCTTAGTAAACTGTGTATGCAATATCTCATGCTGGTAATGAAACATTGATTAGACAAAGATCATTGATTCTGGCTCACAGAGACTCACCACAGCAGGAACACACGGATCTATGGCAGATGCCTTCAGCCAGGCCGGCAGATAGAGAGAAGCCTGATGCAATGTCTTTTTCTCTCATTTCAGTCCAAAAAGGTCTAATTTTGGCTGCATTTATGTCGTTTCTACAGCTTGTATACAGGAAGTACTCCATCTTGAATCGTTCTTGTCTCAGTTCCAAAACCTAGTACGCTGCCTACTTACCCCCAACAGGAAGTGTTTTAAAAGGTAGGCAGCTTTATGATGTCTCGCTGCCTTATCAGGCAATGACTTTGCAGATTTCCGACAGACTTCAGAGGTAGCGTAACGGTTTAAAGATCCACGACAAAGTAGAGAGCGCTTTGTTGATAACTAACCGAATATTTAATTACTACAATAGTAATTTCTCGCTAGAAATTGCATCAAAAGTGTGGAAAAGTAGGTCAGAAGTGCACATTTACACAATCTGACCAACAACCGCAACTTTCAGATGCCATCTTATTTTTTTAGCTTAACTGTCAGGGAATGGAAATCACAGGTTTGTGGGATTATCAAAGGCAGCGAATGAAACATCTATTGTGTCTTCAAAAACCCATCAGATGAAGGTATTTCTTAGGGGACAGGAAGTGACATGATCATTAGATTCGAACGTGCCTTGTTGCCTCACTACCCCCCTATTCTACCGGCGGAGGCAGCATTTTTCAGCTTTCGGACGCAGCCAATGACAAAAATAAATAAATAAATGGCGGAGAAAGTATGAGAAATATATCATTCTAAATTTTCATATTGGCATTTATGCATTTGGCAAATGGTTTTATCCAAAATGACTTGCATTGCATTCATAATAATTGCATACATTATAATTAATTATACAACAGTTCTTTCTGGTTCTCGAATCTGATTAGCTGAGAGGCTTTTCCAGTTGTGCGATATACCCCCAGTATCAGCACTGGAACCGTTTCACCGTTTGTATCACTCCGCTTGTGGCGGCTGTCATGGCGGTCAAGCAAATCCACCATATATTTTTTTTTTATATAGCTGCTGTTGTGTCACAAAATGTAGTTTTGAGAGTTTTTAGGGAAGAATGTATTTATTTAGACCTCAAATATGTGACTGATATATAATCCTAGGGCCTATTTTACAATCTGTTTAGACACTTTCACAGATGCAAGGTCCAGGCCGTAAGGCGCTCATGTACCCGCAGAGAACAGCGTCCTTCAGGAATTTGCCTCTGGCTCTTACGTAGATAGTGTTTAAACATTTTGCTCATATAAATTCTGAAAAGTATTGATTAATAACTGAAAATAAAAGGTTAAATATGGACTATTTTACCTGTGTGTTCTACGTATACTCATGTTCTTTAAATTATCATGTTGAGTCACCTATACTGAAGTCACTTTGGCTACTTTTTTTTATATAGTAGCACAAAGTTCGTACCTATGTAGAGCGTCCCAAATCACTCACTTATAATGTTTTATTCTGTTTAAGATGCTGCCTGTAAAGGAATGATGCAACTTACTAGGATTTTGTACATATCTTCTCTCTTTTCCCCCTTCCACTGTCTTTGTTTTGTGATTTACTTTTCTAAACAGACGTGATATAAATACAGTATGGCTTGATTTATGGCAGGGTGTTTTTTTCCAGAAATCTTTAATTTCATGACAAACAGCCCTTGGAAGTGTTCATTTTACAGTGCAGACAGGTCTGCGTTTGACTGATTTATAATCCCATTCCTTACAATCGCTGTCTGATGGTTGTTCCTGATACGTACGGATGTCCCGGATTGTTACATCTATCAGCAAATTATATTAAAAAAAAAACACGCATTTCCAGAGTGCTGCCTCATGCAGAACTACACTCTTGCTTTCTTTCAGCATTTCAATTTACTCTTGCTGTCAGCCTAAAAAAGCCTCGTCTTGGCTCTAACTGGGCCTTTTTTTTTCCTCTTTGAAAACAGAGGAAGACATTAGGCCATTATATGGTCTGCAAGTGCAGCTTTGAGACTCGAGTAGGCAGACGTGGTTTGTTGAGTGCTACCAGAGATCGCATCGAGCCAAGAAAGAAGGCAGGGTGGAGGGGTTGAGCAAGGAATGAGGTAGAAGAGGGAAAAAAGGACGACAGGAAGAAATAGAGCAGCACAGATGCATTATGTGTGCTTGCTGACACACTAAAGTCGCGGTCTTCACAGCTGGTGCAGCCGCGCGTCATAGGAATGTGCCCCGCAGCCGACTGTGGGGTAAGATGTGCCACATTTGCTTAAGCTGTTCTCCAAGCAAGGAGAAATGAGGTACAACTAATGTTCCTTGTCATATATCAGGATGTGTGCCATTAACTGACAATACAAGAAAGCATGGACAATATACAGCAATATAAATAGTAAAAATTATTTTAAATCTCATGTCTCTCTCATAATGGTATGTTGATAAACGGTTATGTTGGATCATACCAAAGCAATGTTGAATTAATTTTTCATCTTTGTGTTCTCTTGCCAACACTCTTTCATGCATTAAACATTGGTTTTCCGCCATACCTTCTGTTTAGCATGCGGTGCCGGTTTTTGATTGGTTGACCTGGATCCATTAAAATAAAAGGCCAGTGCTGATTGGCTTGGCCTTTCCTCGTCGACTTTTAATTCCCCACATTGACATTCTGAAAATTGCATCTCCTCGCGATTCGCCACAGAGCCCTCGTCCAATCGCACAACTCTTTCTTGACCGACTGTCAATAACAGCCCACTGCTGATCAAGCACCCAGAATCCTCCCAGGTCAGGGCTCGTGACCTTGTGACCTCATTCGACTTACCTACAAATAATGATACATTAAAGCACAAAGGAGCCTAATAACAGGACATGCGTTAAATGTCTGATCTGGCCGTTCATTGAAGGGCAGCCAAGGACACGCCCAGCCCACGGATTATTCACAAGAAGGGCTATTAAAGAAAGGTCGGAGGTCGCGGTGAGCGTGCGGAGGGGTGCTGGTGTTAATTGCATGGCATGGAAGAGCTCTTTGTGGTGCAGGGCAGCTGCTGGGTATAAACTTTGGCCTTCGGAGCAGGAGGCATGACTGTACATGACAGGTGGTGCTCAGTCCTCGTCCGTCAGACCCCTTCTCGGGTTTTTATTTGTTTTGATAAGCTATTTTGAATGTTCTGGTGACTTTTTGGGATTTTAAATAGATGTGATTTAAAAAGTCAGTGGTAATGGACTTCATGAATTAATGATTTTCTTCATATAGGGAATGGATTCCCTACATTCCTAGATGTCAGATCGGGATGGATGTCACTATAATTTCCCACAATATTATTGTTTCTGAGGATTTCCGTTGTTTTCTATGGAGATTTTGTCTTTCTGCAGCAGTAAGGTATGATCTGGTCTTTGGCTATTTCCTGGCCCAGAATGATCCCTAAGCCAACATATTTTTTTTTGTCTCCCGAGAAGGGAAAAAGAAAGCAGTTTGCTTATAAACTCAGTCTGCATAGAACACATAGTCTCCATTTCTGCGGTGGAAATCACAGACTCGCTGCAGGCAATGAATCGCAGAGCGCGTCTTCTGTTTGAAAACGTTACACGATACTGTTTGGAAGCAAAATGCTTCAATTAGTCTCAATGTGAACACAATGTTTAGAATTCAATAGGCAATCTGTGAGTAATGACTCTTCAGAAAGAGCAAAAAAATAGATCTGGTGACGTGGCATTTGTTTTCGAATTTGAAGTGCATTTCCTAATTTCCTGGAAGGTTATGCATATGTCTTTGAGAAAGGATAATACAGCTGTGTGTGTGTGTGTGTGTGTGTGTGTGTGTGTGTGTGTGTGTGTGTGTGTGTGTGTGTGTGTGTGTGTGTGTGTGTGTGTTGGTTGGTATGTTTGTGTGTTTGTCGTCTTGATCTCTGAGTCACTGGAATCAAATGCACTTTGTAGGTCACAGACTTTTAGATAACTATTTGTTGAACAATTATCACACAAAGACTCTTTATGCACGAGGGCAAGTCAAGACTCCCAGGAATTAGTTTTTTCTTTCTTTCTGCTCTACTTTCCCAATTAAAGACAGTCGTTTTGAATAGCCTGCACCTAAGCTCTTTAAGAGCGCTGTCTCAGCAAAGCAATAGCAACAACAACAATTGATACTCCTAATTAGATTATTAATACAGCATATTAGCCATATTTGCGATTAGATTGAGAATATTTTGGAATAAGAAGTGTGTCCTGTGATTAGAGAAGAGAGGCTGTTTTTACTACTGTACCTTTAAAACGTTGATATGTCAATTGTTTATGTTCTGATTGGTTAAACACCTTTTCCTGTGAAATTAGTTAGAAAGGCATGTTTTGAATGCAACAGAAATGCCATATTCTACTCTTTTGCAGCATTTTATTCCTCTGAAGACCACCTTTAGTCAAGTTTTTTTGCACTGAGTCGGAATTTAGAAAATGTCATGTGAAACTAATTTATTTTTGACCTTTATAACTAAATAGGCTTTTTTTTACTGCTACTGTACCTTTAAGGTCTCTATTTAAGTGATAACACCTTTGCATTATAATCAGTAAGAAACACATTTTTTGACACACAAGTCATAAAAGATGGGTTGACAGTAATGCATTTACATTTTTATTTTTTCAAACTAAAGTACAAATCAGAATTCTTTTGCTCTTGAGATGCTATCGATATAGCTTAACTTGTATTTAACACTAAATATTTCTTCAGGAGTAGAAGGTCTTGGCCTTGGCTTTATCAATATATGCCTTCAAATCATATCTTGTCATATTCATGTAAAAGCTCATACTAGAGCTGGAGATAATCCCAGCAAACCTCAGACTCTCGATCAGGAATATGTTTAATGCGGCGATGACAGATGAAAAGCTGTAAAATGCGTTTATATATTCCACCGAGGCTAGTTTTCACCTCTCAGATGTACTGGTTCATTGCACTAAATTACACTCCTCCGGCTGGTGCATTTGTTTGTTTGGGTTGACCTGCGAAATGTCTCTCCCTCCGCCACCATGCAATTAAAACCAACAAATTTACCAGTGATTTTTTTTTTTTTGTCTCTTGTCACAACACTGCTTGGCAAGCGACCGGCAGAACAAATCGAGGAATGCTGCGAGATATTATTAATTTTAGATTTGCATTTCATAGTTTGTTTGCATCCTCCGTTTCAGACAAAGAAAGACGAAACTACACCCGTCCCCTGAGGGCAGAACATGCAGTTATTTCAGAAGCGGTCCGGATGGGAATTATTCTTTTTTTTTTTTAGAGGAGAATCAGCATATTTCGTACATTCATCTTCTGCGCTAAAAAGCGAACAGTCCTCATCCGTCACGTTAGACGGATTGTGTGCAGTAAATGAGTGTGAGGAAAGACCAGAGCCTCAATAAGAGAGAGATATAGAGAGAGAGAGAGAGAGAGAGAGAGAGAGAGAAAGGGGGAGGAAAGCATGACAGAAAGATGTTGTGTCTGTTAAGGGTCAGTTCTTGGGTGGAATCTTCTAGTTTTGACACGGTGGACGGTGTGTTTGGTGTGGGCAGCCGCGGACTCACTGATGATGTCAGAATGTCATGTTCGGCTGTAGAACATCTGTATTGCGTGAACACACACCATGCCTGGTTGCATGTGATTACAAGAAATGCAAAACAAACCAACTGGAGGGTGGAGGTGCTTTTTCAACCTGCGTGAAACCTCCCTTCCCCCAACACACACACACACACACCTGAAATATATATGTATATACATTTGCTCTTTTCTAGTGAGCAGTCTACACAACACAAGCTGCTGCTTTCTATGGCAGAGTTTGATGGTGGCATTTTTTCTAAGCTTACAATAAAAAAAGAAAGAATATACGATACATTATATGAAGTACAAATTCATATAGTATATGATATAAACTATGTATATAGAGAGGGAATGCAATAGATGGATGTATGTATATGGATGGATGGGCAGATAGATAGATAGATAGATAGATAGATAGATAGATAGATAGATAGATAGATAGATGGATGTATATATGTATAGATGTATAGATGGATCTATAGATGTATAGATGTATGTATAGATGGATGTATGTATAGATGGATGTATGTATAGATGGATGGATGTATAGATGGATGGATGGATGGATGTATAGATGGATGGATGTATAGATGAATGGCCGATAGATAGATAGATAGATAGATAGATAGATAGATAGATAGATAGATAGATAGATAGATAGATAGATAGATAGATAGATGTTTAACATAAATATAACTTTATTTTGTAATGCAGTTTTAGCTTGTCTCTTATTTTTCTTACTCTCTCTCTTATGTGTGTTCATCCGTCACACTCCTCACACTGCTCCTCAGGCTCAGAAAACTGTTTGTGTTCCTGTATGATTTGTTATAGTTTACTTTAGCTTTCATTTCACCGAGCGGCGGGCGTCAGACACACCTGCCCCATTGTGTCGGGGTGACGGGTCAGTTTGTGGTAGTGGCTCAATTAACTCCTGTTTGCAGAGCTAGTGAAGTGGGTCCGAAGATGTCTCCCGCTCCGATAGGGAGGAGACCCGAGGACTCAAATTGAAAGACAAATAATCTGGAGTCATCTCAGGAGGAATCAGACTCCAGTCATCCAAACCAGATGTTTGTAACATGGCCTCGTCATTGTTTTAGACACCCACTGGTGTCAAGGTGTTCCCACGGGATAGCAGTAGCCAAGGGAGTGTGAGCGGGCCAACTGAAAAGGACTCCTGTGAATCACCAGGGATGCAAATTATTTCGCTTGTTAACTGCACCGCCCAGGTAGCCGACGTGGTTTTAATTAAAATCAGTGCATTTGCAGGCCGTTTCAGAAATCATTTCAATGTGTTTTTCCACCACAAAAATGAACTGTATCCTGGTTTTTCACAAACTCTACCACATATCAGCGTGCGCAGTCTAAACACACCACTTCAGTGTCGCAAGGGACTCGTTGACTAATCCAGACCTAAAGTAACCGAGAGTCAGTCGAGTCCTGTCATCGTCGCATTCGCATTTGGAACAAATGAGGTCACGGTCCCAGGAAGACTGTTGTCCTCCGGGAGATTAGACGGACCAGCCCCGTCCCGCTCTGCACCACATGCTGGAATACCTCAGCGATGAGATTAAAGCTCATGACGTGCCCCAAGAATAGTGTGCGGCCTCCTTTTAGGAGAAAGAAAACAGACGTGACCTCAGTGCTTGTAGGTTTCAGAGCAGCGATACGGCCGAGAGCCACGCACGCGTTACCTAATGACTCATAAACGAACAAATAAACCACAACTACATACTGTTTCTCCTTAGCCAAGGTGGTAACTTGGTCAGAATGCCATTTAACTCTGTCCTCGCCATTGGCGGAATTTTTCCGTCATTTATTAGACAGCGCTTCCCCTCCATTGACGGAATTTTCAAGCAATCCATGTTTTTTACTGTTATATGGTAGGGGCTTTATTATCCATTTTCTGATATTGTATGACATTTTTGGATCAAAACAGTGGAGGAGAACAGGCAATGTATGTTTGGAATTTTAATAAAGAAATGTTACTTGTTGGATGAGAAAATGCACTTGAAGCTTTCATTCAAATGCTTTTTTTTTTAAATTATTTGTATTAATTGATTTATTGTGATTTATTGTGAATCAGTTTTCTTTAAAAAGGCAAATGTAATTAAATTTGAAAGTTTTCAAACCGTACAAAAACATACAGCTTCAAATCACGGTTATCACACCTGCAGATGTATTCCGCCGGCAGTCAAGTGGAACAGAGACCTGTGGGTCATGTGAAAATGCAGCTATACATACACATCATTATTATACTAAATGAGACGGAATGCAGCATCCTCCATATCTAAAATGCCAGCGACAATTATGAAATATAGGCTTTCCATTGACTGCAATGCAAAGCCCTGTTCCATTTACTGTGAACAGGGTCAAAAGGTTTCAGAAATCTCTCGATTTCTCTGTTTCATCCCTCTCTCCGCCTGCTTTATCGGTCTCTCTCGCCCGCTAAATAAAATGTCAAAGTAGCCCTTTAACCTTGAGCTCCTAATGGATGGAGTGAATGGAAGCGGAGGTGTAATGAAGAGAGGAATGAGGAAATAAAAGAGTGAGGGTTGTTAATCAAGCCTGAATACTTGATGGGGGAAGGGAGCAGTATGGAATGGGGTTGGGATTCAGAATAATGGGTTTGGCCTAGAAACTCATGTTTGCTGTTGGGGAAACTACCTTGAAATAAGCGTCCCATTTGTAGCAATCACAATGAGGATCTCAGTTATGGAAACAGCATTTTGAACAGATACATTTACACTAAATAGAACCAACTACCTGTGAGTTTATTTGGGGAGCATAAACACAATTGTTTTGGGATAACCGTGCATCTGATAATACAGTGATTGAAAATGTAGAAAGGTTGCAGGAGGGAAAATGTGTCAGACACATTATACATTGCAGCTTTGAATTCATTCCAGACAGTTTTGCATGTTTGGCATGACAATAAAGTGAGCTAATAATGAAAAAGCTCATAATTATGGAGTTTATGATGGGTTTCAGCTGGTACAGACACACAAACACAGCTGTTTAGATGAACACACCCACAGCAGGGTGGAATAAGAACAAATGCGTGCTGTCGTGCGATTCAAGGACATCATTGGTGTTTTCCCCTCACTTCATCAGGCTGAGGTGCATTGAATCACATTCTGAGCCAATGACCAGATTTATCAAAATCTGAGGTCTGAAGCAAATTCCCTCGTTACGTTACAGGTTGTTGAGGAAGAAATGTAGTTGTGCTGATATGCATGCGCTTTCTTTCAATAGCATTTTTTTTGTGTCCTTCACGTATATTTTAATTTCTTGAGGTAAATCTTGTCGGCAGGCTTGTGGTTTGTTGTCTGGACAGTGTTCAGGGGTTCTGAGCAGTGTTGTCAACTATTTTCAATGGAAAGTAGCTAAAACCTGCTCAAAACAGTGGCCATCATGTTCCAATTAGCATGTCTGTGATGTCATTGTGTCTCATTTGCATTCTGCCTAAAGCCGGCACTTTACATCTGTTTTCTCTCCTCATCTGTGCTCAAATACTAGGGGTGTAACGATACACAAACCTGACGGTTATGACGTCTCGGTTCGGTTTCATTTCGGTGGGGGGGGGTTTATAAAGCTAAAATAGCTTTTTTTTTTATTAAACAGTGCTTTAATGAACAAATTGTGTCCTTGTCTTTAAATTAATTCAATTACAAGTAAACGTTTCGCAAGGATAAAAAAATAATCTGCTAATGCTGTAAACTATATAGGAGCCCTTACTTGCACATTACTATAACATTAAAGCTTAACAACAGAGCCTAGACTTTTAGCCTAAATTCAGTTGAGATTTATTTTTAGATATAATAATAATCAACACTCAAATAACAAATTGTATGAAAACATGTAAACTGCACATAAGGCAGTTTTTGCATTAACTTATGTTTTTACTCTAATTTGTTATTGAAATATAATAATTTACACAGTTGCTGTTTTTTTCATGACAGATATTTTAAACAAACATTAAATAATCAACATATCATCAACAGGTTAAGTAAAATATAACATATAGGCTAATATAGTGAATTTATTTAGTGAAAGAGTTAGCGAACCAACAAGTTGTGGACACTGAATGACTTGCCTGATGTAAATATAAAGCTATGTGAAAAACTAAGCGTTTTATTGACGTTTTTCCGCTGCTGAAACACAGATTGCGCGATTACACGAGTTACGATGCCGTTCAGTAAGTATACTGTATCTTTCAACATACCTTCAGGTGTCCATAACTGAGGAAGAGATGATCACGTTTACTCGCGCTGCCGCTTTAAATGAGGAGCCTAGTGCAGTGATCTGATACGCCATATCAGGTCACTAGATTTGTCTCTAGGCGCTTTTTTGAAGTCCCAATCTAGCGTTTGGTTTAGGATTTACTTTGAAACTACTTTCACAAATTGCTTGTAAATTTCACACATGATTACAGAAATGGCAAGTGACTTGAAACTTGAAATTTCAGTAGAAAGAATGAAATGGTATTTTCTTGTAACCCGTACTTCAGTCGCTAATCGCTAATCAGTAATCGAAAAATAATTTATGTATGTAAAGGCACAGTATATGCATGTAAAACTGTAAATCCTAGTAACATACAGGAAGTAGTTTCTCTGGATTACTCCCATGACAGATGTACGCACGATAACACATGACCCAACCCAATTAAAGTCTCTCTGATCAGCACACACACACACACACACACACACACACACACACGCACACACACACACACACACACACACGCGCACACACACACACACACACACACACACACACACACACAGAGAGAGAGAGAGAGCGTGTGTATGCATGTACACAAGTGTCATTTCTCTTGGCTTAATAGAGCCAATTACTGTGTGAAACACTTGCAACACAAAGCGTTATGTAGAGCTCATTGAAATGGTAATTCTGTTGTTTTTAATGGCTAGCCTATGCTTCATAATGAAGTAGGAGTGAATTAATTCTACAGAAATTACATGTACTGTGGTGGATTATGCTAATACGAGAGCTAGGATAAGGACAGAGATGGAGACGGGAGTGTTGGTTATTAGTTTCTGAGGTGGTAGGCATTTCTTAGTTAAAACAGTGGTTTTGAACTAGAAGTATAAGTATGGATTTATTCTCACTATTTTATTGACCATTTGACTGCTGATTTGCCAGTTTTAGTGACATTTTTGAAAGACTCCAAATTAGAATGTAAGATTTTTTTTGTGCTATGGTGCAACATTGTTATATATATATATATATATATATATATATATATATATATATATATATATATATATATATATATATATATATATATATATATATATATATATATATATATATATGAACATAGTACTATAATACATTCCAAGCACATTGGAGCACCATATAATTAATATAGCATAATACACAGCCAGATACTGTAGCCTATATACAAATTAATTAAAATGAAGACATACAATATACATTAATTATATAATGAGCCATTTTAAAGATCGACAGATAGATGGATAGATAGATAGATAGATAGATAGATAGATAGATAGATAGATAGATAGATAGATAGATAGATAGACATTTAACAAAATCCCCTAAAAGTTTCTTACATTGTTGATTAAGATGCCTTATTAATTTAAAATGATTTTGCCGTAGTAAACTTTAGTAGCTTCTGTATTTTGGCAGAAGCTAGTAAATCTTGAAAGGGTAGTTCAACTTTTAGCTGTTCCAAGCATATGTGAGCAGTCTAAATACATGACCTAAGTATACTGTGGGTATAACCCTGGCTCCTGATCTAACTCGTGCTGCGCTGCAGACTTGTTTGACATGACTAATTAGTCCTCAGCGGTCCTCCCTTCCTCTGCACTTCACCCTGACAGTGACCAGAACACCTCGTGATTGACACCGTCCAGATCTCTTCACAGAGACCGATAGAGTTTCTTTATCAAGGGCTCCGAGACACTGAAGTTCTCCACACAGACTGGAGACCAGCGGTGATGCTGGAGAGCTGAAAAAGACCAAAAAGAAAGCATTCCTGAGAGGAGGTGAGGAGGGATCGGATGGCTCAGGGAGAGGAGCGGGTCTCGAGGTGACACCCGCAGTCATGGGGTGTCGGGTTCCAGGCCTGGGAAACAATGACTCTGGCATCTGTCTGGCGCGGGGGGATTCACAACACCGATGGATTGTGTTCCCGAGCCGGTGCTGAGGATGACCACGGCTGCATCGGAATGTCTTTAATGTAATCTGCTATATCCACCTCTCACCCTCCGCTGCTCATGTGATACCTCAGAGCCTCTTTTATTGGAGAGTTTACACAAAACAAGCCCTCACGCTGCTTCAGTTTAAGAGGAGGGTTCTTAGGCACTGAGAGGATGCTGGGAATGGTTTGGCTGAGGTAAAAACCGCAAGGATCTGATTTGGCCATGTTCATAGAATAGATGTAGTTATTCCTTTGACACAGTTGTTCTGTATTAATCTTATGGTAGCACATTATATTTATGCAGTAGTTATAATCCATTTATTACATGTTAACCACTGCATGTCATAGATCTTTGGAGTAGACTCTTTTTAAAGACACTTAGCAGATTATTTCTGAAGTGAAAAAATTGAGAAAAAAAGGTACATAAAAATAGTTTGAACTTTTAACAAAACATGCTTTACTATATATCTGCAATAAAATCAACAATCAAACAAGATGTGTTCCAAATTTGAGGTTGATATCTAAAGAAATGAGCTTTCAGTAAGATTGTTTGTGGTGGTGCTTTTATTTTTTGTGTTCGCAGCAAGCGCCAAAACCTTTTCCATTTTGTACCATTCACACCAATGCAGTTAAATAATAATGATTAAAAAAAGAAAAACGTTAAATTTTTCGGTCAAAAACCGCAGACCAAAACACAGACTTTCGCAATCCAAGCAATTCCCATTTGATAAAATTAAGTCCCATCCACATTTTTGTAGTTTTCCCACTTTTGATTTAGAATTTGTTTCATTTGAAAATGTCACATTATGGAAGTAAAAATGGTCATGAATGCCATTTTATGTTATTTTATGTGAATGCCATTTTAAGTTGTGTGCGAACATATGATAAACATTTTATCTTACCGTATACCTTTTTTTAAATGTTGCAACAACATCAGTGAGCATTTACAAAATGAAAAAGTGCTCCAATGACATCTTGCAGGTGAAAACGTACACTTCGTATACTTTTCAAATCCGGGAAGTTTTTGAATATTTGAATAACATTAATTTGTAACATCTGACAGTGAAGAACTTCAGACTTCGACGTTTGACGCTTTGACTCAGCTGGCATTGTTGGTGCTTCCCTGAGAATATTCTCTTTCAATCCCTCCGTTTACACTGATGCAGGAAGTGAGTAAATTAGAGGGCAACTGGTTTAATTTAAGGCCAATTAGATGCCTTCCCCTCCCTGAGCTGTATCTCTGCAGATGTTATCAGTGGAGAAGCACTTGGGAACGCTCCTCAACAGAAAGACTATTGAGTGTGGAAGTCCTCAATTTGAGGGAACAGACCAACATAAACATGTAAAATGGACAATGAAAGGAATGGATAAACAAGCACTGGATAGTTTCCTGAATAAATGTCAAATGAAGGAAACAAAAGGAACTTTGTTCTGAACTCAAATAAGGAGTTATAGTTAACCAAGGCCCTTAGTTTGGATCATTGGATTATCTCTGTCACTGAAACAGAATGTGAGTATGTGATGTTTTAAGGTTTTCTGATTGTTAATGAGAAACACAACCTCTTTGGAAATTGGCTTGTCGTCAGAGAAGTTGGATCTCGAGTCACCTTCGGCTCTGAGTCTTTGCGGTTGTCTTAGAAACACGGATAAGTCCACGGTCACATCCCGGGTCACTGTTCTGTCTCAGCCGTCGGGCTGAGGGCCAAAGGCTCAGGGTTCAATCACCGGAACTACACTGGTCCATCTGGCTTTCATTGAACTTGAGAACAAGAGCATGAGGAAGCTAATAAGCCCATGCTGGAGCTGCACTTGGACTGAGTGCTTCACTCTTTTGTGCATTGGAAAGAAGGTTCTGTGACTGTTAAAGGTTATTTATGGCGCCATCATTGCCAGTAAAGAAACTTTGTTTTAATTCAGTGTGAATGGTTTATGTTGAGTAGGTAAGATTTAATTTTTATTTACTTATTTATTTCAGCCACAACTGACTCCAGCTTCTTACTAAAGTCACACAGCAATCATAACTATAGATGTTGATGTCTTTTTTTTACTTAAAAAAAAGCAAGTAACCTGGTTGCCTTAAAAAAAAAGAGTTCATTGAAATAAAAAAATAAAAAATGAGTTATAGTGGAGATTTGGTTTAATCATCAGAAACTAAAAATATTATGCTATCTGAACCACATTATGATGATTTGACAAAAGAAAAAAAATTGTGATAAATCATGAAAATATATATTTTTTACAGTGCAGCATTTCTGTTAAAATCCTTTTAATAAAACACATTTACTTGAGAAGCAACATTGCATAATATATTAAAACCTGTTTTCAGATAATGTAACTTTGCTTGTTATGAATATTATTTTTAAAAGATTTATTTAATTATTTTTAGACATTTATACTGGAAAATAAATCCAAAAAGACTCAAGAAATCACTATTAAGAAATCACTTTTATGTGAATTTTTTTTTACAGCGCATAATATTCAGTGTGATTCTACAGTGTTTTTTTTTTTATTTCATCTGTTTTACCGCAGTTTCAAAAATTGCACGTCTGAATGGCTCAGAAAAGTAATAGCACAGGTTTGTAAGACATGTTTAGACAAAAATCCAATGTAGTAAAATTCTTGTTTGAACATTAGTGCGGTTTGCCTTTGCAAATGCTGCTAATAATACGCATATACATTTTCAGTATCACCAATCATCAAAAGTGATACAACGTTCAATTATGCTCAATTCACATTTCATTTTAAAGCTTCTCTCATGCACTGAATATGTGTTCTCATAACTCGTTTTCCTGAATTCTGTAGATTAGCTTGGCAGAAGTGCATCATTTCTGTGCCTTGAGTCAAATTGTGTCTCTGCATATTAAGCTGGGATGGGAGACAATATTATAACATCGGAACTCTTTACCTTTAGGTGAAATATTACTGCGTGTCTCTGGTGATCGACTGTAAATGGGGCATTATCACGGCACTCTTGGCACAGGAACGCACATGAGAAGGATGTTCAGGAGGTGATATCGCACATTTAGCAGTACTGCCAGCGAACGAACCCTCTGCGTGAGTGTGTGTGTTTGTGTGTGTGTGTTTCTCTACCTACATGCACATGTTTTTTTGAATGAATGTCATGCTCCATCCATCTTGCTGAGTTATTTCATTTTCTCTCCATTACTGTAGTTATTGCATTGAAAAAGAAAAACACCCCAGGTCAGGAAATTAGCTTCTCGTGGTTTTATCCTACCAGTCTCTCTCTCTCCCTCTTTCTTTTTTTCTTTTTTCGTCTGTCTCTTTCTCTCCTTCAGACCAATCAACAAAGTTCAATGATGGAGTAGCTTGAATTTTTGACCTTTGGGACTTTTGATCACCCCAAAAGGAAACAGATCTGGAGACGATGATGAATCCCAGACCGCCTCGGAGCGCGAGATATGATGGAAGTGTGAATGAGCGGCGCTGACAGCTTATGTGTGGACTTCCATAGGGCAGGCAGACGAATAGTGTTTGTGTTTGCTTAAGAGCTGGTTAGAATTGAAAGGCTGTGATTTTGTGGAGACAGAGACATGGTGGTCCGACTGACAGCCGTTCTGAACCAAGTGAAGCTGCCAGTCGGTAACCAGCTGAGAGATGATGGGCTAATAACTGTCAACAGACTTTAGAAATCGAGTTACGCACATGCAGAACTCCTAAACTTCTCCATAGTGTCCCGGGATTTGACACCAAACAGAGGTTTGTGTGTTGCACTGTGGCTTTTTTTTTGCCATAGTTTGTGCCTTCTGACAAAAAAAAAAAAAGAAAGTTTTATTCAGTTTTGCTAAAATGTAATAATTTTACTATCTATAATTTTATATAGGATATATATATATATATATGTCAACTTTTTGAAGAACAAAGGATTGCTGAAGTCATAGAGCATGCCACGGCATCATTAGAGCCCAGATGAAAGATTTGTGTGCACTTATTTAGGCTTTTCTTAATCTTTATATGAACACATATCTATCACTGGCCTTATTTACAAGGTTTTTAGGTTGTCATCTCCGGCCCTCATCTCCACAACCCCTTCAGAAGTAGAAATCAGAGACACCATTTTTCATTTAACATCCTTGATGCAGAGAATTCTGGGTGGTCAGAACAACATTGGAATGATGTTAGGAAGAGTCCTCTATTTGGGGCTGAATAATGCACGGGTTATGTATAATCAAAAACCGTAGCTCTTTATTGTACGATTTTTCATGGCTGGGCGACGTTTAGGAGCGGGAGGGGAGGGGGGGCTAAAAGAGTAAATCCTACTCGTGTAGAGCGTTCGAGATCCCGACTGCCTTGCTCACGCCAATACAAACAGAAGTGAAGTCATCTTCACTTTGCGTCCCGCTAAGAGCAGCACACTAGTCAGCCAACACAAACAAAACTGCCGGTGACCTCCGGCGCCTGTGAGTTTGTGCCAGTTCCACTTTTATAGCCCACGTTAATCAGCCTCAAAATCAGTTAAAAGCGTTTTACGTGGCCTCGGTGAGTAAGATATTTTGTTGCGTATGAAGTAAAACAAGAATTGGTTTGGGTTTGCAGTGCTAGAACGTACTCAGAATAGTGTCCCAAAAGTTCTCGAACTAGAAGACGTACCATGATCATAACAAAAGTTCCTACTGTGGTAAAGTCATGACATCGATAGGTCCCGTTTGAAGAGCACGTCTCTAAACCGGAACAATGCTTTAAAGAGGGTGTGATCAAATGTTGGCCATCTCACGCGGCCTGCGGTCGGCTCGGCCTCCCCCGTGACCTCAAAACCGTCCCCTCGCCGAGTCTCAAAAGCATTCCGCGCTCAAAGGCAGAGATGAAACCACACGATTGTGGCTGAAGGATGGTGGAGAGGTTCTGAGGGCCTATTCGCTCAGCTATTCACACATCAAAGGTGAACGTCAATGGGCTGCTTCGTATTGTCGTTCCCCTTTTGTGCTGTGCAGGTGTGCTGCTCTTCTCCGGCAGATGTAGAGCTCCCAATTCCTGGCTTGACAAGAGGAACATCTTCCCCCTTGGGGGCATTCATAGGCAACAGGAGAGGTTCAGGTGTTCGGGGGCCTGAAATAAAACGTGCGGACTGACGTTTTGGGCTTAGTGTTAAATATTTAACAACAGATTTTGCCTGTGGCTGGAGATCTGGCTTTATCTTGCTTTGGGAACATGGAACAGCTGGGATCTGTGAGGTTTGTTGAGTCGGGAACGGTTGCCCCCATGGAGCGTTTTTAGCCCGCATTTGCCTGTCTGCAGTTTTCTTTTCTGCTTTTAGAGATAACGGACGTTGAATGCCCTGCTCGAGCGTGTCCCATCACATCCTCCAACTGAAAGACGAGGTTCACAGCGGAATACAATGTAGCGTTTTAGCTCGCTGATGTGCTATCAGTTATTTGTTGTCATATTTTGGTGCATCTTTTGAGTTTATACATGAAACGGAGGGCGCTTGAACTGACTGTTTTGGTCTTGGATGAAATCACGGTCTTATCTTTTCAGCTTGTGGAACGCAGCAGCGCTTATCTTTTCCTCCCATCACACATTGTTTGTTCTACCTGATCTGAGCAGCCTTTCAGTGAAACTGTCTTTGGGTGGCTCTTCATTGGACTGTTAAATTAGGCATAAAAAATATATAATACATGGATTAAAAAAAAATCATATTGTTCTTCCTGTCTAACTGACCAACTATAATTGCATTGTGCCATCTCAAGCAAACATTGTTATATACACTGTAGTCAAAATTGCTGCCTTAAAATTTTAAGTACAATCAACTTGGATGATTAAGTAATTTCAACTTAAATTACATTACCATATATAACCATTTTAATGATCAAAAGCATTATTTTTGCTTTATATATATATATATATATATATATATATATATATATATATATATATATATATATATATATATATATATATATATTAGATGGGTTTAAATTCTGATATTTCTACAAAAATCCACTTTCCAATGATTGATCAGTTGAGTTGACATTTTAAGATCATCCCTTAAAAATATAGCAAAATATAACTTTAAGTGATACAAATGCGTAAACTTTAACTAAGTTAACTTCTTAAAATGAGTTTTGTATGAAATTTTTAATTATTCAAAAAGAAAAATGTAATTGGAAATGGGTTGCCGCATAACCCGGGGACAAATTTTTTAATAAACATAATGTCGACTAAAATATAAGGTTATATAGATGGAGAATGCTAGCCTTTTGTCTTCAAAATGTGCGTATTTGCTAATACAAAGTGTAGATGTTGGATTGGGAACAGGCCAAAAAAGCATATTTAGGATGAAAGGGGAAAAAAAGAAGAATGAATATAAAGTTATTGTCAGTGTGCTGAGTAATATATAAATGTATATTTGTATTAGAATATAGTTGACGTTGTCATCAGCACTTCATTGTTAAACTTGCACGAATGGTTCTGTTTTGTAGAATGACCTACATACTTTCCCCAGAATATCAGACTAAATATCAGACTAATGTTTGGACGAAAGGACATGTTTTATGCTAATTCCGTCTCTGTTTCTCTTCCTGTCTTACTTTGTTCCGTTCGCTTGATAAAAGGCAAAAAGAAGATCCGACCGTCCAAGGCATCTGCAATCGGCCATGCTGAATGGGAACTGCCTGTAAAAGAACAAAACAAAATCGAATTGGTGATAAATATCGGGTCATTTAATCAGCATATATACAGTATTTTGGTGACAATATGACAATTTTAAAATATTTTGAGCATTTTTTGTCAATTGGCAGGTTTAATGTTTTGTTTAAGCGCGGACAAATCAATGAGAACCGTCTAAGTGTGAGCGGAAAAGCTTGTTACAGACAGTAAATCTGTTGCCTTCAGCAACATTCAGTTTCTAGTCTGACTTATTCCTCAATAATGCAAAAGAGCGATCGATAGGGAGATGTATTTAAATATGCTTGTGCTTCAGTAATCTCCCATGTGCTTCCTTTGTTTTCAAGGAGAAAACAAGGAACCATATCAGGGGAAAAGCCTGGCTCAGCACCATACATTTTTAGGAATATTCAGGATTTTAGTAGTCCTATATTTTGGCAGGGTTCTGTCGTGCCTGAGGGGGAAAAGAAAGAATCATAGATCATACAGCAGAATGTCTTTAAGATGAACAGTAGCAAAGTCGACCGTAAAACGAGAGCAGGAGAAATCTATGGCTTTCCTCCGTGGCAGATTCTGAGATGACCTTCGACCCAGTTTTCCACAGTCTTCCGAGTGTTTGGCTTTGTCTTGGCGCTCTGGGAATATTGTAACGAATTTTGTAATGTTAAAACATCCTTGTTTACTTGAGTTTATATTTCTTACCCCATTGGTAAATCGTTTTTCTTTTTTTTTATTTAATGCATAAATCTATCTAAATGGAAAAATGACATGACAAAATATATAATTCTTTATTCAAGATATATTCTGTGAAAACCTGAATATCTTCTTTAATATCTTTTTCTTCTCAGGCTTAAAAATGGTAAAACAATACAGAAATAATGCTTTCAAAATTATTATTATCATAGTTCAGTTTAGTTCCTTATTTTTGTTTAATTCTATTATTTACTTCTTTTTTTAATCTAAGCACATACTTTGTCAATTATCTGTCATTCCCAAATTCTTCAATAGCAGTCCTTTGTCCTTTTCTCAAGACTGTTTTCAACGCCACCAATTTTCTATCTTTCCTCTCTTTCCACATTGCTTTGTCTCTCTCTATCTCTCTCTCCTCCTTATTCCGCAGCCATCCTCTCTGAGTTTCAGATCCTTTTTAAAGATAGGGGATATGAGCGCTGTTTCATCTTCCCCAGGCTCATCTGGTAGAGGTTAGCAGGCATGTGGAAGCCATTGGACTGAGGACCCGGGCTGATCAGAAAAAGATGTGCCCCTCTGGATTTGCTCGGTCTCGCTTTCTTTAACATTCCTACCCCTCTCATTCTCTCATTCCCTTACCAATTACCCCCATCTCTCTCTCTCGCTCTCTCTTCTCTGTATTCTCTCTGTCTCTCGCTCTTTGTCAGAGAGGTTTGGTGTGGATGCTTTAGTAAATTCGCTATTGGAAGTAGCTGTGAATATCCAACGGCCTGACAAGATTGTTTCTGACTGTGTGTTGCACTGTTTGCGGTGTCTTTATCTGCTGAATTGTGGGTAAAAAAAGAGGATTGAGTAAGTTTAGTATTGTTGCAGTATATAGTATGTTTCTTTTGCTAAAATGTGCACACTGGGCCATATCTACTAAAAGCTTGCACCACCGCATTGAAAAAAAATGCTGCCAGAATTTACTAAAGACATGCTGTGAAAAATTAGTTATGAAAAGGCATGGACAAGGTTATTTTTGCGGCTAACCTTACTGAAGTTTGCACTAAAAAAAGTTTGTCAACTAAAAATCATCCTCATGTCGTTCCAGACCTGTATGACTTTCTTCGAGACGCAAATGAAGATCTTTTTAATGCAATCTGAGAGATTTCTGTCCCTCCATTGACTGCTACCACTTTGACTCTTCAAAAAGTTCATAAAGAGATCATAAAACTAAGACAATTTGAATTGTGCGGTTTAGTCAAAATTTACTAAAAAGACTCGATCGCTTTATAATGAACCTATGTAATGAACATATTGAATTTGGGCTTTTATGAGCATTCATAGTTCGTCTCTGACGTCACTTTGTAAACAGCACACTGATTGGATGAATATTTCATAACACTCAGATTTCATAAAATAAATCTTCATTTGTGTTTTGAAGATAAACGAAAGTCATACAGGTTTTGAATGAAATGAGGGTGAGTAAATGATAACAGAGTTTTCATTTTTGGGTGAACTATCCCTTTGCGCCTGTGTTGTTAGTAGATCACGTGCACATGATTATCATCAGGATGGAAATTTGCACTGCCTTTGATAGACTGGTTTGGTCATTATGGGAATGATCTGGTTGCGTCTGGTCTTTAATGTGCGAATTGTCAGTAAATCACCCGCAGAACTTTCCACTTCCATCAGCACTTTTATGGGATTGTGGTCTCATGCTAATTTGCCCTGTTTATTAAATTTGACCCTAGGTATCCCACAAGGCAATGCACTCAACTTAAATTTTCAGTGTGATGCAATAAAATACATTTCTTGACGTTTTTTACACAAAACTGGGCTTAAAGTACAAAATAACTGATTTGACTCTAAACGTGAAGTCATGTGACAGCAATGTATCAAACTATTTTTGAAACATTAAGCAATATAATAATGGCTACTGTTTCACATACTATTTGCAAACTAACATGCAGGAACAATTGTAAACTGCACAGTTTTCAGTAAGTAGTAGGCTAGTGTTCCATTCCCAACATAGCTTGAGTGAATATCAGTGTCTGTCTTACAATAACCTTCTCGCTCTTTGTCACTCTCTCTCTTTTCTCTCTTTGTCTGACAGTGTTTTATGACAGTAAAGCAGCTTGCATTATGTTTCCTCCTCATGTGACTGACGTAATCCCAGTTTCTCATTCTCTTCAGCGCATTACGGTCTGTCATCCACTCTTTCCAGCTCTCTCTCTCTCTCGTTCATTGACTGTTCGACATTTCAAAAAACAGCTTGCAAAATAATTAGTTACAGTTATAGATTGCCAAATGGACACAAATGATCTCAACAAACTAAAATCTCAAAATCAGCTTCAGTTTTTCCACCAACTGGCTTTATACTGTTTTATGCTGTAACTCATCTTCCCAGAATTCACTGCCGGAATAATGACAATTGTTTTTGAATATTTTGCACTCTAATATGAGAAAATGAGGTGTTTACCTTGAGTTGAGAATCATATGGAATGAACCTCTTAAAACGTTGTTTACTGTCTTTTATCTTTTGCCTTTTACTGTTTTTTTTATTATTATTTGCTTGGAAGCTTGTTTTCGCCACAGAATAAAACATTTTAAAAGATAACTTTATATCATGCAATTCTGACTTTATAACATACAATTGTGACTTCGTATCGCGCAATTCTGACTTTATAACTCGCAATTGCGGTCAATTGCGATATCACACAATCAGAATTGCGAGATGACAAGTCACAATTATCTTTTTTGTTTTTTATTCTGTGGCAGAAACAAACTTTCATAGATTGCTCATAAGTGAATGTATGGTTTTTTTAATTATTATTATCATTTTGTTATTATTATTATTTAGAAAATGAGGCACTAAACTTGAGTTGCACAGAACAGAGAAATCTAATGTAAATTATTTCAGACAAATAATTGAGTGTGTGAACATTTCTGACATAAAATCAATAGTTTTTGGTTCCCATTGGCATTGTAGAAATGTCCTATTTGCCATCAAATATATAGTAGGGAGGTTAAAACTGAGCTATGTGTTGGTCATGTGACCGGTGAACCCTTTGTTGAATGTAACAGCTTTTATTAAGCTAAACTTTGACTGAAATGCATCATCTTAAACGTTTTAAATGACGGAGTGCACCTTTAAGACCTCACTGTCTGATATTCTTGAGGTACTTGGGATATTTCTGCTGAACAAACCGAAGAAAGAAAGAAAAAAACGTCAAAGAAAAACAAACCAAAGTGGTAACCGGCACTTAGTCGAAACCACTGATCCTTTCTTAGCATTCGCGCTGTAACTTAATGTCCTGATATATCACTTTACCCGTCACACTGCCAAGACTCAGTATTGGCCTTAAGAATAAATAATACATTTGTACTCGCAGCTCACCGCAGTCCCTGATCTCCAGGCCCACGTCTCCAGAGTCTTTGGACTGGAAACCAGAACACGGTCGGAGTAGTGCTGGATTAACCCGCTCTCCCGCTGCTATGGGCCGCACGATCTACTTTTGTATACTTATTTATGTTCGTTTTATGTGGATTTATGAAGATGTGTTGGGTGTTTATGGCTTTGGCTCCCACGCAGAATACGGAACTTTATATCTGTATGTAAGACGATGGAAACGGCACACATGCTAGATAACTACTCCAGCTGTTGGGTTTTCTTGGCACGCGTCCCGCTCCAATCTTTCACACACGCACACATTCATTTCTGCTTGTTACTCTTGGTCGCAAATATGTGGAGATGGTTGCCCAGAGCTTCTAGCATCTAATCCTTTTTTTCTGATTTCATCTATTTGTTTACGCATGAAAATCAGATAGTTTATGTATGCGGCAAATTGCGATTCTTGGTGCAAAGCATAAGAATCAAGCTCCAAATCAAGCCAATAAACAATACAATTTTATTCCAAACAAAAGAAAACCGACAGTGGTAGTTCTGACCCGTGTCTACACCATTATATAACCACGGAGGAAAACTTGTATTGTGTGGTGTGGTGTGTGTGAGTGTGTGTTCCTGAAGACCTCAGGCTTATGTTACGGCCCCCGGGGCTCGATGCCCCTCTGCGTGTGCTCTGGAGGTCGTCCTGCTCACCGTGCCCTAAGCAATGTCTACTTGCTGAATTTCTGCTTCATTTTGAGAAGTAGCTAGAACGGACAATAGCATGCCTGTGTGTTCGCACTGACAAGAGCTTTCATTTGCTCAACTGTAGTTTTCTAAACAAATCATACATTTGTCCGACCACCAAATGTGCAAGTAGAAACTGAAGATGAATGTTTGACCTGAAGAGCTCTATCAAAAGCACGATTGTAGCTGCAAAATTTGTTTGGTTTATCATTGATTCATTTTCCCACTGCATCCATGAATGTTAATATTAATATGGTAACACTTTACAATAAGGTTTCATTTGTTAACTTTAATTAAGTACATCAGTTAAGATGAATAAAGAATGAACTGCACTTCTACAGCATTTGTTAATCTTTGTTAATGTTTGTTTCAACATTTACTAATACATTATTAAAATCAAAAGTTGTATTTGTTAGCATTAGTTCATGCACTTTGAACTAACATGAACAAACAATGAACCGCTGTAATTTTATTAACAAAGCACAATCAATAGTGAAGAAACACAGTAAAGAATATCACTCATGGTTAGAAGTGTTACCATTAATACCTCAACAAAATATTTGTTGGCTTTTACTGTTATATGCTAATTTTTATTTTATTATTTTATTTTATTCAACCTTAAGTTTTATACTTAATTTTTCCTATGTTTCTAATAAATTGAGCTTTCTTATGCACTTTTTTTATTCACATCTTGATACCCATGCATGTACATGGATGGAAACCTGACACGATACCTTAAATCATATTTACCGGTATGTATGTATGTATGTATGTATTTATGTATACAGGTCCTTCTCAAAAAAATAGCATATTGTGATAGTTCATTATTTTCCATAATTTAATGCTAAAAATTAAACTTTCATATATTTTAGATTCATTGCACACCAACTGAAATATTTCAGGTCTTTTTTTGTTTTAATACTGATGATTTTGGCATACAGCTCATGAAAACCCAAAATTCTCAAAAAATTAGCATATTTCATCCGACCAATAAAATAAGTGTTTTTAATAAAATAAAAAAAAAGTCAAACTTCAAATAATTATGTTCAGTTATGCACTCAGTACTTGGTCGGGAATGCTTTTGCAGAAATGACTGCTTCAGTGTGGCGTGGCATGGAGGCAATCAGCCTGTGGCACTGCTGAGGTGTTCTGGAGGCCCAGGATGCTTCGAGAGCGGCCTTAAGCTCATCCAGAGTGTTGGGTCTTGCGTCTCTCAACTTTCTCTTCACAATATCCCACAGATTCTCTATGGGTTCAGGTCAGGAGAGTTGGCAGGCCAATTGAGCACAGTAATACCATGGTCAGTAAACCATTTACCAGTGGTTTTGGCACTGTGAGCAGGTGCCAGGTCGTGCTGAAAAATGAAATCGTCATCTCCATAAAGCTTTTCAGCATGTGGAAGCATGAAGTGCTCCAAAATCTCCTGATAGCTGCTGCACTGACCCTGCCCTTGATAAAACACAGTGGACCAACACCAGCAGCTGACATCGGCACCCCAGACCATCACTGACTGTGGGTACTTGACACTGGACTTCAGGCATTTTGGCATTTCCTTCTCCCCAGTCTTCCTCCAGACTCTGGCACCTTGATTTCCGAATGACATGCAACCACTGAGCAACAGTCCAGTGCTGCTTCTCTGTAGCCCAGGTCAGGCGCTTCTGCCGCTGTTTCTGGTTCAAAAGTGGCTTGACCTGGGGAATGCGGCACCTGTAGCCCATTTCCTGCACACGCCTGTGCACGGTGGCTCTGGATGTTTCTACTCCAGACTCAGTCCACTGCTTCCGCAGGTCCCCCAAGGTCTGGAATCGGTCCTTCTCCACAATCTTCCTCAGGGTCCAGTCACCTCTTCTCGTTGTGCAGCGTTTTTTGTCACACTTTTTCCTTCCCACTGAGGTGCCTTGATACAGCACTCTGGGAACAGCCTATTAGTTCAGAAATGTCTTTCTGTGTCTTACCCTCTTGCTTGAGGGTGTCAATGATGGCCTTCTGGACAGCAGTCAGGTCGGCAGTCTTACCCATGATTGCGGTTTTGAGTAGTGAAACAGGCTGGGAGTCTTTAAAAGCCTCAGGAATCTTTTGCAGGTGTTTAGAGTTAATTAGGTGATTCAGATGATTAGGTTAATAGCTCATTTAGAGAACCTTTTCATGATATGCTAATTTTTTGAGACAGGAATTTTGGGTTTTCATGAGCTGTATGCCAAAATCATCAGTATTAAAACAATAAAATACCTGAAATATTTCAGTCGGTGTGCAATGAATCTAAAATATATGAAAGTTTAATTTTTATCATTACATTATGGAAAATAATGAACTTTATCACAATATGCTAATTTTTTAGATAAGGACCTATATATATATATATTAAAAAAAATTGGATTTCATACATTTATTTCTTAATGAAACAACATCATACTTATATATATATTAAGTATACAATAATGATACAATATGTCTATACCTCGAATGTGTTTGAATATTTCACCAGTATCAGGACTGGGACTTTTCACTGTTTGTATTACTCCACTTGTCTGTGTTTGCGCAACTTGCATAATTAAGCCAGTAGGTGGCGACAGGTGACTGTCTTTCTGTGTGAGCAATTGAACCATAAACAGATTAGTCGAAAAATAGTGATTAATTTAGGAAAGAAACCCCCCCCCCCCCAACCCCTAGCAAGATCACTTTTCAGACCTCTGTATTTATAAAACACTGCGTACGGCTAATGCACTGAATAGAAAATGATATTTTTGAAAAATACAATGAATTACAAGGCACGTTTGCAGACTTATACTGATGTTTTAATTACAATATTTGTATATAGTCAGTCGTGAACGAAAGTGGGCTGGTCTAAGGCATGAAACTCCAGGGCTGAAAATGAGACTCCAGCCCTGGCAGGAGGTTACCAAACCAGGTTTAGGTTTAGGTCATGTTCAGCATGCAGCAAGGCAGACTGGTAAACGTAGCTATTTAAATAAGCAATTCACCCAAACACTACAATTCTGTAAACCACAGAACGCTTTCTTTATTCTTTGGTTGTTTGGACCCCATTGACTTTTTCAATATCTAGAGCTGTATGCCAAAATCATCAGTATTACAATAATAAAACACCTGAAATATTTCAGTTGGTGTGCAATGAATCTAAAACATATGAAAGTTTAATTTTTATCATTACATTATGGAAAATAATGAACTTTATCACAATATGCTAATTTTTTGAGAAGGACCATATATATATATATATATATATATATATATATATATATATATGTATATGTATATATATATATGTATATGTATATGTGTGTGTGTGTGTGTGTGTGTGTGTGTGTGTGTGTGTGTGTGTGTGTGTGTGTGTGTGTAGAGAGAGAGAGAGTATACAACCTATATAAGTAACTAACTATCAACTACATGTCAACCACCCACAGCACACTAGCACTGTGGTGGCTTTTGCATAAACACGTCTTACATTATTCTCAGAAAAAATATTGAAATCTAGTCCTATTTGACTCGTTTTATTCTTGTTGTCCACTAATTTAAACTGTCGTTCAGCTGCTCTCTGCTGTGGCAATTTACCCACGTAGCTACACGACGACCTGTCAAACGCTCTGCTGCACTGCTCTTGACAAAAAACCCTTCACACAAAACAACATCACCACTCAAGTGGGCCGATTTAACTTGTTTGGACAGTTTATTTGAAAGCCTTTATTTATTATTACAGCAATGTTTGTTCACACCCCCCTCACCATCATTGTTGTATGATGGCAATCGTGAACAGACGCCCCACTGCGCTTCTGTTAATGACAGCGGAAGCTGAGCACTGTGAGAAATGTGACAAAGGCTTGATCAAACTAATAGCTACTTTGTGTTTCGTTTGCCTCTGAGGTTAAAAGAAAAAAAAAAACGATCATAACGGAGTTTCCAAAAAACAGGGACGTTGTATGTGATCAATTATATAGTACTGTTGAAACTGAGGGATAAAAGCTCACACAAAAGGCAAATTGTCTTATCATTTACTCACACTCATACCGTTCCAAACTTGTAGGAATGCACAAGAAGATATTGAAAAAGTCAATGGGGTCCAAACAACCAAAGAATAAAGAAAGCGTTCTGTGGTTTACAGAATTGTAGTGTTTGGGTGAATTGCTTATTTAAATAGCTACATTTTACCAGTCTGCCTTGCTGCATGCTGAACATGACCTAAACCTAAACCTGGTTTGGTAAACTCCTGCCAGGGCTGGAGTCTCATTTTCAGCCCTGGACTTTCATGCCTTAGACCAGCCCACTTTAGTTCACGACTGACTATATAAAAATATTGTAATTAAAACATCAGTATAAGTCTGCAAACGTGCCTTGTAATTCATTGTATTTTTCAAAAATATCATTTTCTATTCAGTGCATTAGCCGTACGCAGTGTTTTATAAATACAGAGGTCTGAAAAGTGATCATGCTAGGGGTTGGGGGGGGGGGGGGGGTTCTTTCCTAAATTAATCACTATTTTTCTACTAATCTGTTAATGGTTCAATTGCTTAGTTTCCACAGTCAATGGCAAAGAACATACAGTATATCTGTGTTAAATAGGAATCCATTGTAATGAAGTTATTCTCATTCTGGGCATAGTATGCAATAGGCCACCTGCTCTTCCTCTCTCATCTCCATCACCTGCTCTCTTTCTTATTCTCTCTGTCTCTTTATCTTTACCTGTAAATCTCCCCTTCCCAAAGCTGAGCTTTGATTGATATAATCTTTGCGAACTTATTATTTCTGTCGTTATTTTAAAACTTCTATCGTAAAACAGATGTTTAGTTTAGATACTTGCATCTTATCTCGCACTGTACTGATGTTAACTGAAGCATCGCGTTGGGATTCGCGCTCGGCTTGCGCTTCTGTGAACATAAATCCCGCTTTCTTTGATTGGTCTCAAACATTTTGACATTGACGACGATCTGTGTTTGAGTGCTAAAGCACCTCAGGTCAGAAGGTCAGTTATCGTCGTGATGTGTGAATCATTGCAGCACAAAATTAGAGTTTATATTAGGCAATTATTTCACAACATTCATTATACACTCAAAATTACAGAGATCCTCTGGGACCTCAATGATACCCTGCAAATACAGTAGCATAAGTGTTGCTTCACACAGTGGTCACCAACCCTTTCAAGCCCAAGATCCTTGACCTCGGCCTTGATGAAAGAAATACAAATAAATACTCACAAATAATTTGAGGTTGCACAGATTCAATTTTGGGAGCATATTCAATCAAAATGGTTGCAATTTCGAGCCTTTAATGTCGTAGCCTATTTGGCCGTATGAGTTTCTAGAGCTTTTTTTATTATTGTGGCCTTTTCAGTGCCACCTTTGCGTCTAGGCATCTATAATCAATTTTTTTTCATCTCTTATTTTTTGTTCGCACATCTCTAACAACTGACGTTTTTTTTTTGTTTGTTTTTTAGGGCTGCGAGAAAATAATAAAAAAAAATAGCGGAGCTTAGCTCTGACTGCTGCCTATAGGGAAAGCAATCAACTCCATGACAACACCGGCCCTCGTGGCCAATAAAACAGACCGGCCCGCCGGGAATTTTTCCCGGTGCTCCCGATTAGCCAATCCGGGCCTGCCTCCTGCCGTTCTTCTAATAACTACAAACAGCTCTGACCATGTTAATAAACAGGTATAGTGAATAAACTCTCTGTCTCCTGCGCTTTTTAGGGTCGCCTTTCTGAATGAGGCAGGGGCTCCTATCAATAGCTGTTTCCTTTCAGGTCCTCTTCCACTAGACTTGATGAATTAGCCCTTTTCTTAGTCCGCCACCCTAAAATAACAGGTCACTAAAACCTGACAAGTACTATTAATCAACCGAAACCGTTTCCATTCAATTCCAACTTCGCTTTCGTTTGCCATCTCCAGCTACTTGTTAAATGTTTTCATAATCGTAGCCAGTTAGGCCAAGTTTCAATCCCTGACGGCCACCGAAATGATGTTTCCCTCATATTTGTTTATTGATAGTAGCGTCATTGTTTAAATCTCTTGATTGGAGCTTCCTCATTTTTTCCCCTCTCATAATCCCTCCTTGCTGGAACCGGCTGGTCGGTCGAGTTTGGAAAAGTCTACCAACTCCCGTCCTAATGTAACTTTTTTTCTCGATGTTAACACACTTTAGCACTCCCAAATGAGTTATAAGACCCTCTAAATCACCCCACTGAAGTACACTACATGTCCTGTACCGTGTCTTGCCACCCCTTAAAAAAACAGGTCACTAGGTAATTGAATAGTTAAGGGAGGACTTGTCCTTCATCAGTGCCAAGCAAAGCATATGGCAGTAAAATCATGTGCCTGCTGTTTCATTTCCACAGGCCCCCTGAAGACTAACAGACCGTGGAGGGGTTGAAAAGAAGCCTTTATTTCCACACACACATTGAGGCACATCGGAGCACAAGCCTCATTTTGAGGTCATTGCGAGAGTGATAGGGGAAATGTGATCTGAAACGCCTCTGTCAGGTGTGCTGGTTAAGTGAAAGTGTGACGGGTGCTTATTTTCGAGCGTTGGTTGCCGTTCACATACTGTCTGTTTATTTCTACATAGCTGAAGCATACGCCACTGTTTACCCCATCGCCAGATGCCGTACACACTCTTGCAAATGTTCAAAAGGAGCCTTGTTGGTTTAAAGTGCTGCTTTTCGGTTTAAAGTCAAGTCGTCTTTATTTATACAGTGCTTTAAACAATGCAGATTGTTTCTAAGCATATTCACAGTAATAAGCTTGAAAAATAACATAATTAATGATTCAAACTTCATCAGATATAAGACAAATAAAAATTTCTCTGCAGATGACATTCATAGTGTCATTGTTCAGCTCAAGTCAGTTCATTGTTGATTTAGTTCAGTTCAATAACTGTGTAAAGTTGATCAAGTCCAATTCAGCTTCAAGCTGCTCTACAGAAGGCAATAGTGACGTTCATCAGCTCGATTCAGTTCAATGTGGATTCAGTTCGGTTCAATAACAGTGTAGATGTTACATAATTATTCGTATTCGGCTATAAAGTGGTGATTTTTAGGGGCTTTCGCACCTGATAGTTATATAACTTAGTTATAAGAACCAGCCAACAGGGTGGCTAGGGCCATTTTCCTCTTTTCATTCGCACCGTGAGTAGGAACTCTGAAGTGACATAAACCGGCCAACAGTGATAGCACGGCATTCAACAACGTCAAGAACTAAAGAATGGAGGATGCCTTGATCGGAGCTGTGTTTTTGTTGTGTGTTGTGGGATTCATGATTACGTAGATGGAATATAGATGTATAAGTTATGCGATGGAAAGAACAAGAAGCGACGATATCTCCTACGACAACTTGCAGTGCTACATATCGAGACTGAGAAAAGAACACAATGCTACAGACAAAGGGGACAGGTAAATGCTGTTAACATTAGCTTTCTGTATGTTTATTGTGGAATAAAGTGTGCGCGTTTAGACAGCTTTTTAAAAATGGCGGGTGCTGGTGTTTCGAGTGCGTTCAACCAATCAATGTACACTTACTTCAGTGGTAGGTCCTATAGTGCTGCTTTAGACCCTACTCCGAAGTAGGAGCTAATTTAGTTTCCCCCAAAAGGCGTTCCTAGAACTAAATTCGTTCAGTTCATGAAGTGCAAACATGCCAAAAAATGGGTACTTTCCGCAATTCGTTCTAGGAACTATGAAAAGGGTCCTCCGGTGCGAAAGCCCCTTTTTGTTCTCATTCAGGAGTGTCAAGGAGTTGTGAAAATTACATGATCTATGACCTTTGTAAGCCTGTCCCTCACAGCCACGTTTTGTAAGCCTATCCCGCACAGCCACGTTTTCATCCGTTTTAAATTCAATAAAGCGCCTAACCTGACTAAGGTCTATATTACGGAATATCAAGTGTCTTTCAATCCCCAACTAAGCAAGTCAAAGGTGACAGTGGCAAAGAACCTAACACCATCAGGTGACAGAAATGGAGGCAAAAAAAAAAAAAAAAAAAAAAAAAAAAAAAAAAAACCTTGGGAGAAACCTGGCTCAGTCACGGAGCCAGTTATCCTCTGGAGAAAGTGCAGGAGATTGCTTTGCTTCGTCCCGTCTCCTCAGAGACACCTTATCCGCGCACACACCAGACCTTGACCACGCCGCCACATGGGCGCAGGAGCAGGGGGTTAACGCACCGTAGCTGGGGGCCTTCCTTTGAAGTCGAGACTCACCAGGAGAGCGGTATCAGCTGCGGAGAGCGAAAGAGAAAGAGCGAGAGTTGTAAACCCCAGTGGACGCCGCAGCTCCAGGCAGGGTTAGCTTGCTGTGAATGCACTAGCGGGTTTGTATCTCCCCCTCCCCCCATCTCCTCCCAGCTTTCTGCTGCTAATGAGAGCAGCGTATCGATCCACTCTTTGAGACTCTAGGCAGGTATAGTATGTCCTCTCTAAAGTGTGCATTTCCAGCAGCAAGTTCTGGCCCTCACCAGCCCTGGAGACCCTACAGACAGAGGAGAGGGTTCAAGCATCAGGCACTGATGAATGAGGTGGGCACTCATGATGGTTTGGATGGAAAATAATGGAGGGAGTAAGAGTGGACGAGGCATTTGGTGAGGTGGAAGGAAACTCGAGATTATTGTCCACTAGATGTTTGGCTACCTAGTAGTTTGAATGCAAGCTTAGTCAGTGTCAGTGTATTGCTATTCAGAGTTAAACATTTGATTTCAGTAAGAAAAAAAAGTGTGCATTACAAGCCATAATTGAGCCAGACTGAATGCTAGTTTGAAATAAATAAAGAAATAAATAAAACATGCCTAAACAGCAAAATTGTATCATTTCACAGGAAGAGCAAGTTATTGCATTTTTGTTAAAGGATTATTAAAACTTTTTTTTTCCTTTGGAATGTTGAACATCCATTAATAAAGTAAACAGAGTCAGGTGATATTGTACATTTAGTTGTGCTTGCTTATTTCCATAAAATGTTTCCATTATTAGTTCCATAATTTATTAATAATAATTCTACTAAAATATTTTTTTTTTATATTGGTCTATTTAATTAACTAACAATCTTAGTGATTATTATATTCTTTTTAATTTATTTGTTACCACTTTAAAATGTTTTAAGGTTCCATTAGTGAAGGCAGGTTACTGCATCAGTCTAACAATAATTATCAGCTAGAATGTACCATTTAAAATCATGGTACCATGGTATCAAAAGTATCATGGAATTGCTTTACTGTCACTTAGTTTGTGCTGTCACAGTATTTTTTGTAAAGGCATTTTTATTTTTGGCTTTTCCTACCCGTTCTTCATTCTTCAGAACATACTCTTTTAGCGGGTGGTCTTAAGTGTTGGATAACCAGCGACTGGCATGACTCCAGCTTCAGTCTGACCTGACTGCGCGGTGACCCAGGAGGCGAAGAGCGTTCTAAATGAGGTCTCGCTCTAATTTGTCATCCCTCCATTTTTGTATTATGTTTAGCAGGCACCATGTGGACAGATGATCTGGAGGAGAGGGAATGTGCGGCGGTTTTCCGTGGGTTCACATCTGGGAACGATTACGTTCACATACGCACATTGTTCATGTGGAATTGTTCTCGCAAACCTGACATGCAGTACGTTCTCGTTTCTGTTTCTCGAAATATTCTCACGATTCCGCAATTTTCGTCCCAATGACATTCCGTTTTGTACGGGATACTCGATTGGACAGATGCTGCAAGTTATGGATTGCTTAAAATAAGTGATGCAAAATGATGATGATCACAGTTCCTTTCCATTTCTATAGCAGAATTCCCTATGGTTTGGAATCTACAAATCTGAATTCCTGACTAGTTAGAGCTAGTTTGGTGAACACATTGCTGGTTAAGCTAGTGAAGAACCAGGTTCTTGCTAGTTAGACCGGCCAAATATTGTGATCTTTTTGGCTTAAAAGTGCAAGTAATCCTAAACTAGTTGAGGTTAGGCAGTCTGGTAGGGACAAACTAGCACACCAACATCCAAAAAACACCATATGCTGGGCTTTTCAGCATGGTAATGTTTAGGAAAATTCTAAGCAGATAGACGTTGTGATTATAATACATATTTATTCTACTGCAACTGCTGTATTTTGGTCGTTCCCCATGGTTTCTCTTCAAGGCCCACAATCCTGCTCCTGACAAATCTCCCTGTGTCTTTGCCAGCTCTGGGTTTTTGAAGTGCTTTTTTTAACAAATCTCCAGTTCCCCAATGGCTCCAGTAGAACACTCCAGAAACCCTCAGTGGTGGCTCAGCAAAATCCATTTCATTTCCGCCCAGCAGAGCTCTTACTATCATGTAGCCCGTGTGTGGTATTAAATATTCATTTCATTAATGTCAGAAGCATATCAATGCAAATCTCATTTTAATTTGACGTTACCGCATCTGTTTCAAATTTCTGTGAAGCATAAAGTTCTGCAAAAGCTCTGGAAACTGAACAAGTGCTTTTGGGTTCCCAGGTTTAGTGGAGAAGAGACTGAGCATTCAGTAGTTTGTGAACAGATTTGAAACTTTTTACACATAGATGGATCATTAGAATTTGGTCCAAAAACAAAATGGCCTACATTTTTTAATTATCAAAGTCAAGTAAAATTACTTGGGGATATGCTTATTGTGGTTATTTATTTGCCGGTTTCATTCAATGCCAATTTTGATCACGAGGTTTAAAGGCATAATTCTCAGTGAAAATTATGTTGTCATACTGTATATTCACCCTCATGTCATTTTAAACCAATATGACTTTCTCTTGTGAGCACAGAAAAAGAAAGATTTTGAACAATATTCTGGTAGCTCATTTTTCATATAATTACACTGAATATGGACTGATGCATGCAAAAGAAGAATAAAAGTATCATAAAAGTAATTAATATGACTTGTTTGTATATTAATGCTTTTAAAAATGTGTGTTTCATAGAAGAAAGCAGGTTTTATTACTACCAATAATTTTTTTGAGAGTGAAAAAACTGTCACTTTAAAGAGCGGGCTTGGTTTCTCTCTCTTACCATCACTCTCTCTGTTCCTTCAATGGTTTATATTATTTTCAGGACTCTATTCCCTATTTTGTAGACATGTTCAGAACTTGACATATGTAACACCACACAACTTTTCCCCACCAAGGCCATGTTAGAAAGCAAAGCTGCTATCAGGTTTTCAGCTCAGGTTGCAAATCAAGCGCGAGTTGGTTGTCACATATCTGCAAATCAATCCAAGTTTGTTTGGTCCGCTGTGAAAATCCGATTCCCTGAGCTGATCCACGGAGAGCGAACCCAGTTCACATTAGACACTGACCCTCAGCTCTCTCCATCCGGCCAGTGATCTTCTGGTGTGCATGTGTGTCTTTCCTCTATAGACTGCCTAATTTAGCCGGTCGTGGAAAACGAGAGGCCTGTTGAAATCCGTGGTGGAAGGACTGATATGCTTGAGAGATTGTTAAGGAAAAATGATGCGAAAAAGAGAGCAAGGAGGAGGAG
The DNA here is from genome assembly GCA_030578275.1 of Meda fulgida. Classification (NCBI taxonomy): domain Eukaryota; kingdom Metazoa; phylum Chordata; class Actinopteri; order Cypriniformes; family Leuciscidae; genus Meda; species Meda fulgida. Next base: position 11,511,159 of record CM060630.1, read on the forward strand.
AAGAAATTATTTCCATTTCTTTCAGCGAATCACTCCGCTGACATTTTTTCAGTGGGGTAAAGGAGGTTTTTACTGCGTGTGTCCATTACAAGCAGTAGAAACTGGAATCATATGGCCAATTAAGTGCTTAATGTCTTAAGATTTTGGAGGCAGTTCAGGTGTTCAGGTTACCTTGAGCATCTCACTTTGATTAGAGTGAGGTATCGTGCCGACAGGAAAACATACAGGGCGTGTATGAACCCAAAGACGTTTCAATTCTCTGTCAAGTTGCACGTACTTTTTATGAAAAAAGGGGGAGAATTACTTATACTTGCTTAATTATTTATGTATTATTTATTATTTTAACAAATATGAATTTTTTATATATATCTATATATATATATATATATATATATTATATATATATATATATCTATAAAATATATATATATATATATATATATATATAAAATTTGTATTTGTTAAAATATTACATAAATATGTGTGCCATGCGATATTGTGTAATGTGCGCGAGGGGGAGGGGGGAGGGGGGATCTGTGGATCTGTGGGGTGGAGAACTCTGATAGGCAGTCAGATCTCACACTGCGCTGATTGGACCGAAACAACCGGGGCGAAGCAGTGGATTTTTGCTAAATAAATAACAGGTTCCGGTGGAGGTAGAAGCAGGGGTTTTTTTCTAAAACCGTCTGATTGATATTGTTTGTCGGCTCATAGTGTCGGTTTCAGTAAAATAGGATCAATCTTTTTTGACCGACTTCAGCTTTAAACTAAAAACTGTTTCAATTGTAATTATATTTCACAATATTCTCTTTTTACTGTTTATTTCATTCAATAAATGGAGCCTTGGTGAGCAACAGATACTTCATAAATATTTTGGTTAAAAATTAATTTTCCAAACCAAGGTAAACATTTTTTTTTTTTTTTTTTAATAATGCCCTCAGATGTAATAAGATCAGAAATGTGCTTTGCAAAAGCAAATTTGGTTTCACATTGACTATAAAATACTTTCTAGGTTGGACAGCTCACCTTAGTTTTGGAAAATATCTCAAGTCAGTGCTGTGTTTCACCACAGTGCTTTTCCCATGTCATGTCTTAGAGGAATTTTAAAACATTGTTATATCTAATGTTGCTGCTGTACAGTATCTACGTGCACTCGTGACGGATGCTGTCTCGGATTAATGGGGAATGGCTTTAAGCTAAATCGTCAGAAGGGTTACAGGGTCGACTATCATGCTTAGGTTTTGTGGGTTCAGACGTTATTGCACACTTCAGGGTGGTCTAGATGAATGTTCAGTCCTTGTGTCCCACATTAATATCCTTACATTTCCATTCAGGAGAGCACTTTATATTCCAAACCTCTTTTGTGCTTTTTAGCTAATGTAAACAGACGTTTTAGGTTGAATCTTTGTATGTTTGAAGTAGATTAGAATTGCTTTGCACTTGGAAAGAGTAGAACAATTATCCTCTCTGGTTTCTAATTTTGTTATTCCTCCTTCTGTTAAATGTTAGCGTGTGTAGTTTCCTGATATTAATTTTCTGTTGTGTTTCTAATAGCCCTGTTTTTCTCTCTCTTTTTATCAGTTCTTCGAGGATGAATTTCCGACCAGAACCCTGTGGACGTGATCGGTGCGGCTGGGCGGCAGCGGTCATGGAGTGCAGCCCCGCCCGCGGAGGACACCCAGTACCCAACATCCAGCTCCTGACGAAAGATGGAAGTCACCATCGACGGACAGTGATGAGAGAATAACGGTTAGGATATCTGACACTGTTTCCTGTGTATACACCAGCTGGTTTAGTCCTGGGTTCATCTAGCTGGTGGAAGAATGTTTTACACGGCTGGTGAATGAAAGAGATACTTCACAGTGGCAAAATGGGTTTCATTAAAACTTGTCTGCCTGCCTGTGCGTAGAAAGGGCAAAACAATTTTTTTTTTTTGTTTAAATCTGTGCTATCCTCTGACTAGCGAAATAAGGAGAAAATGGCTGTGTCTTCCTTTTTCCAATAGGTAGGAAAAACTTCAACACCCATAATCCACTGGGAATGTTGCCTTCCAAGGCCTTCCAAAGTGAGATGCTCAAGGGTAACCTGAACTCCTAGACTTCTCCATGCATATATATGTGGGTACGGAGGCCTGCTTCCTGGTTTTCATCGACTGAAGTGAAAAGTCGCTTGTGGCGCGAGCACGGAGGTTACGCAATACTGTTCCCTCTTCTGAGAGAACCGAGGTTACGAAATGTTAGGTAATCGAAACGTTCTCTACGAGAGGTTCTCTCGTATTGCGTAAAGTTAGCTTCCGTTAAGGAAACCCTCTTGTGCATGCCGTGCGGCCTAGCATCCACTTTATGAGTCCCAGCGTAACCCCGGGGATCCCAAATAAGCGGGGAAATAAAGTCGGCCAGCAATGCGGGCCGGCCATGTACATATGCATTCACAGGGAGTACGGGGCTGGGCGCCGCCGTTCCGTATAAGCGTATAGCACATTACCCAATAGTGCTGCTCAACCAGGGAGTAATAAAACACGTGAGAGTAGCCTGCGCACGTAACAGATTTGGTACACAGGAGCATGATCTCACTTTCACTGACAGAAGGCTTGTGCAGGGTGGGAACTTTAGGTTATATAAAAAACCTAAACAAAGGTGGGACATGGAAGCCAGCCGCCGCCACACATATGTCATTAATTGATATTCCGCCGGTACCATGCCCACGACGGGCCATGCCTCTAGTGGAATGAAGCCATGATCCAAAAGGGGCACTGCCAGACCTCCTTTCGATGCAATAAGCAGCTGCGATAGCGTCCACTATCCATCTCGGAAAGGCTTTGTTTCGAGGCGGCGAGCCTTTAGTGCGCCCACCAAAGAAACAAAAGCTGCTCCCAGGTCTGAACAGTGCTGAGCGCATATCGTAAACCCTCAGACCCTGACCAGGGAGAGTAGCTTAACATCCACTCTCGCTATCGGATGATGGCAGAGCCGATAGGGGTAAATAACCTGCGCTCTGAAAGGCGTGTCAATCACTTTTGGGACCATAACCATGGTCTAGGTTTGAGATATGACGTAGAGTCATTTGTTCCAAACTCAAGACACGCAGCGCCGACACAGACAGCACTTGCAAGTCTACCAACCGCTTGACTGATGGACATGGCAATCAGGAAAAACTTTTTTAGTGATAGATACGTTTAGATCCACAGAAACTTTACGGTTTCAAAGGGGATATGCTGTCCGGGGCCTCTAAGAGCAACGAAGATCCACACAGGGAACCGCGCAGAGTTTAAGCGTGGAAGGGGACCTCCTTTTTCAAACAGCTCTTGTAGGAAGCTAAGCACCGCGATACCCCACGCGATACGTGGGGTCAGACTTTTGTCGGCGCACCTTTTGGAGAAACACAGTCCCATTTAGGACACGTAGAGCTTTTAGTAAGATGGTGCTCTAGACTGCTTGATCGTGTTCAGCACACTTTCTTTAGGACAAACGGGTATCCGTTGATCACCCATGCGTGCAGAGACAGTGCTCTGGTTGGGGATGCCAAATCGAGCCTCGAGGCTTGAGAGATGGGATATCTGTCCCCCCCGGAATCGGCCACGGGCTGTCTGAGACAGCCGCGTCAAACTCCGAAACAAGTTTGATTCTCCCATCGCGGGGCTATTAAGGAGCACCGAATGGGGCATTATCCTGATTTCTTGATCCACCTGTGGCAATATTGAGTACAGGAGGGGAAAGCGTGGGTTTTTTGTTTTTTGTTGTTCTTTTTTTTTTTTTTTTTTGTGTAGCGGGCGGCTGAGCCATGATTGGGGCTCAGCGATTCTCCCTCGCTCTTTGAAAAGTATTTGGGCATGTGAGCGTTGTCTTCCGACTCAAAGAGGATCGACTACTGCTTTCCCCAAAGGTGGCCATAGCAACGGGACTGTTAGGGGGTGTGCAGGAAACCCATTCTCCCGGGGGGAACATTGTCCTGGATAGTTTGTGGGACCGTCGTTCAAGTGGCCTGGCACTTGCGTGCCTCCTCTGGCGTGCACGATGGTGCTGTGACAAACGAGGTGGCGTTCGCTCCCCCGCGATCAGTGGTGGCTCTGCTGCAGTCGCCGCAGGGCAGCAATGAACACACTAGACAGTCTGCTCTAGAGTCTGCTAGCTGCTGCACTGCATTTGACAATAATATTCAAATTAAGGATAATTTTTGGCTTCATTATCTCGAAAAGATGAATCTTTCCGTAGGTAAGCTAACTTACGCTAATACGAGAGAAAAACCTCTCGTAAGAGAAAACTGCCGTTCTGTCAATTCCTCCTGAAAGAAAAAATGCTGTTTTTCTCATACAGGTAAGAAACGCGATCCCGAAGTGTTCCACTTTCACCATATGCTATTCTGTTTAAAGAGTAGAAATCAGTTTTGCAGTGATAAACCTTCCAATAACTGTTCTGTTAATAACCTCTGTTGTGATCCGAGAAGACTAAAATGCGGAAGTATAATCTGTAGTTTTCATGAATTGCTCTGGGCTGTCAAAAAGTTCAGAGAAACCACAAAACGCATCATACGGTGAATTTTGCTGTGAAATAAAACGTGATGCATTTCTCTGTCTGGGTAACATGGACAATAGAAACAACAAAGGTTGAAAAGTTACATTTTAAGCTCGGCTGACACGATTTGTGGGCTAGTACGAATAACTAGAATTGTATCCGCCCTAAACAGTTGTCCCACTTCAAATGATGACCTTGAACACATTTACTGCTCAAATAACACACATTTTTTATGGTGACTTACTGTTGCTGTATTAAATAAAAAAAATATGTGCGTCACATCCGGCCTTGTGTTTGCAAAATCAAACCAGGTCCTTTCCTATATTTTCACTTGTTCTAACGAAAGACCTGTTGCTTTGTTAATAAAAAAGGACACAACGAAAAGAAAGTTCCCTTAGTTAATGCCTGTGGATACAATTGCTTCTACTGAATTTTCAAGCCAATGAAGGCCGAATTAGTGGCTTCTGCTGAGGAGTTTTTATGCGTCGCGGCCGACTCTGTCAGGGGAAAATTAATGGAGCCCATTCATCTGATTGAAGGCATGTGGGAATGAAGTTTGCCTTCGCCAGTGTTTCACGAGCCGAAAATCTTCTCTTCTGCTGAATTAATGCAATCTTTAAACCAGGGCCACCAATTAGGTTTTTCTAATTAAATTGTGTTGGAAACTTAAGTTAACGGGATCAATCAGGCTCTTTTGTCGTTAAAAGAGTGACTTTTGATGTGCGCGCCGCCTGCTCGTTTACCATGTGTGCGCTTTTGTGTCGAATAAGGCTAAAGGTGGTTTGGGGGGTTTTATTTTTAATCAAACCCGAGAAAGGTATTTATTTGAGAATACCATTTTACTGCTTAGCACTGACTGAAAAGGCAATGAAGGAATGTGTTACGCATTCCAAAGTTTCGACAACGTGTAACTATGATGTTGTTGCGATTTGTGCTGATTAGAATGCAGCTGAATCAAACCCGATTCAAGTGTATGGGTTTGATGTTGGTGTGGTGTATGTGTGTGTGTGCCTTAATCTCTAGTCGGCAGTCTACAATTATGTAGACATTAAACTATATGGTCATCTCAAACACACACCACACACATATTTTTTAATACATTTTTTTATTACAGCTTGAATCTTGGAGTAGGCGTTATGAGAATGGAGAATGTTTAATTGTTGCAAAGATGTGTAACTTGTTGTGTTCTTTTAAGAAGCATCTTTGTCTTTCTGTTTTTTGTTTTGGGCGGCAAAATGCACTTCACAGCGAATAACTGATTTTTGTCGAAAACATTGGCTCAACTACTGCTCTGCATAGAGTAAGGAGCATCAACTTTATTCATTTGTTTTGCGTTCCACTGTTGTCTCTAATTAAGGAGCTCCAATGTGGACTTATTTGCTTTTCAGCAGTAATTGCTGCAGTCTGCTCAAATTAACTGGAGCAGCGCGCTCTGTATTGGTTTTGCAGCCTCTTTTTTCTGAGGTTGGTGTGTGATTTTCATGGTCTGCTGAGTGACTCCCACACGTTGAGCCCTGTGTGAGCACTTCTGCCAAACCACACAAGGGACAAAAGGGCATGCGTATAAAGCCAATCTCCCAATGCTCAGATTGTGGCATCCGGGACGGAGGGAGTGAGGTGTTGTTCATTGACTCTGGACCGAAAGTAAAGCTGTACTGCTGTGATGGAAACTCCCAAATATGTGTCTGCGTATACTTAGACATGAAGCGCTGTTTTGGCTGTCTATCAGAGCTCTTGCTGGCTGTTACGTTTCATCGCAATCAGATAGTAGTTCTCTTATGGAAACCTAGCCAACCTTCCTTATTAGACAGTTATTAGTTTAGTAGGTGACGCTTTCAGATTATGGCTACATGATTTCATTAACAGATAAGGCAATACACAATAATTGCAACAAGCAGTTCGCTTTGAAATGGATCTTGGAGTTTTTCCTGAGGCACATTATTCACTTTTCCCCTGGGTTCCAGCTTCTTTCTTTCACTGTATTATTTCAATAATACGCACACACACATTCTCTCACTCCTTAGTCTGACTGACCTTGTCTGCTTTGCAATCTTGTGCCGTTTCAGCCGTTAAGCTCTCGCTCAAACAAACAGGGGAAAACATAATGGACACTTCAAAACTCTCCAAACACCATAGGGTTGACTTAAATAAACTCACCTCTTCTTTCCCTCCGACCTCTCCTTTGTTTAAGACTCTTTTCCACATTAATATTTAGGGGAGGACGACAGGACTCACGAATGCTTCAGGAACGTTTAGAACGTGTCGGTTTGGAAGTACTCAGAGACCGTTCCCCATGTGGACCTTGTGAATGTTTTGTTTAGATGTTTGCAGTCTTTAATCCCGTTATATTACTGTAAAACCAATGTATAAAAAATCTTATTTTACCCTGAGATTTTGTGAAACAGAGTGAAAACATTTAAAAATAAAAATTTTTATGTTCATGATACTATTTTTATACTTTCCATACTTTAATCTGTCTGTTCTGTTTATTGTTCCATCTATCCATCCATTTTTGTTTGATCGTTCCATCAACCATCCTTCCATTCATCTTTTGTTTTCATCATTCCATCATCCATAATGTTTTGTTCATTGTTCCGTCCAGCCGTCTTTTGTTTCATCATTCCATCACTTTTGTTGTCATCGTTCCAGCAATGCATTAGCCATACACCATCCATCCATGCTTCTTTTGTTTCATCCTCGTTCCATCAACCATACATCCATTCATCTGTGTTGTGTCATCAGACTTTCCATCCATTAATGTTTTGTTTACTTTGTTCCATTTCATCTTATTTATCCATCAATATTCGTCATCTTTTGTTTCATCGTTCAATCCATCCATTATCCTCCATCATCTTTTGTTTCTTCATTCTTTTCATTCATCCATCCATCTGTTTCTATTCATTCATCCATCCTCCATCATCTTCTGTTTCTTCGTTTCATCATCCATCTTTGTTTCATAGTGTTTCAATCCATCCTTTAATCCATCCATCTTGTCAATGCATTCATCCTTCCACATTTTCGTTTTAGGTACGTGTTCACCATTTTTGTGCAGATTGAGAATGAATGTGGCATTTGTGTCTTATAAGTCTAATATTGTATCTAACACGGTAATGATGCAATATACAGCGAATGTCTTGGTCATATCACTGAGACTTGTTTACAATTCACATTGTTAAAACACAGTCGGTCAGCCGCTGGACTCTAACACTGGACGCAGTGAATTGATAATTCAATGGACATGACATGATCTGCCATAAAGTTGAACCCACATGTTGACCTGTGTAAGTGCCAGGCAGGTAGGGGGCCGCGTAGAAAGCCGCCACATTCTGCTCCCCTCATTGACTCTCGCCGTGTGGTCCCCAGATGCGCGGGCAGATTTGTTGTGTTTGATTTTTTGATTGCATCAGTGTGAAAGGGACCCCCCAGCGGCCTGTACTTTGCCTGAGAAAGACAAATGGGTCCTTTTGGTCCTGTAATCAGATCCTGGAAGCTCCTAAGCCACCTGAAAGCCACAACACACATTGCACTGATATATTGATTAATACAGTATTTTACTTGTTATATATTATTATTATTAAATTTTTTGCGGTAGGTAGTTTTGGAGTAATTAGGAGGGGTTTGCATTGTGTCACAGGGCTCCACCATAAGGTTTTGACCTAGGTCCTTTAATCCTTATATTTATGCCCTATCTCATATGATCTTTCCATCAGATAAGGAGGAGGAAAAACTGATGATTACCAAACCCGCAAAAACGGATGCAGGAAGTACGTGTGCGTGGGAACCAACTTTGATGGGGGAGCGAGGAGAGCCGAGAGATCCGCAGAGTTGACTGTTTTGGTACGTTTTAGATTTAAGTTCTGCTTTAATTTATATATTTCAGTAAATCGAAGTTGATCTCAAATACTCCCGCAATTGTGTATATATAATCAGGTTCCCATCCCACAACCAAACCTCTGGTGCATTGATTGTAAAAAGAAGGCAGATGGATTCACTTACTTAACACACACACACGTTGTATGAAGTGTTTGTTTATGGGCAGTGCAGGAGTGATCCAGGTGTTTAGTGTTTTTGTGTGCTTAGCTGTAGGAAGACTCCAGCGTGTCATTGACCCCGTTTAGGAGAACATGGACCTGAAACATTATCATCAGGAGTTTGCCATGAAACAAATACCCAGCTCACCTCTTCATACACCCCTTCATTCACACTACTCACAAAAATATACTTGTGTCGTCCAACACCTTATACATATCAATTTTACACTATTCCACATTGGACTTTCCCTCCTTAATTGCAAACACAGCTTTCCTCATCGCCATCATTATTCAAAGGTCCTGCTTGCATATTTACACATTACTGGAGAAAGTCACTGTGTAAGTCAAGTTTATTGTCATTCTTAATTTAGAATCATGTTGTAAGAAATGGAGCAAACACATAATTTCTCCAAAAAAACATCTCTCAGATTAAATTTAAGAGGTGAAGTATGCCTTCTTTAGTGGCTGAGTAGTAGAATGTTGTTCTTCCTTTCTCTTGTCCCACAAAACTCAGAATGTCAAAAAATAATGGACTGTTTTATAACAGAGTTTATAAAACTTCCCCTCCCATTGATTGTTTCAAACAGATAGAACCTTCACTAACAAATTTATGGTTATTCAGGAACATATAAGCCCAACCCAACTCATGCCATTGGTTGTTCAAAAACAGAATAGCCCACCCTGACTCCTCAACCCCTGCATTGGTTGTTCAACCAGCTAGCCCCACCCCCAACTCATGCCATTTGTTGTTCAAACAGATTACCCTCCACCACCAACTCTGCCTTTGTTTGTTAAAACAGCTAGCCCCACCCCCAAAAATCATGCCATTGGTTTGTTCAAAAACAGATAGCCCCACCCCTAACTCCCCCACCCTGCAATTGGTTGTTCAAAACAGATAGCCCACCCCACTCCTGCCATTGGTTATTCAAAACAGATAGCCCCACCTCAACTCTGCATTGATTGAGCCAATGTTGTTGTTCGAGAGACTATATAAACAACAAAACATAAAACATCACACACCACCTTTAATTACATGCAACAATTCATTCTGCTCATTTTCATGAATGACCATCAGTTTTATTTTAGTAGTATTTGTGCTTTTATTGTACAGTACTTTAGATTTTCTGTTTTCATCTTAATTTTAGGTTATGTAATTGTGTTTTGTGCTCTTGTTTTTTATCATTAGTTTTTTATTAAATATTTATCTTTATCTTTATAATTTTAGTCCTTCAACTTAAAGGTATTTCTTTCGTTTGCTCCCGAGGCAACATTTCTAATTGTAATTGTTTCATTGTTTCAACTAATGTTTATATTTTTTTAATTACAATTTATATATATTTTTTAATACTTTTCCATTGACAACAACAAGAATGATGACAATGCCATCCAGCCCACATAACATGCAAAGTGATATAAATGGAAAATGTAATAAACACAACATGGACTAAAAAAATAAATCGTACATTGCAAGAAATTAGAACACATGAATTAACTGCCATGATAAACATGCCTTTAAAGTGACTGTACTGATGTGTCTTTATCAGTGGGTTAGATAGTCCTAATCTTAAAGGGATAGTTCACCCAAAACTTTTATTAAATTTTATCATATACAACCTGTATGGTTTTCTTGTGTTCTGTTGATCACAAAGAAGATATTTTTAAGATTGTTGGTAACCAGACAGTGATGGACCCATTGACTTCCATAGTATGAAAAAACAAAAATACCATGGAAGTCAATGAGGACTAGAAACAGTTTTGTAACTAGCACCATTCAAATATCATCTTTTGTGTTCAACAGACCAAAGAAACTCATAAAGGTTTAGAACTTGAGGGTGAGAATGATGACAGAATGTTCATTTTTGGTGAACTATCCTCTAACGGATGATTAGTAACATCAAAGATATATGATCTTAATAAATAAATCAGATAGGAAGCTTACTTTTAGATTAGCTGCATGAAAGTTAGGCTAAACCAATAAGTCAGATGTAGATCGCTGGAAGTTCATAATCGATCAGTGAAGGCAATATCTCATAGGGAAGACTGGGGAACTTAGTGTATTACATAATATGCTGCGTGTTTGTGTGCAGAGAGGCCCAGCTCTTGCGAAAGCGAGCAGTCAGTCTGTTCTGGTGACCAGAGTGTTGAGTTCAGGTGTTGAAGCTCAAGGAGACCCCGTGCCACCATCCGCTGGAGGAAAGAGGACGGAGATCTACCCAAGGGACGGTACGAGTGATAAAGCGTCTAGTTAGCCTATATTAAGCCAATTAAATGCGAATGAGAAATGCCTGTCCTTTAAAGTCTTAAAGAACCTCTTGATAAGATAGAGTCCATGAAGTGTGTCAGGATGGCCTCGTTTTAATTGCATCTATGTCTGTGTATCGTCATCTTCTCAGGCATGATCTGGGAGGACCACACTCTCAAACTGAAGAGACTGACTTCAGGAGATGCCGGTACTTACACCTGTCAGGCGGAGACATGATGGGGAAGACGGAGGCCAGCGCCACCCTCACCGTCCACGGTGAGAACATCTCATCTCACGCTGTTTGACAAACTGTTCTGAACCTGCCAGCACTAATCTATAATTTGAAGAAACCAATGCTTTCGGTGGGCGGGAATCTGAGTGTGTGTGTGTGTGTGTGTGTGTGTGTGTGTGTGTGTGTGTGTGTGTGTGTGTGTGTGTGTTCACAACTGTTAGTTTTTTGACAGAGGTTTTCATCTTTGACAGGTTGTCAGATTGATTTGTCCGAATGGATGCTGGATCATTGTGAATATTCCTTCCAATTTTTTCCCCCCTAGCTGTAAAAACTATATTTTTTATGTACCTGTGAGTGAGACAGGATGATTTCTGTCATTTTTCTGAAGCATCATCCCACCACAGTGTCATTTCCACATCTCAGATGATTTAGTGTTTGATAACACCCTATTGTGGAAATTAAATTTTTGAATGTTTAAAATTACTGAAACCTTCGTCTAGCTTCAGTTAAATTTGATGCTTGTATTTTTTGCACCGTGAATGCACAAAACAAAATAACATTTTCAACTTTTTGATCAAAATTCCCAACTTAATTGGAAATGTAACTTGATTTTTATTTACTTTTATCCCTAATCACAATTCATATTTTATTGCAATTTTGCTCCTCACTTACCAAATAACCAATTCTTTATTCTAAATCTTTTTTTGAGTCAGAATTGTTTGTCATGGTGAAAATTGTATAGTACAACCTAGGTATAGTCGTACTGTGTCTAATAATTGAAAATTTTCACAATAATATTTAAATATTGGGTTGGATTAGGTTTACGTCACTCATTTGGTTTAGAATTGGATCATTTTGGAAGTGGATTATCAAAATTAAATTTGCAAGGTCTAGGACAAGGATCTATTTAACAAAGAAGAATTATTATTATTTTTAATAAATAAAGTTAATAAAAATATCATCAATCCCTATGACATAAAGGTGGTTTATTTGTAGAAACACCCATACATAAGAACACATCTATTTTACTCTAGGTCCATTTTGTTTCGTCCTTTTCACTTTAAGTCCCCTTGAGTGTGTTTCACACTCTTGAAGAACAATGTCCACATTGTCCTCTTTTTCTCCTTCTCCTTGTTGCGCTGCTTATTGCTTTACTGGTTTTTACTGCTTACAGAAATTGCTGAATTATTATTTTACATGTGTGTTTAGCGGGCCAGTAGCATTGGAACCAGACTTATAAACAGTCTGCTTCAATAACCGATCTATCCAGCGAAGAGCTTATTATTACTGCCTTTGGCACAACATTGCTTTCCAGATGCCAAGAATGAGATTCATCAAAATTATGACTTGTATTTGAGAATATATCTTTTGTCTGGTTGCTGTTTTGAAGGAATAACATTAGTGAGCTGCCTTCCTAGACAGCATATTTTGGCATCATAGGTGCATTGAACACTCATTGATTCTTTAAACGATTTGTCAATTCAGAATTTGTAAATGTCAAACGCACAAGTAGACACAACACACACATTCTCCGAGAGTAATTTGGAATAAGAGTCAGTTCTCTGTTAAAAGGCCATGAAAAGATAATGCTAGGTACAAACGAGCCTCTCTCAGCTGGCGATTTAGTCATTAGTACTGATGTATTTGAGGAAAGTGCTAGAATGCCATGCGAGTCCCATGAGTAGCTCCGCTAATGAGCCATGGAAGCAAAGTAGAGCGAGAGGCGCAACCATTGCCAAAAGAGCAAACGGCCCCGTCCAAGTCGAGTTCTCTTTAAGCAGCTGTTCTGAATCTACCGCTTTCCCTCGTTTCGCACCCGTCATTTGTGTTACTCTGTCCATCTCGCAGGATTGACTCCAAATGGCCTGAGATATTGCATTTAAAGTTTAAAATTGGCTTATTTACTGTAAGGTTTTATTGTGCGCGATCCATCTTTGTTCTAAAGGAAGTTCTGAAACAATTTACAATAAGGTCTCATTTCTTAACATTAATTACTGCATTAGCTAACGTGAACTAACAATAAACAGTGTGTTTTGCAGCATTTATTAATCTCTGTTAATGTTAGTTAAAAATACTGTTCATTATTTGTCATGTTAGTTTAGTTTACATTTAAATTGATTGTTAACGTTAACAGAGATTATTAAATGCTGTATAGGTTTTGTTCATTGCTAGTTGTGTATGTTATCTAATCTAGTTAACTAATGTTAACAAATGAAACCTTATTATGAAATGTTACAAAAAATTCTTCTTTTCAATTATTCTTTCATTAAAATGTAGTTCCCACTCGGCATTATTCCCACTACAAAAATAGTAGGTTTAATTTGGAAAAACGTCCCTTTACGGATGTTAAATGCTTTTGAATGCCATTTCATGTTGTTTTCACACTTTTTAAAACTATGAGTCCTGGGTTTTACACAACAAGAGGGTTAAAATGCTAAATCGCTGCTCAAGCTTTTAAGAATCTGCGTTTATTTTAAAGTTGAAGTTTAGGTGTTTCATTTCCACACACTAGCGGAAATAAATTTCAAATAAAAAATATTTGAGAAATCATGTCAGTATTCAGACAAGCTAGTAGTCCCATCTCCCAAATTAAAATGACACACTGTAGCTTTAAAAGGGTCAGACTCAGGTCACATTGTACACCTAATAAAACCTTTGGCCAGAATAAAACCTCCATTCATGCCTCATGCTCACAACTCAAGGCGGATTGAATTGTTTCTTTGTGTGGTTTATGCCATATATTTCAGCCTCATGATATATTTACAATGTGTGTGTGTGTGCTTGCCACACCTATGTTTCTTGTATGTTTTTGTGTTATGCTCATAAATACATCACTGCACTGATTTTGTTCAGTAAGCATTTCCTGTCATTTTTGCTTCATGTCGTGTGCGGTTAATTTGCGCATCTCTCACATCTGTGTTTATCATGCTTCTATTTTTTTTTTCCTCTTTCAGTTGTGTCTGGTAAGTTGCAAATGTCACCCGTCACCATTTTTGCTGCATTGACAGCAACAGGAAGTTGTCAGAACCACCATCCATCCACCTTCCATCCTTCCACCAATCAGCAAGCTTGTCTGGGTTGTCACCGGCAACAGTGACAGCACAGCAGGCCTGGGTAAAAACTAAAGCTCGCTCTGAGCGTACAAGGTAACGTCAAAATTGCCTCATTTCCTTCCCACTTAGTTGACAATTCTAGCTTTATTCCTCCGGACGCTTTACGGCAGTGTATGATTTGACAGGTTTAAGGTTCACTGTTGAGGGAATCGCTTGTCGTCGTAGGGGGTCATACTTTGTGTCACATATTATGAACATATCCTTATTACAAGTGAAATGGCTCCGTGCTGTTATGGACTCTGAAGTGGAGTTTGTGTCAGGAATCAGCATCTCTCCACTTCGAGTCATTAAGATGCATGAAAAACCAGCATCCCAATGACGTCGGTTCCATAAAAGAGTGTCAGTACGGGACAGATGGCCCAAATTTATCCCCCCATCTCCATGCAAATGGTATTGCTTTTTGCCCTTGTCCATGCAAATGAACCAGACGTGGCAGTTGTGGCCGTTTTTATATTGCGTCTACATATGTTTTTATGTTCCAGAATACCTGCATATCCTTCCCATTAAACACCAGTATGGCCTTCTCTTTTATTCGCTGCCGTTAAACGTGACGCTGAAGGCTTGAGCTCAGTCGTCTGTAGTGTAGTTATGTCCAAGAAATTTGGCTGATATCAAAGACCCCCTGATAATCAAAATTAGGATTTGCTTGTAAAAGTTGACAACATAAATTTTTAGCAGAAATGTACTCACAGAACTATACAGAGGGTCCACAAATATTAACGACTCATCTCTGATTCATGGCATGTCTGAGTGTGTGCCAGTAACATAAACAAAAGATTATTTGAACCATCTTCTGTTTCAATAAAAAAAGGGGGAAAATATCAACACAGAAATGAAAAATAAAGTAAAGTCTTCACCTGCTTTTAAATAGTCTTAATGTGTTGCTCTATAGCTTCCATTTTAAATGTGTTTTTGTTCGTTTTTTTAACAACCCAAGAGTCAAAATATTGTCTTTGGTAATTAACTTATTTAACTCCTATTTCTGCAGTTCCTCCTGTGTTTGTGGTGCGACCCAGGAATCAAGTCGCCGGGATGGGCCGCACCGGGACCTTTCAGTGCGAAAGCCACAGGAAGTCCTCAGCCTGCCTATATTTTGGCAGAAAGAAGGCAGTCAGGGTGAGTGTATCTATGTATGTTTGTACTTTCGCTTGTAATACAAAGATGCATTTCCTGTGCACACTTTTTACAGTAACATATAAAATGCATGACACTCTCCCCCATTAAAGTCAGTCAGATTTATGAGGCTGGTAGATTTATAAGGCCATCTGCACATTTACACAAATCTAATGGGCTCTGTAACACTCCACGCTTCTAACACCACCTCAAGTCATCGTGGTTTGTTCAATATCCTCATCACACTCTCAGGAATTCAGGCACACAGTGCCAATGGTAAGTGTGATAAGTCCTGACAAGATGTTTATTTCCCACATACGGAATATTCTTGGAGAAATTTGAAAAATGTTGTTCTATTTTTGTTATCAAATTCTACCTCTGTTCGTACATCTTTTCCCTTTTCCCTTCTGCAGAACCTCCTGTTCTCCTCTCAACCTCCTCCTCCCCTCCAGTCGGTTCTCTGTCTCTCAGACAGGCGATCTGACCATCACGGCGGGTGGAGCGTTACGACGGAGGCTACTACAGCTGTCAGGCTCTGAACATCGCTGGCAGTGTGATCACCAAAGCCCTGCTGGAGGTTACAGACGGTAAACGCAAAGATACATTTCATTCTTTTTGGCACCTTAGGTTTGGGAAAGTTACTCTCAAAACGTTTTTATTTTTTATATTTTATATATATATATATATATATATATATATGTATATGTATGTGTGTATATATATGTATGTGTATATATATATGTGTATAATATATATATATATAATATATATTATAATATATATGTGTGTATATATATATGTATATATATGTGTAGCCATGACAAATGCTTTTAACAGATTGTGTATTTCAGCACAATCCAGTATAAGAGGTGTTAAATAGGTCAGGAATTGTTTATTTTCGTAACTAATTTGACTCATTTTAAAAAAAAAAAAAAAAAAAAAAATATATATATATATATAGATAAATATATATATATATATATATATATATATATATATATATATATATATATATATATTATATATATTTATTTATTGTAACATTCTTTTTTGTATATATCATACATGCTATGTGTGATAAAGGATGTCAGTTGTGAATTCACCAATGCCTCTGAATGATTCACAGACCAAAATATTTTGTTCATGAATCTTTTTGACCGGATTCATTAAAAAGAACCATATATAAAATTACCCATAGCAGATTTATACAGGTGGAGCTGGGGAAGGGGGAGGGTTTCTGAGTGAGCGCTAACCAGCTATCTAAATGTTGTACAGCAAGCTCATTGGCTGCAGATGTGACAGGAACCAATCAGCTTGTGCCATGTTAAAGTTAACAATGTTAATATCAGTTGTGTAAAGAGTTGAAATAACTTGCTATTTAATCAAAATCATATATGCATCGCAAATAACAACATTTTATAAGAAATGCCTTACCCCAACATTGATTACTTTATATCCTCAAATAGTCAATAAGACACTTCAACAGAATAGTGACAGTTCGGCAGTTCCCTCTCATCTAATGTAATCTCCTGTGAGTGCCTGTCTATAAAGAAAACACCAAAACAAGACAAAAAGAAGGAGAGTGAGGTAAAGAAAGAATAATAACAGTTATTTTAGCACCAATCTGCTCTCTGGCCTCGCTCTTACTGCGGGCACGGATCATAATTACAGGTCACAGCCATGATGATTCAGTAATTACATCAGCGTCGACGCGAGGACACAACCGTGCATGTGCGAGCGTGTCATCTGATACATAATTCATGCCTTTGATGGTCCTCACAAAAGTGTTGTACGGCTTTGAAAACGCGCTGTAGTGGCGTTTATGCAAATGGAAGCCGTGCAAATGTCGGTAATGCTTCTGGCATTGTGGAACACAATCATATGGACGTAAACATCCCAGCATTTATCAGACGGCCCGGGTCCTCTGTGAGAGAGGAGAGGACACGCGGGGGGGGCGATTTTAATAGACGTGGTGTATTTCTGTGTGTTTTAGTGTGGTGATGATGGCTGGTGTGTGTGTGAGGGAGATTTAGTGCTGTTGAAATGCCACCGGTATTAATTGCTCGTCTCTAGTTTGGCTTGGTTCTGCTACTGCTGTTGACTGATTAGAAAATTGCTTCCAGTTGAGAAAATTGGATTCCATCTCTAGTTCTCTCTCTCTCTCTCTCTCTCTCTCTCTCTCTCTCTCTCTCTCTCTCTCTCTCTCTCTCTCTCTCTCTCTCTCTCTCTCTCTCTCTCTCTCTCTCTCTCTCTCTCTCTCTCTCTCTCTCTCTCTCTCTCTCTCTCGTTTTTAAAACGTACTCTCGTTTGCTGCCAGACATTCCACACTCATGCTCTTTTTCCTTGGTTACATTTATTTTTATTTGCGTTCTTCGTTCTCTTTACCTCTGACCGTACACGCACTCGCGTCTGTGGCTCTTATAAAATGTGGAAGGATGTATTTTGGATTTTGGTTTGGAGTACAGTCGTGTTTCATTATAGTTATTATAATGATATTAGTAGGCCAGGGACAGCTTTAAGACTCTGTATTCAAATGAGACCAATGTCTGTCTCACTTGTTCTCTTTGTCTCACCTTGTCTTTCTGTCTCTCGTCTTTTAGTTTAATGCATTTTAGTGGCATGGTAGATAATTTACATTTATATTGCCAAACCATTTGTAGCTTAGCTACATGCATAAAAATATATTTCATTAAAAAAAAAAAAAAAAAAAATATATATATATATATATATAATTTTTTTTTTTTTTTTTTTTTAAACAAATGATTCATCATAAAATTATTGATTTTTATTTTATTTTGGAAATAAAGGCAAGGCAAGGAAAAGAAAACAAATAAGGATGAGAAAAAAAATGAGTGTTCATAATTTGTATTGAATATGAGGAATACTGCAAAGCTAATTTGATATATTTTCATTTAGCAGATATTTTTATCTAAGAGACTTACAAACACAACAAAGCAATTCATCTTAAAGTGATTGATTTAAAAAAAATATTTTATTTTAGACATAAAGGCAATGAAAGGAAAAAAAAGAAGAGAAAAAAGAATATTCATAATTTTTAATGATTATGATGAATACTACAAAGCTGATTTATTTTATTTGAATATGAATTAAATATTATTTTATGTTTTATTTGTATTTTCATTTTCATTTAGCAGATGCTTTTATCCAAAAGACTTAAAAATACAACAAAGCAATTCATCTAAAAGTGATTGATTTTATTATTATTTTATTATTATTATTTTATTTTATTTTAGAAAAAAAGGCAAAAAATAAGAAAGAGAAAAAGTTATGTTCATCATTTTTAATGATTATGAGGAATACTACAAAGCTGATTTATTTTATTTTAATATTAATGAACATTAGGAATACTATTATTTTGTCACTGTTTTTATACTTTCATACTATAACACTGTGATTGGTTTCTGAGGGTCTCTCTCTCTCTCTCTCTCCCTCTCTCACTCTCTCTCTCTCACTCTCTCTCTCTCTCTCTCTCCCTCTCTCTCTCTCTCTCTCTCTCTCTCTCTCTCTCTCTCTCTCTCTCTCTCTCTCTCTCTCTCTCTCTCTCTCTCTCTCTGTCTCTCTCTCTCTCTCTCTCTCTCTCTCTCTCTCCCTCTCCCTCTCCCAGTGATCTCAGACAGACCTCCACCCATCGTCCGCCAGGGTCCCACCAACCAGACCGTGGCTGTGGATGGGACGGTGGTCCTGGGATGCCAAGCCACCGGCACGCCGTCTCCCACCATCCTGTGGAGGAAAGAAGGGGTCCTGGTGTCCACCCATGATTCTCGACTCAAACAACTCGACACGGGAGCCCTGCAGATCCGTTACGCTAAGGTACGGTGGCTCTGAGGAGTCAGAACTACATCAAAATCTGACATATTTATCATGCAGATTAATGCACAGTAACAGGGGTCGTAACTCCGGTTCATGAGAAATCTTTCCTTTCATGGATTTATAGCTTTGTAACTCCTCTCTGACCCTTTTGATGCATTAAAAATGCTCACGCATGGAGGTTTGAGCATGTGTTCGTTTGGTGCACCAAACCAACTTGTTCTCGTAAAGTACTGTTTCCCTTGTTCGGTTTTCCTTAGTAACAGATTTTTATGGAATTTTCCATTCCAAACACACCACACAGAACAACTATTTACAGGGAATTGTGAGCGGTTGTGTTGTGCCGCTCGTCTCAGACTCAGCGCCTCTCTTTTTACTTTTATTAATATTTTATTCATGGCGGTTTCTGAATGCGGCGGGATGGTTTATTGGATGCGGTTAACTGCTGCTTCTCTCTGAGCTGAAGTTAGCAGATTCTTTTTTTTTTTTTGTTCAGTTTCATTCAGAATACCTCAGACAGCACTGCAGGTTTCACAGACAGAATCAGAAATCACAGCTTCCCTTTTAAAATATTATCTTTGCACATGTTTGGGTAACATTGCCGCAGATTTACCGCAAATTCGCTGCAAGTTTGTTGCATATAAACTGTTTGCAAGAGTCCACATTCCCACAGAATGATTATCATGATAAAAAAATGACTTTTTATTATCTAATTTGTTTATTGAAGTTTGTTACAGAGAATAAGTAGTAAAAATTATTTTATTTTATTTGACTTTTTAATAAAAAACAACAAAACTAATTCAGAGGGAAAACAAGTGTATTGTTTTACCCTATTGGCATTCGTTTTTTTTAGCATGAAACTTACTAATAAGTTATTATTAATAATAACTTACTAATTATGTGAAAACAAGACTTGAAATCTCATTAATATTTCATATAGTACATCATATTTCATTTGGCATATTGCTTCTCAAGTGTTTATCTTGTTTTAAGGATGTTTAGATATTTTTTTATAAATAAAAAAAAAAAAACAGACAAAATATTGTTTTTTTTTATTTGTAGCATTTGTTTTTAAATCTTTGTTTATTTCCAGGTTTAAAAATACATTTTGAATCCCACATTTTCAGTGTGGTCTCATACTTTTGCACCTCACTGTAAATAAATATAAAATACAGATAGAAGGGTCTAAAATTATTAATGCACTGTATAGCTAAATTGATATTTGATTAAACATCCTTAAAGGTACACTGTGTAACTGTAATTTTTTTCAAAATTAACTACATTTAAATGACGAGTCAATACATCATCAATCTTCCAAGGCGTGTTTTTGTCTTACCATGATTCACTATGGTAAGCCTGTTATGTGTTTATATTTTAGTCCTCTCTGGATGGTTTCCGTGGGTTATTGCGTACATGTGTCACTTGTCCGTGCGTGTCTCATCATATCCGTAAATAGAGAAAAGTTGCTCCGGATACTTTGACTTGTGTTTGGTGTGTTAGTGGCAGAGGTTAGTTGTCACAAGCGAGAAAGGTTGATATGGAGAAGATAAATCTCAAACCTCCGGGGAATCACCCGTTTCAAACAAACGCCGAACAGAGGAGAGTCTGCTGGCAAAAAGAGCTTATGACAGAGCTCCTAATAAAATGGTAATGGTAAATGGACTGCATTTATATAGCGCTTTCACAGACCCAATGGCAACCAAAGCGCTTTACATTTTTGCCTCACATTCACCCATTCACTCACTCATTCATACACCGACGGCGGTGTCAGCCATGCAAGGCGCCATCCAGCTTGTCGGGAGCAGCAGGGGTTAGGTGTCTTGCTCATGGACACCTCGACACTTGGTCAGGTGTAACCTGGGATTGAACCACCAACCTTCCGGTTTGGTAGACAACCTACATGAACCACTGAACCACTGCCGCCTAAAACAAGAATCAACATTGGCATGCCTTCTCTAACAGAGTTGATTGTAAAGCATTATCTATTGTGAAGGGTAATTTCATAATGGTTGTTGTATTTAATTTATTTTTAAGGAAGTACAGTGTCTATTAATGGGTAAAGCTACAGTAACATCTTCAGTTAGTCAGCGTTAGATCCTTTTCATCTAAACTATATCTCTTAAGCCTAGTAGTGAATGTTTTATGAGCAGAAGGATAGCCATATTCATCTGCACACTCAGCACAACCAAAACAATGTTCTTCTACAAAATGCATGCATTGTTTTTAACCGTTAGAGGGCCAAAAGTTACATAGTGTACCTTTAATTATCAAAATTGTGATTGCAAAACAGGCATAATATCTTTCCATTTTTAAAGGTTTGCACTTCTGTACATGATGTGTGAGTGAACATAGACATGCATGTGTGCAGTACTCCATGAGACTTCCTTTCATCCCTCACTACAGCATAAACATCATCTCAGGCACAGACGGCCAGTGTTCAGAGAGCCGTCAGTCAGCCTGCAGGTTTTGATGTGCGAACACACACTCCTGCTGTCACCCCCCGTCAGCCGCGTGGAGTTACACACCCTCCGAACGTGAGGAAGGGGGAGGGAAGCGTTTCCTGTCACAGCACACACACACACACACACAAACACACACACACACGAGCGCCCGGGTTCCCCCTGCACAGGGGTCAAAGGTCCCCGCAGTGTAGGCTGTCAGAATGCGACTTTAATTAACGTAGATGTCTCACTTGAAGACGTCCCGCTTCTTTTAAAGAATAGAGGAGAGATAAAGCGAAACGAGGAGATGCATCTCTATCTGTTGCGCTTCGGGCGGTTCGCATTAATGAACATGTCATTAAGCGAACACACGCACACCAGTACCTCAAGATAGACTGTCTATTCCTGGAGACTTTGTGTAAACTGACTGACAGATCGGCTGACGTGTTCTTAAATGTGTCCTTTTTTCTTTAAGATATTAACATACACCAACACTACATCATTCAAACACTGTTATAGTCATTATTTTATAAGAAAGCGCTGTAAGAAAGGAACATACATGACCACAGATTTATTTTAATTATTCATTTATTATATCTGTCTCGCTCTGTCTCACTCTTTTTCTCTTTGTCTCATCCTGTCTTTCTGTGTCTATCAGTTTTTAATTTAATGCATTTTAGTGGCATGATGGATCATTTATATTCATATTACCAAACCATTATATGTTTGTTTATTTTAGAAATAAAGGCAGGGGGGAAAAAAGAAGAGAAAAAATAATGTTCATAATTTTTTTTATGAATATGAGGAATACTACAAAGCTGATTTTTATTTTATTTTATTTCCAAATGCTAGTTGAGCAGAAACTGCACACATCAACTTTAACTATTATATTTGTGTACAGCCATCCAATAACTTTTCATACATTCTAAATTGTAAATATTGCGAAAACATCGTCTGAACGTCATTTTAACATTTTAGCAACGTATTGCAAATAAGCAAGCAAAAAATCTTCAACACCAAAGCGTTACATTGAATAGACGTCTCAACGAGGTACGCATTATATTGTGTGTTTTTGAAACTATAGCTTCAAAATAAGCGTTATTTTTGAGCTGAATGTAGGAAAAGCATTATAAATGTATATGCTTATATGTGCATTTATGGAGTTGTTTTCTTCTTTCAGCTGGGAGACACTGGCACATACACCTGCACCGCGTCCACCCCCAGCGGAGAGGCTTCGTGGAAGGCTTACCTGGAGGTGCAAGGTACTGCCGACAGACACTGCAAGATATCGGACAATAGAGCGGGAAGCACTGAGAATCCAACGACAGGAAATTAAGTTTAAAATTGAGTTTGAAATTAAACCTTTGTCCAGCTGTAAATGGTTTTCATTAGCCCCTTTCACACAGTCTCTACTGGTAAATTACCGGCGGTAACACATCATGTGTAAACAGGAGCTTTTCAAATATACCGGTAAATTGGTTCCAGCAATTTACCAGTAGGGGAAGTTGTAAAATTATCAGTAAGTTACCGGTATATGCGCTGTGTGAACGCTGAATGAAGATTACCGGTGTTTTGCACGTACGAGGTCAGAACGCGCTGATGTAAGAAGTAATTTGGGCCAATCAGAAGCCGTTGAAAGAGCATCGGCTCTGGGCCATTCATAAAATTATAACGCAGATGATGCGTTTTCTCAGCACGGTTTACAAATATCTTCAATTTGGAGTGATACCGAAACTAAAGTGTTTCTCAACGTCTGGGAGGATAAAGAGATCTGTCAACAACTTTAGAGGTTACTTTCGGTTAATGACATCATCACAGAGTTTACGGGTATTTTGGAACTGATGTGTGAATGGTCAACACCAGAACGCTGTTGCTTGTGTGAACAGCACATTTTTTAATTTACTGTTAAAGTCGTTCTGGGCAATTTTACGGTAATTTACGGGGATTGGTGTGAAAATTTGAGCCGCTGCACTGCAAAACAAAACAAAAATTTTTTTCCAGTATTTTTGTTATATAAATAAGTGAAATACATGAAGTATAAACCTCAATTTGTCATTTAAAGCAGGATACATTTGTATGCTAGTGGGTGAGGAAAAATAAATGTAATTCAAAGTAAAAACGAATTAAAATAAATTTTATTTACCCTATTGGCAAATATTTTTCTTTCTTTTTTTTTTAGCTATAAACCTCAATAAATGTTGTTCCAGTTCTCTAATCTACCCAGACATTAATATGTGGCCTTGTTAGGAGCTGATCAACGTCGCTTCACCTCTGACTGGTCATAATGTTTTGGCTCATTGATGTGTATATATATATTTGAACCTGTTTTTGGGTGTAATCCAGAGCAGTTGCACAGGATGGCGTGCTTATGTGTGTGTGTATGTGTCTTTGTTTCAGAGTTCGGCTCTCCGGTTCAGCCTGGACGACCCACAGATCCAAACCTCATCCCCAGCGCCCCTTCCAAACCAGAGGTCACAGACGTCAGCCGCACCTCAGTGTCTCTGTCCTGGAAGCCCAACCTAAACACTGGAGCCACGCCCACCTCTTATGTGATAGAGGCCTTCAGGTGGCATCATCAGTTTTCACTGTATACCTATTTGTCATTGGTTGGTTTGTTTGTGCAAGCGTGTGTTTTACAACGTTTGTAAATACAGTTCACAAGCTAATGGGGGTTCTGTAAATACGAAGTCCATTTGCTGCGGCATGTCATAAATAATCATACCCATGTCCGCGTTTTCCTATAAGCCCGGCATTTTGCGGTAACCTCATTGTTTGGTATAATGTTTGTAGTAACGATATTTCGCTATAAAGTTTGGGCTGCAGTAATTTGCAGTATAAATACTCATGTTTGATGTGTGTATGGACGGCAGCCATGCGGCGGGTAGCAGCTGGCAGACGCTCGCGGATCACGTGAAGATCGAGAGCTTCGTCCTGAAGAATCTGAAGCCCAGCGCCGTCTACCTGTTCCTGGTGAGAGCGGCCAATGCGTACGGCCTGAGCGACCCCAGCCCCATCAGTGACGCGGTCAAAACACAAGGTCAGTTCGCCTTTGACCTCATAGACAAGCATCCTGTTACATTTATTTAACGCTGTTTTGTGTATTCTGGAGGTTTTAATATGCATATATGCTTGTGTTTAGAAACATATTTGCATGTAGTACATGTTTTTTTTTGTGGTTTGTGTTTATGTGAGTAGATATCCCACCAACCAGTCAGGGAGTGGACCACGGCCAGATCCAGAGGGAACTAGGAGATGTTGTCATTCACCTCCACAATCCCACAATTCTCTCATCGTCCTCCGTCAGAGTCCAGTGGACTGTAAGTGCCGCCACATTTTCTTTTAAAAGGACAGTTCACACAGTTTCAACAAATGAAAACATTGTTTAGTCAAAACCAGTGTTGGGGATAGTTACTTTTAATGTGTTACATTATTGCATTACTCCCTGAGAAAATAACTTGCGTAAAAGTTACTAATCAGTAACTAAGTAACTGGAAAGTTCATTTAAGTTCATTTTTCTTAACCCACTGGCAAATAGCTTTTTATCTGATTTTAGTCATAAATTTCACACATTTTGTGGTGGTGAACAAAACATGTGCGCACACAAACAGAAATATTCCGAGCATGTTTCTTTCTTAACATGTTGTGTTTGCACTTTATATGTGTTTAATCAAGAACAGCTGAAACGACATCTGCTTTTATTGGGGCGGATCAAGAATTGATTAAAATCTTTACAAGCGTGTTGAATTCTCCCCCCTCCACAGCCATATGGACTGATCCCAGTGCTGAACACCTATGATATAAAAAAATCCCATTTAAAACAACACTTTACAATAAGGTTCATTAGTTAATATTAGGTAATGTATTAACTAACATGAACTAACAATGAGTAATACATTTGTTACAGTAATTATTCATTCATCTTTGTTAATATTAGTTAATAAAAGTGCAGCTGTTCATTCTTTGTTCATGTTAGTACACAGTGTATTAACTAACGTTAACCAATACAAACTTTTATTTTAATCATTTATTAGTAAATGTTGAAATTAATATTAACTAATATTAATACATGCTGAAGACATATTGTTGATTCTTAATTCATGTTAACTAAGGTTGTTAACTAATGTTAACTAATGAACCTTATTGTAAAGTGTTACCAAAATCCCTTCATATAAAAAGTTAGAAGCTCAAATCTGAATGTTCAAATTTCATTTTTGCAAATTAATTATTCATTTTTAAGTATTCCACAACAAATTATTTCAATTTGACGATGTTCAGAACAGAACATAAACATAAAGTGGTATGCATTACAAACAATATTTAAAATAAACGCCTAAACACATTTATTTAAGTGAATTCATTATTTAAGTGAAACTGAACTACCAGCACATTTCAGATGATAAAAAAAAGTGACTTATATTCTGGAAAATACAGGATATATTCCCCTTCATAAGTAATTGTAACCAAAGTACATAAATAAAAATGATAAATATGCCTGATAATAAAGCATAGTTTAGCTAATTTAAAACAAAAACTAAAAGCTTGTTTTCTTTACAGCTTCCTAGTGTCCTAGTCCTGGGCAATCCTTCATTGTGGTCAATCCTCCATGTTCTTTCCTGTAGGTGGAGCAGCAGTCTCAGTACATCCAGGGCTATAAGGTGATGTACCGGCCGTCCCCAGAGGGCGCTCAGCAGCGTGTGGAATGGGCCATGTTTGAGGTTCGAGCCCCCGGGGAGCACAGCGCAGTCGTCACCCAGCTCAAGAAGGGCGTGACCTATGAGTTCAAAGTTCGACCTTTCTTCAACGAGTTCCAAGGCACAGACAGCGACATCAAAGTGGGCAAGACCCTCGAGGAAGGTGAGGAGAGCTTTCTGACCGTGCGCTCTGTGTGCTTTAAAGCTTAATGTCCCACCATTCCTTTCTCATTCGCTTCACACAAGTCAAATATTATATGACAAATCTATGTGATTTGCTGCCTAGCATGTTTGAATATTTGGGTTTCAGACAAAAATATAATAATTTGTAATGCCCTTTTATATATATATATATATATATATATATATATATATATATATATATATATATATATATATATATATATATATATGTATATATATATATATGTGTGTGTATGTATGTATGTATATTAACATATGAATGTATGTATATATATATATATATATATATATATATATATATATATATATATATATATATATATATATATATATATATAGTAGTGTTGTCAATCGGTTAAAAAAAACGAATAAAATAATTGTTTAATTTTTATATTGTAATACTTTAACATTTAATCTCCAAATGAATGTAGAAACAACATAAAGACGGTATATTTTAAATATTTGAGATGACGTATAGGAAATATACTGAAATTGAATAAAGTTCAATCAAACACTTCACAGTCTTCACTGCATATATTATAAATTAAATATGGATTGATTTTATTAAAGCTACAAAAGTTATGCAGTCAATAGTAGTTTGTGATTTTCTCTTTGATTATCTTTAATGACAGACAGCAGCAGGTTTATTAGGCTGCTGTCACTTTAAGAGACAAAGCACATGGCGTGGATCTGATGCACCTCCTATTTTCTCACAACTCTTTACATTAATTTAAGACTTAATTTAACTCTTTTAAGACTGTGCTTAAAGAGTATACTCGACAAAACTGTCATTTTGGCATCATTTTGTGTTTTTGTCCGCTCAAGCGCTGCCTATAGCGGCTTTCGATCACATTTACAGGCTACATTCGGGCCTTTCTAGAGTAAGAAAGGTGTTCGCCTGCGTTCAGTAGTTCTTATTTCGTGTGGTCTGTGAGGCAGGGCAAAGCAGGCCATTTAAAAAGCTTCAGGAAAGCCAAGCAGCCAACAACGAGAAGGCAAAAAGCGAAAGCTCAAACGACTGCTGTGCAAATTGTTCTGAGGGCGTGTCCGTCTGTGGCTCTGTGAATGCCAGCGAGTTCGATTTGTTCCAACTTTTCCTGTCTGTGCGCCTGCTTTTTTTAGTTTGGAACACAAATTGAAATGACGGCAAACGCAAAACAAATGTTTCACTCCAGGGCTTTGTGTTAACATTGATGTCTGTATTAAGTGGATAATAGTTATGTGAAGTACAGTGACAACATTCTGTTCACCCTGAGCTCATGTAGGCATCTGGCACTGCGACACCCGAATCATGTTGCTTGGCAGTCGCCGCTCATTATTTGAGTTCACTAATACCGCTGAGTGTGTACTATTAAAGTGAGTGCTTACATGTGTTTTGGAGAACACACACATACACTGAGACATATAGTCCATATGCATGTGTACATAATGTTTGTTTATAAATGCGCACATGTACCTGCATATGTGCATAACTGAAGATGCACTGTAGATGCCCAAACACATGCATTGTAAGGTGTGTGTAACGTCTCGCTCGTGTCTCTTATCGCAGCGCCCAGTGCCGCTCCCCGGGGGGTCACCGTAACAGGAAGCGGAGACAACGGCACAGCGATCCTGGTATCCTGGCAACCGCCCCCAGAGGAGGAGCAGAACGGCCTGGTGCAGGAGTATAAGGTACGAACCAGAGGAAACAGACAATGAGAGAGGCAGACAAAGAGAGTGTGGGGAAGAAAAAAAAACAATAGAGTGAAGGATGGAAGTAGAGGAAGGAAATAGGAAGTGGAAGAGGAAATTATATTTACTGGGTGACAGTCTGTTCGTTTTATGATGTGCTGGTGGTGAATGGATGGAGAGTTTAGTGGATACTGGTTTGATTTTCTTTGAGGGGGTTTTAGTTGTGGTGACATGCTGCCATCTACTGGTTAACATGAGGTGTTACCACAACCTTCTCCAGACGCGCTCATAGAGGGGGAGTATAGGCTCATATAGGGAACTTTCCATATCCTGGATAAAAATGTGCCAATAAATTCCCTTATAAGCTTGTTTTGATATATTTGTAGGTTTACATACATACATACATAGTATATACTTATATTGCTATGTAGAAAGTGTATATAACAACAGCTTTATATATATATATATATATATATATATAAAATACAGTATATACTTATATTGCTATGAAGTGTATATAATAACATTTTTTGACCAAAATATCCATTTGACTGCTTAATGTGGCAAAATGTTCCCTTTTAAACATGGTACGTTATTTTTCCTAAAAAAAAAATTGATAAATGACATTTTTATTTGTAGACGCTTTGTGTATTTTAGTGCCCCCTACGCTAGTATGTACTTTAGCAATATGACTAGACATACAATTATGATTGCGGCAACAATTTCCTAGTGCATACTCTTCGTCCTTTATTCTCTTGCTGCATTTTTTTATGTGCTTTTCTTGTCCAAACAAGATAACAGAGCCCATCTCATACAGTATTCCTCTCAGGCGCTCACATTTTAATGGGTTTGCGGCGTTTCAGTGTTTAGTTCGTAGGCCGCGGCTGACGGGAAGAGTTGTCGTTCAGTCCCAGTTAATTTTCCAGGTAAATGTTTTCAGGCAGTGTAAGAGAAGGTAGTGAGTAATTTCATGCTTGTTAAATTGGGCGGAGGAGGATTTTTCACTAATCACTTTTCTCATACACTTATTTTTTTCTGCCCTGTTGTGCCTCAGGAGAACTTCAGAACCCTCAGAACGTCCTTTCTCGTTACCTCACTTTCGCTCTTTTTACACTTAATCCACTTATTCTTTTTTTTTTTTCTTCGAAGCCTTCGGGGATGTCTAAATCTGGTTAGCGTTTCTGAAAAGAGGGACGTCAGCATGGAAAAACATGTAAAAAAGCATTTTGTTTCTATGTGTGATTCTGTCGAGCTCAGTGTAGATCTGTGCGCTGACCCTATAATGGAAGTTAGGCGGTCAGAGAGGGGGCTATATCACATTTCACTCCGGTGAATGGGACCCCTGCCGGGCCTGTGATTGTGTTAGGGTGAGGGTGGCTGATCCAAGCTCTGCTCACTCACAGGGTCGCACACACACTTTGACGCTCATTTGGACGGCACGGCTGGCTGAGCTTCCCGAGAGGAGGAAACAGACCAGGGTTCACTGCGCGCAATGAAAACAAAGAAAATGCCTTTTCATGTCAGGGAAAAACAGACGGAATGTCGGTACCACAAATAGGGAGTGTTATTTTAGGTGGGGAATCTTGTTTTCATGACACGTCTCAACTTTAGCGCTACATGATAGTGTGTGAATTCATCCAGGACAGCTGACGGTAAGGTTGCCAGATCTGCGTTACAAAACTAGCCCAACGACCATATCCCAGATATCAAAATTAAAAATTATGCCATTTCAATACCTAACATACAAATTTTATAATCACTGTTATGCAAATGTAAACACCACTATATCATAGTGATCATTAGTCCATTATGACTTTTTTCAAAACAAGCATTTCAGTCAAATATGCAATATGTCAAACCTTTAAATCAACCTACGGTGACAATTTAAATGTAGCTTAATTCCGCTGGAAAATCACAGACTTGGCAACCCTGGCTGACGGTAACATTCAAACTGATTGACTTAACAGCTTTGAGGAAACTGTTAAAGGTGTCATTTTCAGACGAGAGATATTTATATGTAACATCAGATAAAGTTATTTGTCTGTTATCTGTCTGTTAGTACAAACAGAAGTTTGGGCACACTTAAATTAATTTATGCTTTTCAGATATTTTGATCAAAGCATGTTTAAATGCTTTATTAGTTTTTAGACACAAATATAATATTAATACATTTTACAAATGCCTGTAGGACACTTAACTTATGCTTCTCTTTATATTAAAAATATGTTGTTCTTAAGACCTTTAATGAAAGTGTTGTTTGTAACTAAACAATATTGTGGGCACTACATAATTCCTATACTTCCATGAGTGTTATTTCAAAGTTTTAAAGACTTCTTGAAGATGTGCAAAATATTAAGACTTTTGACCGGTTAGTCTGTGTTAGTATCACTTAAAAAGGTTCACTCGTTCAGAACAGACTTGTTATTCAACATAAATCATTTTTTATTAAGTGCTAAACGCTTGTCTCCCATCCTGTTTTCTGCACGTTTCCTCCCTCAGATCTGGTGTCTTGGTAACGAAAGCCGATACCACATTAACCGCACCGTGGACGGTTCTACACACTCGCTTCTGATTCCCGGCCTGGTCGCAGGGGTCACGTACAGCGTGGAGGTGGCAGCCAGCACCGGGGCCGGTCCCGGGGTCAAGAGCGAGGCCACGTCCTTCCAGCTGGGTGAGTCGGATTTATATTGTTCTGATTTAATACTGTAGCTAAAGAAGAGCACAATATGAACAGTTGATTCTCTTGATAATAGGTTACTGGAACACAACAAACACTCTGATACCGCTAATACCCTTTTTAACAGCCGGCTGCTGGTATGACTGGAAAGGTTGATGATAATGGACATTATTTGAGCCTTCTCTTTAAAACGCGTACAGTAAACAGCACCGTTGTAACTTGCCTTGTGGTTAGCCATCAAAATGTATGTAATTTACAAAAACAACCTTATCAGAGTTCTCATTCTCATCGGAGAATAAAGGAGACACAAGGTGCAGTTTAAAGCCTTTAATTGCTTTAAAAGTTTATTTCTTCATAAACTCACCAGCTTTAACTTGTTGAGCCTCAAGACATCGCTGGCAACAGTTAAACCGCTCTGAATGGAATTGATTGTGGCACAGCCTGTTTTTTTTTGCCAGTGCATACAGGTGGATAATAGGCCATCTGGTAATGCATATCTGATTTTAAAAAGACGTCAATCATGCCGTCAGAGACCATTTTACAGTCAGATGTCTGACAGAAAGAGATTAAATAATATTCTGAAACCGTGATGGATGCACAAAGAGAGACAGGTCCATTAAAGTACAGGTTGATCACTTTTTGAACCTTCTTTAGGCCTAAATGTTCTCAATTGTAGAATGAGCTGTTTTATAAAGGAGTCATGAATTGAGAAGTCACATTTTCCTTGATCTTTTGACATTTAAGAGGACAATCATGTACTATAAAATATCCTGTAAGTTTCAGAACTCAAAATGTCCTTGTTAGTACAAAAAAACCCCAGCTCTTATTGAAACCAAGTATGATGTAATAGTGCGACGAAAGATTGACGCCTACTTTGACATATTGCCTCTTTAGCTCCGCCCACATATCGGTGCATGTCATACTAGTAAATACGAGAAAGACGCAAACACAGGATTGCTCCAGCAACTTCTGACGTTTTGCAGTGCCAAGTTGTGAAAAACAGTCTTTGCATTGCCTTCCTTGTGATCCCAAACATGGATGAACTTAATTTTTAACAAAGCAAGACAATTTTCGGTTGTTCGCTTCATTTTACTAATTTAAGACAGTTCGATGCAGGATTTTCAGAGAGACTGAAAATGAAAGATGATGCAGCAACGACTACATTGGATCCGACAGTAATGCCTCAACACACAAGTGTGAGGAACAATGTTTTCACCATGTGCCACTATCGCTTTGTCTGTTACAGATCATTTGATATGTGCTCACTTTTCTGAAAATGATGAACGATGTGGTATATAACTGTGGAAGCTCCAAGTACTTCAACTTAATTTGCCACAACCAAGACTTATAAAGTATATGTAACACGCATAAATGTTTTTCAGCAAATGTTTCAACTACGTAACAAAATAAACATCTTTCTGTAGCATCTTCATTATTTAAAACACTAATATAATGTAATCAGGGTTTGAAATGAACTTCTTCGCTCACCGGCCAATTTGGCTACTAAATTTTACCGGCCATATAAAATTTGGATTTCATACACTCATTTCTTATTCAAACAAAATCCAGTCATCAGCCATCTCCTCCCTTCCTCTTTCATCCTCGTCACCAAAAATGTGTTTTAGCTGAACAGATCAATGTGGTACAAAGAGCATAAAAAAATGTAGGATGTTTGAAAATGACAATGTCTTTTCTGTTAACCAAATGCATTTTAATCTTCGCTTTTGCTTTAATGCAAATGAACAAGCACGTCGTTATTTTTTGCGTAGTGATGTGTATGTTCAAGTAAGACAGATATATGTGCAGATTTGGCTTACACGAACTTCCCCAGCAAAGTGTGTAAACATAATAAGTAACACGCCAAATTGGCTAGAGATTTGACGGCGTTACCTGCCACAGTTGATATTTAGCCGCATTTGGCGGGTGTTAATTTCGAACCCTGAATGTAATCAAATACAATACTACCTCCAAAATACATAAGAATAAATATAACTAAAGATTAAAGAGCACACTGTGGGTGATACTAATCCTTGGCCCACACTGAAAGATGTTTGCTGGTACAGAGTTGAGCTGTAACCTCACATACCACAGTAGAGGCAGTGGGTTTGCTCTACTTCTTACGCAGAGGTTAAAAAAGGGCCACTGGAAGCAGAGGATGATTGTCTCAAAAGCATTTGTTACACCGTGGGCTTTCTTGCATCTCTGCAGCCTACGCACCTGTCCTGGCCTAGCTTCTCAGCAGAGTCTCAGTCGCGACCAAGCAACAAACAAAACCTCCGAGACAGGAAGCACAAAGAACAGACTC
The DNA here is from genome assembly GCA_030578275.1 of Meda fulgida. Classification (NCBI taxonomy): domain Eukaryota; kingdom Metazoa; phylum Chordata; class Actinopteri; order Cypriniformes; family Leuciscidae; genus Meda; species Meda fulgida. The sequence goes on from CM060630.1 coordinate 11,544,218, forward strand.
ACAAAAAAACGGAGCAGGGAATACAGGGGGGGATGAGGAAGACATGGTTTCAGAGGAACCTGTTTGCCCCCCCCGGCTGGAAAAAAAACTGAACATAGTCAAATGATGAAAGTGATGCCCACATGAAACAGGGAGGAAGAGAAAAAAACAAGTCAAACAGAATGAAATTTCTTTTGGGTCGACAGCCCTAGTTTCTCTTTAATGTAAAAAAGAATAAGTTAAAATAAGAAGTTGCTTTTTTTGGCTGCTGACAGACAATGTCTTGTCATTCATAATTTATCTTTTACATAATAGATAAAAGCACTGAACTTTCCATTTTAATTCTTATTCCAGTTCAAAGTCAACTTTAGCAAAATCCACGTTATTAATCATGAATACGATTTACAGCGAAATTAACCACACTAAATAAAGCTATTCTTTTCTGTTGCTGTTTTATGTTTCAAGTAGAATAATGGCTTGTTTTGTTTATAATGTCAAGTTTTATTTTTTATATCAAAATAATTGTTAATATTATCATCTGTAAAATGTTTGATACATGCAAATGAATATTGTTAGTTAGACAAGTTCTGAGATCCGAAACAATATTATTTATTGACTTTAATATTAAATTGATCTACATTAGATTGAAAAGTACATAACACTTTTTGCTGCAGGTGTATTTAACCTGGAATATTCATTTCATTTTTGCATTGGTTTATGTCAAATATTTCATTTCTCATCGTCTTTATCTCAGACTCGTCAGGTCATGTTCTTCCACCGCCGCTGGATGATGAGAACACGATTTCCCAGCAGATCTCGGACGTGGTCCGCCAGCCGGCCTTCATCGCGGGCATCGGCGCGGCCTGCTGGATCATCCTCATGGTCTTCAGCATCTGGCTCTACCGTCACCGTAAGAAGAGGAACGGCCTGAGCAGCAGCTACGCCGGCATCCGCAAAGGTCAGTCCACAACGTTTCTTTTAGCGCTGCTGATGCTAAACTACTGATTTGACAGTGTATTCGCATATAATGATTTAAAAATACATAAAACATAACATCAGTAAGAGGTTAGTCACCCCAACCTAATAATTATTTAGTTTATGAGCTATTATTAAAAAGGCGTGGCGTGTCTCTCATCTGATCTTTTAATATGGAGTCTGTGTTAGTCAGAGGCAGATGTTTGATCGTATTACTATCGACTATCTTCTTTTCTTCCTCTGGTAGTGTCCTGTTTGTCTTGTGTTGTCTCAGGTTTAATCCCAAACGTTTATTGAAGCTAGTATGAAAATACTTGACTTAGTCTGTAGATGAGTCTGATCCCTTCACTGCCACAGAAATCGTTTTCTTTCTCCCTGTGGTCCAGTGTTTTAAAAAGCCGTTTCCTCCTTTGACCCTGAAGAATCACAATGAATTCCTTACAGTTGAAACTCAGAGCTTTCTTTCCTCCTTTATTGAAGAGATGACAAAGATGGCGACGGAACAATGCTGGTATAGCTAGCGTGTCTCAAGGACATGAAGCTAATGGAATGTTTATTGGCAGGAATCTAAAGGAAAAGATCCGAGCCATTCATTAGCGTTAGCATTCATAGACTCCCAAGGCTGGGCCGCATTCAAGTTATTGAATGTGTGTCGACCACAAGAGCACAAAAAAAGCCAAAATGAATATGTCCATTTTTCAAGGTTGAGAGCACCTGAATTCATTTACCAGGATGACTCGACAACTTTTTGTTTCGACAACCGCACAAGAATGATGGGCAGCTTTTAAAGAGACATTCTTTCTAAATGCTAGTGGAATTATATAAAACATATATTTTAGTCTAGTCATCTCTTAGTCTAGTTAGTTATAACCATGTTATGTAGACTTGGAATCTTAGAACCAATACAATTATGCATGATAGTATAAACTTATGCCTTGCAGAAAGTATGTCAAAAAGTAGTGTATTTGTGTGCCTGAAAAAGGGACTTCTAACACCATGAAGGGCCTCTGACCTCTGGATTTAGTGTCTGTTGAGCTACTAAAGACTTTCCCACTTCCTGTATTGCTCTGCAAGCCATAAGAATCCACAGGTTGCCATGTTTGAACCAGTTGCTGCGAGTCTCTTAAGCGTGAACGTGTTTGAGCAAAGGTGGATAATAGTAAACACATGAAGTGGTAATCTGTTTTCCGGGTGGAAAGGGGTGATGCGGCTAGGAAAGATGTATAATCTTGCAGTGTGTGAGTGAGGATGTGCATGTGCGTTTACCTGTGAGCGTGTGATAAATTGTTTAAATACACCGATCATCCCCATACCTCTGAGACTTACTTATCGTCCATCAAATGATCTTTTTCCTATGCTGCATTTGGCCTGCCAAGCGTCAATCTACTTCTGCTTCAAAACCATCATGCATACAGGATAAAATCATCAAAAAAACTGGCCAATTTATTAGACTCATCTTTTCTCAGAGCACTGCCAAGAACCAGACGAGCGCAGCCGATAAATGTGGCATTTGAATAGGACGCGGCGGCTGACAATTTTAAAGGTTGTTTTCCCGTAAATATGTTTAGATGAGAAGGTGAAGACAGCAGGTGTTGAATTCTGATGTATCGATGTAACGCTGCCAAAAGAACAATCCTGACGGCATCACGCGCAACCGCTTCCTGCGCTGATACTTTGATGTTTCTGATGGGCTGTTTATTATGAATTCTGATCCCATATCACTCAGATTGATTCAGCCGTGTTCATCTGCTTATTGGAGCCTTTGATCAACATGAAAGAAATTAGACTTTAGATCAGATCGAGGGGCATGTGTTATAATAGATTTAAGTCAAAGTTAATAAAGTGCAGCCTGGCCCGAATGCTTGCAATCTGATGTTACTTGTCTGGATTAATATAATATAATATAATATAATATAATTCATATTTTTTATTTAAATTAAAGATTTTAATTAATATAAATATTTTTTAAATAAAATAATAGTTAAAAATAAAATACAAATATTTAATAAATAAACATTTTATATAAAAAAAATTATTATTAAATTATATTAAAATAAATGCATTACATTAATATAATTATGTGAATGATTTATTGTAATAATACTATATAACATATTAAACATGATTTGTTTTTATCATGTTTAGTGGAGCTTTTGTGGCAAGTATCAGTATTACTATTGATGCTGTAATTAAACTTGCTATTTTCACCTGGCGGATGATACAATTTCATATAAATTGAGGGAAAATTCTATTTATAATTACACATGTAGTGACAAAATATAGTAAAGAGAACTCATTTTACTTGGGCACGTATAAGAAACCACTCTGAATACCCTAAAATCTAGATATCCATATTTTCTCCTCTGTACAGATATATAGAGTGAATCAAACACACAAACCCACAACTGTAAAAACCACAGAGATCATATGACAAGGAGAATGAAATTAACTCTGTATTTATGATGAGGTTTTAATGTTCTGTGTAATTGGTAACAGACCTGTTACATCAGAGACTCTAAAATATAATGACAAATGCCTTATTGAAAACATTTTCCAATAACTGCACAGGACTGCTATGATGAATAATTAATTTAGGATTAATAATAATTCTAAATATGAATCTGATGAATAAAGCATTATTTTTCTTTCTCTTTGTTCTGTGTGTCTGCAGTGCCCTCCTTCACCTTCACCCCCACAGGTAATCACACCTTCCTCACAGCACATATGCACACAATTCCCACAATCCCTAGAGTGTGACGACTTCCTGCCCAGTGGAGTTGGAAAGTGCACTGCAGTATAATGTTTGCCAGCCATTGTAATGAAGTGTCCCTCAACACTGGCTTCAGTCACGTTCGTTCTGCCCAGCAGAACTCAAAACAAATATGACACCACCAGGCGAAAGTGTAGGAGGCATGGTCTCTCTTTAAAAATACATCTCACCACAAGAAAGGAACCCCAGTCTGAGGTTTACATGGATAATCAAAGAGAACTTCAGTCGCATGGACTTGTCAGCATAAAAAGAAGTCAAAAATAAAAGACAGAGAGGGAGGAAAGGGCTTAAAGAGAAGAGTGCTTGACTAAAGAGGGCTGTTAGAACTGGCAAAGGAGCTGATCAAAGCTCTAACGCTGGATAGGAAGCTGTGACATCAGAAGTTTTGTGGCCAATTAGACGGAGAGAGGAACTGGCCTAGCGTGAGGATTGAACTCGGATGACTTTTACATGTCAGAGAAAGACACTTAGACCCTTTCATTATTTTTCATCTCGTGCAATCTTTCTGTAACTGCTGTTGACTCACCTTTTGGGAGTTTTTTATTAAAGGGACAAGAGAGGCGCGGTGATTGAGAAAGAGAACGCTTGGTTTTAGTTGCAAATTCAACCAAACAAGCTTCAATTCCATACGTTTACTGGTTTTAAATGAAACACACGGGCTTGCAAGATATGAAAGAAAATATGCACGTTTGGATGAGCATTCTTAGCTTGAAATTGTTAAAAATATCCCATCATTTATTCATCCAGGTTTTTTTCCCAACCTGTATGACTTACTTTCTTCTGTGGAACACAAAAGGACACATTTAAAAGACATTTTAGATGTTTTCAATGTTTTTTCTTCATTAATGTAATTTCTTTTATTTACAGTGGCCTATCAGAGAGGAGGAGAGGCTGTCAGCAGTGCGGGAAGGTGAGATGTTATAAAAAAAAATTAAAAAAAATGTTATTTAACCTTAACCTTAATATAGCCACGCTAATATTCATCAGAGGCCAACGATGTCCATGTGGAGGGTGTGTACTGTAGTGTAGTTGCATTTTGTTGACACTAGGGGGCATTTTTGTCTTGGCAAAGACGCCTTTGGAGGTTGTACATTCAGACGGAGTCCTGCAGAGCCCAGATGAGACAAAAGCCCTTCGTTTCTACCATGTTAATGCAATAATGTTGCATGCAGGTGCACCCATGCTCATGTGCAGTTGTGCATGTGTGACATCTTTGTCCTTGTTTGAATAGTTGCAGACGATACTTAGTGTGTCTTTCCCTTTATGTCGTCTTTTAGAGTCTAGCTTTTCATTGAGGAGGTCTTTGCCCTTGCCTGGAGGAAAGGTTTACGCCGGTTTTGAAGCTTAAAGAGTCTGTTAGAAAAATAGACAGACCATGCTGCAGGGATATAAGGCACGAACGCTTGCTTTGAAGCATCACGTTGCACAAAACTCTTTCTTTGAAGTTCTTTTTGTGCCTTTGATAAACGTCCCTAAAAAAAAATCTGTCAGAATCCCTTTTTCCTCTGAATCGTTTTAATGTGACCTTGTTTTATCACATTAGCCAATTGTCTAACAAAAAACAGTGTTTTGAATGAATGAATTTAAGTTTGAACATGAATTTAAGTGCAAGATTTGATATAAACGGTTATTACGGCTCTGGGTGTATTCATATATGAGTTTATCCAGAGATTTCTCCAGCTCTGGAGATCATGGTGATTGACTGTGACACCCTGGCATGCGCTTGGAGCTCCAAGCTCTTCCTTTAGCGATGGCTCGGTTCATTCGTGTTTTTCTTTCCCAGGCTGGGGCAGCAATGTTCTCCAGTACTTGGGTAATCCACACAGAGATCTAACGGCCACGAGGCCTCAGGGAAACGGTGTCATCAGCCACGAGCAACTCAAGCAAACACAATCCATTTAGCACAGATACAGCCCTGAGAGATGCACTGGGACAGAAGAAGATGGGATGGGCTTCTTATTTAAAGCTGAAGTTTGTCATTCCAGCACCTCCAAATGGAATGGTTTTCCCTCTGCCTGATATTGGTCAGACAAACAGTTAGCCCAGCCCTAAAACTTCAATGTTAATGTGTTGGCCTCAAATGATTCCTGTCTGTATTGAGTCAATAAAAGTGACAAAAAGTCTAAAAACCTAATTAAAACAAGACAGAGTACAACTGATCACGATCATACCTTGTGCATTTACCGTTTTTAAAATTAAAGTTTGTAATAAATCACATTGTGTTTTTTAGGCCGGGTTTATTGAATATAGGTGAACCGGCAACCCAGCCTTGGCTTGCGGACACCTGGCCCAACAGCTGCTCCAATCACAACGATTGCACCATCAACTGCTGCACCGGGAGCAACGGAAACAGTGACAGCAACCTGGCCACCTACAGCCGCCCAGGTAAGCCTGTGTGCGAGTGTGTAGTAGTCTCGTTGTTGTAGTGGTGTACAAATATTCCACTTTACCTCGCACTTCCAAACATGTAGCATTTTAGTTTAAAAATGCATGGAAGCTGATGTTTAAAGAAACAAAATTATGATTATCAAAAGAGATTATTTTTCACATTTATTCATTTAGTAAGCGCTTTTACCCAAAGCGTCAAGTGAGTAAAAGACGATCTCTGAAAGAGGTACTTACAATTGAGGAAAATACTTATTATTTGATTTAAAGCAACCAATTACCATTGACGGTGATCATTTCCCTCTTTTACCGCCTTGTTCGTGCAATGCCATTTTCCTAAATCTCAATGGAGTTTTGGCTTTCCACTGAAGTTTCCATCTTGGAAGAAGTGGCGTTCTATTGCACCGTTCCAAGCAGGAAATTCCAACTTTCCAAGTTTAATGGAATGCAATATAAGTATTGTGTCCTTCCTTTGACACATGACTGTGTGTGATTTGTTGGAACGTGGACTTTTAGGGAAAATAAAAGCTCCCGATATTGAAAAGGCCCTGCAGGCTGTAGTCCAGCTAATCCAATCAGCCGCCTGATTTCCATACCGCCGTTAGAATCTTTTAATGCAGTTTCTCTAAGTGCTCCCTTATTCAGGAAACCAGGAGTAGTAACAGAGGTCAAAATAGACCTGAGAGAGAAAAAAAAGAAAAAGAAAAAGAAAGGGCGAGGAAAGAGGAGGAGTGATGGAGCACCTCCAGGTGGCTTTATTTCAGGAGTCAGCAAGTTACTTTACAAACAAAAGAACGCCAGGTTGACTCGTGAGTCCAAAGAGACACGCACACTGAAAGTGACAAAGTAGTGTTAATTTACAGTCACCCAGTTTTCACAAAGCAAGTCTTAGTTTGGACAGCGGTGTCATTGTTGGTTCATTTAATGATATTTAAACTATATTTAAACAAGAGCTTTTTTGTTCCCAGATATCAGCTTGTGTGACTAAGCCATTGGCTAAGAGCATTTCTTTCATTACAGAACCCTTAAATGGATCCAATCCTTTTAGAAAATGTCTTTCTATTGAATATAAGAAATTTGCTCCCATATTCATGGGTAGACCTGAGGATTATGTTTTGTGTTTGTTCATACCATTCATAGAAACCATAGATGGGGCTATTCTAACCCAAAAGCTTAGCTTTTCCTTTGATATCTGTTTATTTGGAGTGTTTTCACTAACAGATTTTTATCCATGTCGCCTTCATCAAAGCAGGAATGAAGGATAAATGTTGAGTGATTCTCACAGCATGACATGTTAAAAGCTTGACACCCGCTTGCCTGGTGTGCCAAATACTAAAAAATCTCCAGGATATTAACCAGATCAGTACCCACAGGGCTTCTCTGGAAAGACTTACGACTTAGTTTGTCTCATTCCATGGGATCTTTTATCATTGATACGTCAACCTTTGAAGGGCAGAGCCATTCCTTCTTATGGAAACATGAGCTACGCTCGAAATCTGTCCAATGGCAGGCCATGGTGTTTACCCGCCAAGCTTCTTGCTCAGATCCCAGAGAGGATTTGAATATTTTATGAGGCGAGGAAAATTGGATCTGTCAGAGGATGGGCTTTTACAGTGTTCCTGGTTTTGGAGGCTTTTGATTCGGACGTGTTGGAACATCCTGCATGATGAGCCGGGATGCCTTTTTCGCAGCTGCTCGAGAAACTCAAAGCGACATGCTTGGCTTGTGTCATGGACGAGGGAGAGGCTGTAGGGAAAAAATAGATTGTACGGTATCAGGGAGTTTAATCTTATAGTATTTGAATTTCGGGTGATCCACATCATCTTAGAAATTTCTGGTTTCAAGGGTCCTTTCTGTCTGAACACATCATTTTCAGTTTTAAAACCAACCTAGTGTCTTCGCTCCATGAGTTTTATCCATAGGTCCTAAACAGTCTACTAAGTCCATTGGCTATCAAAATGTCTTACCCCTCCTTCTATCGTCCAGCTGACTGCATTGCCAACTACAGCAACCAAATGGACAACAAGGCCAGCAACCTGATGGCTCCAGACACAGGCCTTTACAGTGACGTGGACCTCTCCAACAAGATCAACGAGATGAAGACCTTCAACAGCCCCAACCTAAAGGACGGACGTTTCGTGGGACCCGGTGGTCAGCCCACGCCCTATGCCACCACTCAGCTCATCCAGTCAAGCCTGGCCAACAACAACATGAACAGCAGTAGCTGCGGAAGTGGAGGAGGAAGTGGCGACCTTAATGAGAAGCAGAGCTGGAAGAGCAGCCAGGGAACGCCTCAGAAACAGGCTGACATCAACACACCACTGCAGTATAACGTCATGGAACAAAACAAACTGAACAAGGGTGAGTTCTGTGGATTTAATTGCGGTCCCAAAAAATAGTTAAGGTAGATCTATTCAAATTTGATCGTGAAGACTAGATCAAAGTCTCCAAAGAAACCCATGCCGTGTTTCTGGGTTTACCACAAAGGTGTGTCATCAAATTGCTGCACTTCAGGTCTAGTTATTCTGTCGTCGTCTCATATTTAAACCGTACCCAAAAAGTTAAAGCAGATTAATTTAAATTTTATTGCGAAGACTAGTTCAAACTCTTCAAAGAAACCCATGCCATGTTTTCTCGGTTTACCACAAAGGTGCATCATCAAATTGTTGCTCTTTTTGTCTTGTTGAACAATTGTCGTCTCATATTCAGACCGTAATAAAAGTGTTACACAATTTTGATACTTAATAGCATCTCTGGCACCTTTACATGGGGCTCTTCAACTTTCGAACCCCTTTTATATCTGTCACGGCTGCTCGTGTTGCGTATATGTGTAATTTAACTCAAAGCTCTGCTAGTCAACTTAATCCATATTTATAGCTGTTGTTTTACTGTTTGGATGGGGATGAAGGTAAAGAGGAGGCTGTGAAGTGTCGGATGTCTCAGAACAGTGTGAAGCCAGAGATCTTAGATTACTGTACAAATAAGGGGGAATGCAACTCAAGCTCAAAGCTATCCGTTATCTGCTGCTTTATATTGTGTCACTAAAAAGGTAATTGTGTTTGCTTTCTAACTCAACTTGCATGAATCTAACTCTGTGTGTGGGTGTGATATTTCACACTTGGTAGACAATTGAAACCAGTCACCAACAAGTCATAACAGCTTATGACCGAAACCCTTTTGTAACCTTTTACCACTCGACTATCTGATGTTCCACTCTGATGCGTTCTCTTTTAAATTGACTGTTTTAATTAGAGCTTTCATTCGTCTAGTTCACAAAATAACTTTTATTCAGTTACTCTGGTATATAATGCCTCACCTGGACTTGTAATAAAAACTCAATCTCTTAACTGTAACCCCTTAGACCACTATCGAGGTGAGGGTCCCATCTCAGTCACCATCCCTTATAACCAGGCCCAGGACGCCCTCACAGGAGGAACCTACAGCAGCTCAGACAGGGGAAGCAGCACCTCTGGTAAGACATCCGTCTATTGTTCTGTTGATCTATCTATCTGTTCATCCATCCATCTATCCAACCAACCAACCAACGGTTAATTTCTTACAAAACCTGCATGCATAACCTACTAAACATTTGCAATTTACCCATTATTCCATTTTCTTTTCATTTCGATTATTTCTGAGCCTTTTCATCACTTCAAGAGGCAGTAAATTATATGCAAAACAGGACATTTTCAAATCGTTTGCTCATTGTTGAAAAACTGTGGGGAACAAAGAGAAACATTTATGTCAGAACAAAAGGGGGTGATTCTTCCTCATGATTTCTGAGGTGCACGGCCGCATTTCTTAAACACGGCAGCAACAATCACTCCCTCATTCCTAATTTCTTTAGTTAAAACCATGTTCCCTACAGATTTCTAAGGTCTGCCGCATTTTCCGGGGATGTTTCTGATTTGGAGGATATCCTCCCTCCCTTTTTGCGTTTCACCCCACCGTCATTAATTACTCCGGCTCTCATCTATCCGACTCAAAGAAAGGGGGGATAATGTTGTCAGAAAGCCGGTGTTTGTTGCGGGACAAAGATAAATGAGACCCATTCTGCGGCGTATGCAAGGCTGCTGGCGTAATGCATCGTATCTATTTTTATATTGTATTTGAAGTTCAGGTAATTAAAGAGAGGGTCTGAGTGTGTGGAGGTCCTCACAGCTCATTGGTTCTGAATTTTAATTCCTTTCTGTTAATTGGCCTCCGATGTTTCTCTTTTTAATGTTCTCTCACTCTACCTCTCCTCTGGGCAATGGAGAGTGTTAGTTTTGAAAAATTACTCATTTTTGATGGAGAGCGCAGCGTTAATTACAAATAGAGAGATAATGCACATAAGCGTTTTACACCGCATAAATTATGGTGTGGGTGTCATTAATGTTGCTTCTCCTGAGTGTAAAAGTGTCCTTTTTTTCACACATGCATCAAGCTCAGTAAACAAACTAACAGAAAATGAAATGAACCAGAGTTTATAAACCCATTTTGGTTTGCAATCAAATTAATTTATGAGTTCAGATGGCACTGTGGGCTAAGAACTACTATAGCTGTTTGTGTTTTTGTTTGTTTGCTTTACAGGAAGTCAAGGGCAGAAAAAAGGTGGGCGAACAACTAAACAGGCCAAACAGAACACAATGAATTGGACCGAACTGTTGCCGCCGCCTCCGGTTAATCCACCACCATGTCAGGAATACACACTCTCGATGGACGACAGGTGAGTTCAACACACATACAGATTTTCACTTTTGATGCTTATAATGCAAATTTCAGCAATGGCGTGTAATGATGTTACTACTTCTAGGCACTTTGGTGGGTTAAATTGTATATATAATATATATATTTTTCAATTGTAGTCTTTAAAAAGACATCTGATATAATAAACTAAGTGCAATGAAGTGTTGATAGATAGCAATACTGAAATATCTGAAACACTTTCAATACTTATTTTCCACTGAATAGCTAAACAACACGAGAGTTGATACACAAACCTGCCTCCCCTCACTCACTCGTTTCATTTTCTCTGTATGAATATTGTTGGTATTACAGGGCTTGAATTTCTGCTTGCGATTGCACATAATTTGACTAATAAAGCATAAAGCTGCTTCTCACTATTAAATTGAAGGTTTTCTTTGCTGCTTTTAGCACTTAAACAGTCAAACACACTAAATAATATCAAAAGGCCAGTCTTGCTGAGTATTCATGTAAACACAGTCAGTTATGTTTTAAATGAACGTAAACAGTTGAGAAAGAAAACGCATGTGAAACAGTATAATGTATCAGTGCGTCAGGTCTTAAAGTGAAAGCAGTATAATTTATCTGCCGCCAAATTATGAGATGATATTAAAAATATCTAAATGGAAGTTTTTCCCCATAGTATAGATGTCAATATTGAGGCCAGTGAAAATGCTGAGTAGCTTGTAACTTTGGAAAACCACTAGCCAGAGTTGATGGTGAGCAAACAAAGTTAACGTCAAGCCCTTTAAATTTTATTATTAATGTGATAATATTATGAATTAGTATTTTAAAATGTATGAATTTAAATAATATTAAATACTTTAAATAAATATAAAATGAATTATTAGTAATACAAATATATATATATATATATATTTATTCATTTTAAATTATTAAATTGTATTAATTTATAAATTATTGATAATTACTATTATTGTAAAAAAAAGTGTTTAGTAAATATTAAAACCTAACATGATTAGGCAAAAACATCACAATATATAAGTGGGAAACTGTAAGTGGAAATATAGTCTAAAAATGTCCCTATTTTATGTTCTGATCCCAGTGATCATATGTTCTTTTGTTTTGTCTTCAGTTATGACACAGACCTGCAGTGCCCTTTGCCGCCATCTCGGATGTATCTGCAGCCTGACGAGCTTGAAGAGGAGGAGGAAGAGGTGGAGCTGGAGCGCGGACCTACGCCTCCTGTACGGGGAGCGGCTTCCTCCCCTGCCGCCGTGTCCTACAGTCACCAGTCCACCGCGACCCTCACCCCGTCCCCTCAGGAGGAGATGCATCCCATGCTACACGACAACCCTGACCTACATGAGCGCAGGTACGCAACCACTCGCTAATGCTTTTCTTTTCGAACCACTTCCGCAGCGTTTACAGTTTTGATATATTTGATGTCTGTTAGGCGACTCTTGGTGAGCCCACCGCCTCCACCACGCCCTCTCTCTCCGCCCCACACGTACGGCTATATCTCCAGCCCCCTGGGTTTGGACACGGATGGCCTGGAGGAGGAAGAGGATGAGGAAGAGGGTGACGAGACGGATGCAGAGGTGGCTCGAGTCCACCAGCACCACAGCCACGCTCACCAGCAGCACTTGCCACAGCAGAGGGCCCTCCTGCAGGGCCTAGAACAGACCCCGGCCTCCAGCACCTGCGACCTGGAGAGCTCAGTCACAGGGTCCATGATCAACGGCTGGGGCTCGGCTTCAGAGGAGGACAACGCCTCGTCGGGTCGTTCCAGCGCCGTTAGCTCGTCAGACGGATCTTTCTTTACCGATGCTGATTTCGCTCAGGCAGTGGCAGCTGCGGCCGAATATGCTGGTCTACGAGTGGCAAAGCATCCTGGGAAAGGCCACCATCAGCTTCCAGTGTCTGGAGGTACTATAACATGTATACGATTTCTTAGTGAACATTCCTGATGTTGTTGTGCACAATTAAAACAACTTCTTTTCTGCTAACTGCTAAGACTTTAAACCTCCCCCTGAATCAATTTTTTGAGGGACAAAGCCACAAAATATTATATTTTCACTTGGAGATATGCCACATTATGGAGGATATGGAAGTGTTCCACTGAAAGTTGATAATATTTGCTCATGAATTTAAATGCTAATGATTTCAAATGAAGACACTAACTTTAATACTACTGTATACGTTCCACAGCTTCTGAATTAATTTGTATTCAAATCTGCAGCCTTTAATAGAGCTGAACTAAGCAAACTCTCTGTCCTCTAATTTGCCAGTAGCACGGAAATACCAAAACCTCCCTGCGGGACACCGTCCAGGCAGCCCAGTGTCCACAGACAGTAATGTTAGCGCAGCCCCGGGTCAGAGGAGGCCCCTAAAGAGGCAAAAACAACATCCAGCTGCTCAGACAGGCTACCAGCGGAGAGAGGCCTACACAGAGGGTAGGTCCACACACAGACACTTCTGCTCTCTGTACACTGTCATTAGGGATTGGATTCTAAATAATTTCTCAAGTAAATTAAAAAACATTAAAATATTAACAGAATATTATATTAAAAAACAATAAAAAAGGAACATTAAAATGTAACTGTATTTTGTAATTATAACTTCATAATAAATTTAAGAAATAAACACTGAACATTTAAATGTTACCAAACATATAATTTATATATCTTTCCTTTGTTGTTGTTATTCTTTTCTTAAAATGTGTACATTTAAAATATTTTTTTAAGAAATATGAACACGTTAGCAAAGTATAATCATTTACATTATGAATTTCTAATAGAAATATTTTATATATAATATTTTGGTAATATTTTTGTGTTAATTTTGAGTTTTATGTTTATTTTTTTTTTAAATATATATATTTAACATACTTAAAATACAATTATAATATTAAATTAACAAAACTCATCTCATGAGCCTGAAATGCAAAAAAAATTATTTGGAGTTTTAACATAATTCATTCATATACAGTAAATTTTAATCTAAAATCTTTGTTGATTAAAAACTCAGATATTATGTTCAAAGTACCTACACTGTAATGAAAAGCAAGAAGGAGTGGAACAGTGGCGTCCAGCTACAGTGTGTCATAAGCGACAAGTCCTGTTGAGTCTCTAATGAAATTGCAGCAGGTTCCCAAGTTTCTGTAAAGCTCTGAAGCGTTCAGAAAGGTCATGTTATGTGTGTAATGCGTGTGGAACTGAAAAAGCAAGTGCTCACAAACGCAGCCGAAATTTCTGCGTACGTTCTCATCTGCTGCGTCTCGTCATTGAGTCAGTTGTCCTTGTGTGTTGACACTAAGATTTAATATCAGACACACACAGGCCTTGGTCGGCGCTATCAGATCAACTAGCCCCTCTCATCTATCCTTCGGTCCCTCCCTTCACTGTAATCTCTTCCTCCCCCTCTTCTAATCTTCTCCGTTCTCTCTCGTCTTTGTTCGCTGTTGGCCGCTGTAGAGACCCAGATTGATCAGTCTGTGTCAGCTGAAGTTTCTGTTGAATGTGTGTTTTGATTTGATAGGCCTTAGTCGAGCTATGCTGTGTGGGAGGTTTAAATACTGCGTCTCGCACAGAGGAGGAGGTTGTCGTTTAAATGCGTTTCACACAAACACACTCAAAACTAAATTATATGAAACACAGATTGCCTACCAACCCCCCAAATACCACGCGTCAAACATGCAATCCCTCCCGCCTCTGTTAATTTTGCTCTTGTTTGCTCAGTGCTTTGGGTGACACCAGGCTTATTATCTCGTCCTCCTCCAACTTCTCTCCAGAAGGCCCAGTTAACCTTTCATCTGCCTCCACTTCTGTCTGGAGAGAAAAGAGCCAGTCTTTTCCAGACGTTCCTCTCTCTCTTTGTCTTCTTTTGCATGCTTTTATTTAAAGTTTTTATTCAGATTTCACAGAAAAAGTTTTCTAGAGGAATGTCAGACGTCTTTGGTCGTCAAATATGAGTTAGAAAACATGTAAAGTGGCTGAAAGGAACATAATATATGTAGGTTGGATAAATGTCATGACTTTTCCAGCTGTTTATCAATGATTTCAGAGAGCAATTTTTTGCTGATTAGACATTTTTATAGTGAGCATAACTAGAAAAAAAATATAGAATTTAAAAAAAGAAATTCTAGATGTAAATCAATTCAAGACCATGTAAATATCGAATTTGAATATTCTTAGAATGCACGTTGACGGCTATTTTTAAACTTTAAAATGAAGAACATCCTTGTTTTTGAGAACTTTAAAAACAGAGCTGGAGGAATCATTTAAATTTAGCTATTCATGAGCCAAGCTGACATGGCATTTGCCCATTAGTTCTAGCTGATGCCATTTTCTAGTGGTTTCGGTTGGCTGGCTACCATTTGATATCTTTGCACTGCAGCCAAGTTGAAATAAAATGCAGGAAGACGTTAGAAATAATCTGTTGAAATGGTTTATGTTCCTGCTTGAATGCAGTGTGTATGTTGGGCAGCTCAGGTTGATTTAAAACTACTATATCATCTCAGATAACAGGCAATTTTATAAATAGTTAAATTTATAAATATATGCACTACCTTTCAATAGTTTATGGGTTGATTAGATTTTTTTTTAATATATTTTTGAAGTCTCAGCTGCGTTTACTGCAATACTGTGAAATAATATTACAATTGTTTCCTAGTTTAAAAAGTAATGTATTCCTGTGATGACAAAGCTTTCATTCAAACTTCACCTAAGCAACAAGGATATGTTTTACTATTAATTTCACGGCGACGCAGAAACTACACAAGCAAATAAGGACAGTAGTGCTATCTGTTGTATAAAGCACAGACCCCTCGTAAATCTAACAGCTCTCTTCTGCTCCTGTGAAATGTGCCCCTTCTCTCACACCCTGGCATCGATCCGCCGCCTGACTTACTGCAAGACACCACAGGACTTAGAAAAACCATCCACGTCCACGATCAACTGATCCTTCTCGTATTTTGCTGTGTGTCAGAGCAGTGATGAAGGCCGGCTAAGCTCTCCCCGACAAAACACGACACGCGCTCTGTGTGCTTTGACCTTGAATGTGTAAAAATGTTGAAGCAGTGCCCAAACACAATTTTAGCACTTTTTAAACTAGTCAACAAGCGTCTTAGTGACGCAATGTTTACGTAACGGGTATATTTGTGTCTCTGGTGCCTCTGGGCATGTTGATTTAAAATGTAATCAGGTTTCATCGTCCCTGGCACAAGTTTACAGGATCCATCACCGACAGACTTTTTTTAGCCAATGATATTTAACAAGAACGGCAATCGTAAACAACCCTGAATAACTGGCACGGGAAGTGTTGAGACATCCAGTGACAGTGATGAACCGTCATTCACAGTTTCTCGACTGACTAGCGGCACCTCGGTGGGAAAGAGCTCCAGCCTGCAGCTGTTTGGAAGGTTGCAATGCAACGGCACAGCTGTGTTTCCATGGCACCTTCCTGGTGCCAGACAAATGAGTTCTGGTGTCAATTAGCTAAACGTCTGGTTCTGAAGGACACCAGCATGTGTGAATATAGTGTGTCTTGAGCGAGCTAAAACGTAAACTTGTATGGCAAATGCTAGCATTGGTACACTGACACAAGATATTGTCAAACATTTACAAAATGTGAATGCCTTTTCTATAATGACAACTCTCAGAGGAGTTTTAGCATGGTAATGTAATTGACAATGTTAATGGATTTAGTCTTGACTTATTGGCTACTGCCAATACATACACTGCTGTGATTACGCAAGACATGCTGCTGCTTCACAAATAGCATATATCAATTAGCCATAGCAGATTTATACAGGTGGAGCTGGGGAAGGTGGAGGGTTTCTGAGGAAATCTGAAAGTGCGCTGCAAACTGCTATAATTTAAATGTTGAGCATCAAGCTCATTGGCTGCAGATGCGACAAGCCAAGCAGTTAACGCTGTAATTATCATCAGCTTTCGTAAAGGACCTATCAGCCTGCACCATCTAGAATTTCAAGACAGAACTAGGGATTTATTTTGTTTCCTCACAGATCTTCCACCTCCTCCGATTCCTCCCCCAGCCATGCTGAAGTCTCCAACACACCCGGCCAAAACTATCCCGGAAGGACCACGAGGGGCCATGTCACCCAGATCCAATTCTGCTGATGGCAAAGACAAGCGAACGGGTCCGGGTGGACCCAGGCCCCGGGATGGCTCAGACACCCGGACCAGCTCTTCAGAACGACGGGAGGGCCAAGATATACAGAGGGGTCAAAGAACGGGGAAAAGCAGCAAACAAGATGCGGGTGCAGCCCAGAAGAGCCGCCACCACCCAGGTACTGCACTACATTCCTGTTGTCTCACATTAAATCCTACAATAAATAATAGTCAAGTTACCTACCTTTTTCATTATCTTGTCTCTTTCAGGCTCAGAGGACATCCTACCTTATAGTCGCCCATCTTTCCCAGCCATCCACAGTCCTCGTGGAGAGCGGGACCCCAGCTCCTCCAGTTCCCTGTCCTCTCGGGGGTCCGGTGGACGCCGGAGAGGCGAGGGGGCTCCAGGGGCCCGCAGAAACCCTGTAGATGTTGGGCTAAACACCACAGGAGCCTTCCAGATAGATGGGGAGGAGCTTGAGGTATGTCCTCAATTCTAACATACCTAGAAATGAAAGGAATTAAAGGCTGTTCGAACGCATTTGACCACATGAATCCGGTCCAATGCGTTTTTGACTACCTCAAGAAGTGGTCAAGCGCAAAACTTTTTTAGACCCCGTTTACACATGTATATTGCATTGTCCACCTGTGATCCGATCGACCAAAACGCATCTTAATACCAGGTGTAAACAGGGCCAAGGTGTTCAGGATTACTAGACACGTTTAGGCAAATGTGTTTGGGCAGGTTGGAGCTAAACTCTGTAGTACATTGGCCCTCCAGGAGCATAATTTGACACCCCAAATGTATCTGCATTTCTAAGATTCTTAAGAATAAGGCATGGCCATTTGTAACTTGAATGTGTGAGGCTTCCTGTGTCATACGCTTCCAGTTATGTCACCTGTACAAAAACAGCCTTTATGCTGCTTTATAATGCAAACTGGTATATCTTATCAGATTGTCTTCATTAATTATCGTATTCATAAACACACTGGTTTGTAGCGCAAAAAGTTCTATAATTAGTAGGGGTGTGATAAAACGGTTAGCTCACAAGACGAGAAACACGATTTTTACACAGTATTTTTAAGAAATCCTCAATGATGAAATACATGACCAGAAAAATAGTCTGCAGGTGCATTTCAAGTGTTTTAACTAATTGTCCTGTAATGAATGTCATTTCAGTTCTATTGTGGGTATGAATTATCATATACTGTAAAAGGTTTTGTCACAAACTCAACTGACTGGCTTTTCTCCTGTATGATCCCACGTCTCTTCAGACCTTAGAACTGCACATGGTTTATGAGCTTCTAAACCTTTTGACCTCCTTTCCACATATTGATCATAGAAATAAAAAACAGTACACATAAAAATGAATAACACCATTTTCTCTTAGTCTGATTATGGTTGCACTTAAGAAAAGTAAGTGCAAAAAGAGATCATTTCTTTTCTTAAAGCATGTTACAGAGCTAAGAGATGGTTACAACTGCACAGCCTAAGACAGCTTTCATATTGGGAGATATTCGCATGCTTCAGGGAGCAGCTTCTAAAATCGCGTTTCTCTTTCGATTTTGCATACTCTGTGAATAGGGAGCATCGGTGCTGAGTGTGCGTTCTACAAGATAAGACATTTGTCAGACGCTTTTTAGGCTAAGTTGTGCAACGAATCCTCCGTCCATGGCCTTTGTCAGTCATCTCGTCACATGATCGAGCTTGTGTTGGATGAGCTGGAAGGAATTGAAGCGACCGTTATCTATTTCTATAAAAAGCAAATCAACAGTGGTGTCATATTCTATGCTAACTTCACCCTCACACACCGTCATGGCACGAGATCTCGTTACACCCCTAATAATTAGTGCACTCTGTTATTCTTGTAGTTATTTACCTATTGTGGCTAATGCATGGGAAGTCTCACATAAATTAAATTATTTAAATTATTCTGAAATAAAATTAGGTGAAAACTAAATTTTGCCTGAACTAACTGAAAGCTAAATAGTTTACTACAATAATTCAATTTTGTTATTTTTTTTCAGATGGTGGAGAGCTGAAGATAAAAACATCCTCAGCAACATTCTTCAGTGCAGTTTGACCATCTCGGTGGTATCGGAAAACTACCGACCCAGAGTCACGTTTGGAAAACTGACCAACCATTCTTCATTTATTCACCTTAATTTCAATGTGCATTTAAAGAAGAAAAAAAAGAAGAAGAAAAAAAAACATAAACAAAGGGTAAATTCGAGAGGGAGCTAAAGCAGTTTTGTTTTGATTCCAATGCAATATGATGCGTCCGTAAGCTCCTGAAACTGAGCATGGCTTTGTTCACATTGGCGAGAAGGCTGTCAGTCAGCTGTTACTGTAATGAAACTCCAGGCACAAAGGGACTGGCTGACATGTACATACACGTGTATACATATCTAACTGTCTTTTATAATCCATTGTGGTACATTAAATTTGTCTTCCTTGAATAATTTTAAATTACACCAGTTAATATAATTTTTTTTATAGCCATCCTGGTTGTAAATTGTCATAGTGTTTAAACTGCCCCAGGAAAAGTGCCACATTTTGAGGGTTATTGTTTGTTTGTTTTTTGTAATGCACTGTTATTCTTTTGTCATTGTCGATGTTTGTTGTTCTATGTTTGACCTTGGTTTTAAAAGCACAATCACTAAACTTTATTTTGAACCATGTTATTAACTTTTTGTCTTGCGCGAGGGGAGCGCGGATGGTACGACAAAAGGCCTTGTTAAACCTGTTGATGTAGGGTTATGAAAAAAAAAAAAAAAAGATAAGCTGTTTACAAACGAGTGAATGAATGGAAACGAGTCCCTGCATCCTGACCTTTGGTGTCTTTTCCAGATTCTCATTCCAGCTCAAGATATCCTGCAAAGATGAAAGAAATATACAGGAATAATGCAGGGATGTTATGTTTACGAAAGTATTGCTCCACCTGTGCACTTTCGTTAATCAAAATAGAAATCATTTTTTCGGTTTACATATGCACTTAACAGGAAGTGGGTGTCGGTTTGAGAATCTGGGGTAGTCGTGATTGGCTGGCCGAGGACCCGGCTCTCGTGGGTTGGTTGTGTCAGTCACGCTCTAAAAGGGGTGAGGATGTGAGTGTTAATTCATTTGACATCTGCAAGCATTTGTTTCTTAAAACAAAAAAGCATTAAAAAAAAATGAAGAAAAAAATAAATCAAAATACTGAAACTGACCTGCTTGTTTTTTTTTTTGGCTCATTTTTGCATTACTACATTACTAGAGCTGCATGATTTATCCTTAAAAAGAACATGATCTCGATTCAAACACACAATCTTTTCCCTAAATTACAACGATTATGAAACGAGTGAATTCTTTAAGTCATTGAATCGTTCATTCAAACCATTTTTGAAAAATTACATTTTAAACATTTTGTCAGAACCTGTAGTAAATTACGTTATTTTATTTAATTGTCTGTTCAGAATTGTGAGAGAATCGGGATCTCTATTGAAACAAAAAATTGTGATTCTCAATTTTTCCAAAATTGCACAGCTGTAATTACACACCCACCACCAAAAATCTATAGACCTTTTGCACGTTTACATACCCTTTTCAAAACTGTTCAACTTCAGTTCAAAACCTAAAAATACAAAATTGCATTTCTACTGTAATACTGTATTGAAATATATTCTGAATCTAAAAAAATTGAATACTATCAAAACAATTAGATTTAGCCCAATTTAGTTTTTTTTTTACAATCAAAAGGAAATATTTCTCAATACTTAAGTTACTGTATTCTTCACACAGTGATCACAACATAAGTCTATGTGAGCTAAACTGTGGATCATTGCAAAATTCATTCAATGACTACATCTTTCAAATTACATGAACACATTTTTCACTTAGACACAATCACTAATTTGCACATTTACATTCTCTTTTCAAAACTGTTCGACTTCAGTTCAAAACCTAACATAACATACTGAAAAATTCTGAATCTAAAAAAAAGAAACACTATCAAAACAATTAGATGTAATTGAACACCTACACAGGTGTAAATCTTTCAATGTCAACTACAAAAAAGGGGAAAACGTGTATAATTTAGGGAATACTTTTGTACTGTAATGTAAACATGAATTATGTAACAATGCAGTAAATATAATAAACTGCAGTGTCATTTTTGTAGAAAATCTTGTATAATGCTACCTGCTGTTAGTGATTTTAGGTCATTGTTTAATGAGTGACAGTGTTTGTTGGGTGAAATCTTTGCTAGTGTTACTGAAGAATGAGTTGGTTTGAGACATGAATTAAAGGTTTTGGTAATTTTAGTGCATTTTGAATGTGAAATGAACTGTTGTGCCGAGTTGAAAGTTGGTTATGAGAACTGAGTGAAGAGTTTTGAAAAAGTTACCAAAGAATCAAAAAACTGTGTCCTAGCGATTGTAAAAAAAAAAAATATATATATATATATTTATTAAATTATTAAACTAATAAATATGTACTAAATCAAAATTTAGGATCAAGGATCATAGGATCAACAATACGTACAATTATTAGCTAAACATTGGTTGACTAGGAAAACTGACAATGCATAAATTAAAATGTATAAGTGTCAAAAACTAGCATTTTCCAGACTAAAACCTAAAACAAAGTATTAGCCATATAACACAATTTTGTGGCAAAATATACTGCCTTTGACATTCACAACAAACGATATGGGAAGCATTTCTAAGCCATTTTAAACCTTGATACACCCATTTATTTTACTATTCTAACCATTCAATGCTACACATTTTTCACAGCAAGTCTCTGTGCTCTGTCCGATTTTGTTACATTCAATCTATTTTTTTATTCTTAAAGACAAGATATAAAGGCCCATAATGAACGTCTTTGATTACAACCCAACACCAGCCTCATTATATCTGGATTCTTTACCCACTAACAAGTTGATTTTGAAATCGTAAAGTGTTCAGCACATCCCCATTGAGAGCCACTGCACTATGACAACTATACGCACGCTTCACTTCCAAATCCACAGACAAATATTGGGACATACAGAAACTAAAATGTCAAACGCATGCCTTCTCCTATGCATCTGCCAGGCGTCTTGATTGCTGTCAGAAAACGAGAGCAGTTCCCTACAGGTGTTCCCCTATTAAACACCTTTTAAACGAGAACAAATCTGGAGCGACCGAGAGCTTCCCCTCTGGCTCGATCCATCATTTTAATGAGCTTAGGTGTGTATGCCGCGCACAATGAGGCACAGGTGATTAAAGGTAGTACACACGCAGACACGGACTCTGCTGCAAATATTATGAATACATGTAGCCTAGAGATGAGTACATCCCTGTCATTATTATAAGGTGACATACAGTAACTGGCAACTCTGGGTCAATTCTGAGTCCCTCATTGCTATCAAACACACAGCCATTAGCTTCAACGAACTCAGGAAGAAACTGGCTCATTTATTTGAACAGCATGTGCTTGGCTAGAAAATGCAAGCTTTTGGTTTTTATAACATTAACGGATACAAGGAAAAAGGAAATGAACCGAACATCCAATCTGGTTTCTGCTAGCGATGTTGTGGCGCTAATGAGCGTTCGCTAGCTAAATGAGACGCTAAATTCTGAGCTAATACAGGCAAACATTCAGGGTTTTTCTGTTGAGGTGTAGGGTTTAACCTAATATTCTTTGTTAGGAAATTCATGTCTTATTTTTCACCCAAACTGGTTTAATTAACCCCACACGCATAACGGGAGGTAATTAAGAGTAACAGCTGTATGCTGTCAGGAAAGCCGTCCTCCTGTCTGCTGCTGCCCACAGAGACCAGTGTAGACTCAATCCCACCTGCTCACCCACCACCCGGCCTTATCCACCCGGATCACCGCGGCGGGAGAAGCCGCATCTCTCCGTTTCATTCACAATGTCTTCTCTGTGGAGAAGATGACATGATTTTGATTGGAATCTTTGTTTTGCCTTTCATCCTTACTTCATCCCACTCTCCTTATACATTTATCCCTTCCTCCACTTTTTCCTTCCAAATACAGCACGAGTCTCCTGATTAGACCTGAACTTAAAATAACAGCAGCTCATCACCCTGGAAAATTCCTCTGAACCTTGTGAACAAAATTGTCGAATTCAATTAAACCGATGCCCGGCTTTTCTCCAATCATCTGCCTCTCAGCTGTGGAGTTGGTCTTCCCCTGAGTATCTCAGCCAGCAAACTGCAGGGTTTTTTTAATAACTCATTTTTAATAAGTCATCCCAGTGCTCAGCTCTGCAGAACTCACTCTATCCGTGTTCAGACCTCACAATTAACCTGGAAGAACTTCACCTCTCCTCACCGCACATCTCACAGGCTGACTTAACCCCACCAGCGTCCCAACCAGCCAATGAGTCACGGACAGTTTTTCATCTACTTTATTATTAGTTTTCATCAATTACATTATAAGGCTCAGTCAGGAAGAAGCTCAGTCAAATTTATGCATCTATCTCCCTGCCAAAAGCAGAACACTTGAACGAGCCAAATCGACGGCGGATGACAGGAAGAACGTAAATGTGTAAAGCAATCAACAGTTGCTGACAAAGACATTCCATCTTAAAGGAAATGAATGGATGAATTATGCACCAATATGTCTCTATAAACCAATGATTAAAAGGAATGACATGCCAAGCTGATAAATGGCACAATTCCTCACAGACCTGCAATGCCACATGGTAAATGTTAGAAGAACCTGTTAAAGCCTTAAGACTTTCAGTGAACCTTTCACATTGTACATTAATCTACAAAAACAGGTAAATGTTGAAAAAAACAAAAAAAAAACAGCTTTTGTTGATTGGCAGGGTGTTGCTAAGGGGTTCCTATGCTGCACCTGAATGTTGCCAGAGCATTGCTAAAAGGTTGTTAGATTATTCTGAGTAGTTCAATTCATAGAATCATTTCATATCTAAAAAGGAATTGCACAGGTACAACCCTTCAAGCCTTTGTTCGTTCTTGGATTCATCCATCTCTCCAGCATAGGGCCTGGGGATATAGCGATAATTATTGCAATATAATTTTCCTCAATATAACGATAACAAGAGTTCGATAAATGTTCGATACACTCAAAGCAAAGCGAAACGAATCAGAGCTACGCAGTTGAACCGCGCCATATGGACCATTTATCCACTCGGCTCAAAGTTCAATCGGCAGCACAGCGCAAGCTTACTTGAGAAGATGCGTTTACTCGCTGTTCTGTCTCGGTCACGTGACCACTAAACAGCGCTGTGAGATCCAGTGAGAAGTGCTTGAATGAATTGAGCGAAGACAAACAGGAGCAACACTGTGCGCAACGATACAGTCAGAAGACTTTTCAAACCACAAATCACCATGGATTTACTGTAATGTAACTAACTGCACTATTGTGGCCGAAAGGTGGGATATTCGTATCAAATTTTATATTACTAAATGTAGACGGGTAGATATTAAATGAGTAATGGAATTCAATTACTGTATTTTTGTGATTAAGCTAGCCTATAGCATTTGTGCATTTATACTAAATGCATTTAGGCTACTATTTTTCATACAAATACCATAGTTACATTTTACCATGATATTGAGGTGCTATATGCATGGTTTTAACTCAGGTTATTATGATTTAAACGTATGCTACAATGGAAGACCAATGGTTAGTTTCAGTAAAACTCAAAGTCATAATATTTAAATTTTACCATATAGAAATGAAGTTGTTACAATTTTTACAGATGTTACGGTTTTTGAACAAATTTACATCAGGATCCTAACTCAGGCTACCACTGTCACAATGTACATTTCTAAGAGAAAAAACATGTATTATTAATATTGCAGTCTGCACCGCAAACTCTGCTGAAGATACGTGCCATCAAAGTCAGGCAACACAAACCACCCTTTAGCACAAGCAGAAAATAAGAAATTCATTTTTCTATTAAGATATTTATTTTGTTATGGAAAAATGAAGAAAATTCTGAAATGTGAAGTGTGTGTCATGAATAAAGAGTAGATTAAAACCACAATTAACAGTCTGGTTTCTACAACATTCACTTAGGTGCAAAAATCTACCTTTAAACTTGAAAAGAAATAAAGATTTGACATTTATCCTGATACTTATCGATATTGACTGATATGAAAACATGTATTGTGATCATTTGTGTTGGCCATATTGCCCAGCCCTACTGCATTATTGCTAACCATCACTAAACAGAAAAATCAATTTTCAGGTAAAAATCAACCAATGAAAGACTTCTTTGTGATTAAATGTTACCAACAAATGAACGAAAGTGTGTATTAAGATAGGGGACAGTATTTTAACTAAAAAAAGTTTAGTCACTTTTTAGTCTTTAATCACTGTTTTGTTAAGAGCTCCACAGTCACAAACCTGAACTCTGACCAAGCTAAAACACGACAATGATTGACCACGTCCAAACAGCGTTTGAAGAGGACCGTGGACACACAAGCGGCTAAAATTGGCATGTTTTCGTAGTTAAACGACCAGCTGAACAGACACACCGCGATCGCGGCATAATGAAGGATGAGAGGTGAAGACACGGGTGAACGGCCAGGAGAGACTTGTGAAAGCCGAGAGAAACGACTCGGGAATCTCTCGCTATTAGTCTGTCGCTTTGTTTAATTCATCCTTGAAGAAAAACTTTCCCTGTGTCTCTGCTCTAAAACAGAACATAAAAACATTTGCAGGGCACGAACCCCTCAACCCTCACATTCTCAAAAGCATTTCTGTGATGACATCTCAAATTCAACATTCGCAATTCTCCACTGAATGCTGTTTTTACTGCATTAAAGAGACAAAACCTCACACTTCCAGTGACACTCATCATGAACGCCACTACAAACAAGGAGCTCCCCTCCGGTGGTCTCTGCCTGTTTATATTCATTGCCTGATGATTAAGTGTTCTCTTCACTGCCGCCATCAATGCATTGAACGCCACTTCATGCCCTTCACGTAGAGGCAATTAGTTAAGGCCGTCTCCTATCATACCTACTGACAGCAGCTGTGAATCTGCAGACGGCAGTTCAGCTCAAGGTTCTGTTCGAGGCTTGTTCTATTGATCAGCAACCCCGTCTCTTTTTACCCGTTTAATGACCCCCATGATTTTCCCCAGAAAGGGTAATACAATATTGAAATGTCAGATGATTAATGCCGCTGTTCTTATGTCTGGTGAGGGTCTTGTTGGGGAAAGTGACAAATTTCTTGCCCTTTTCGTTTTTTGGTCTGGTGGCCTGATCCCTTGTAAGGAGCGAAACGCACGGCGGAGGAACGGAAGAGCAAAGGAGGAGGAGTAGAAGAAGAGGATGACACCACACAGGGGAGGGGATGGGTCGGCTTGTTCTGGTTCTGGTGTCAGGGAATAGATTGGATAAATCCATCTTCATTAGGCCGATGGGAAGAAGTAGAGGGATGCTATACCTGGTGTGTTCATTCATGCGTTCGTGCAACAAGCTCTTATAAATGTGCTGCATAACTAATCCTTTAAAATAGAAATCCAATATGGTTTCAAACTATATGCAAAATACAAAAACGCACAAATTGCTATTTCACATTCGGTGCTTAGAAAAACAGAAATAAGGATGGGTATTGGGATATGTAATTGTATAGCGTTTCACAGATGTATGGATCTTAGTTTGTTTTTGCAGTAGCGATGCTAATCCAAGATCAAGATCAGATAAACCGTTACATCAGTAGCTCCACCGCAACAATTACTTAGTCTTACGCTCTCAAAAAAAGACAACAGCAGGTTGACAGAAGATAATCTTGTGATGATCTCAACATGTTCTCAAGTTGATTTCATACAGCATTCAATGGGAAGTACATTTTAAACTAAATAAAATTACCAGCCATATTTATTTCTTACGACACATGAAATTGTATTAAATTTTAATTTAAAAAATACTTTTGAAAAAAGACAAATACAATGTTTTTAATAATTTTAAATTAAAAACATTTGTGTTTAAGTTAGGGTTAGTATTTGTGTTAGCATTGTGTGGGCAATCAGCACTGTGATTAACATGACCAATGAAAGCTTTAGAAATGGCTGCTGGGCGGAGCTTGGGCTGAACTGGTTTGGGCAAAAATATGCGCAAAAACAGCACCCAAACAAACAGTCCATGCAAAACCTAATATATAAATGAATTCATAAATGCAGACCGGCTGCATACCTTGCTATGTCATACATTACTATAGTCTCACTCCTGATCAACATTTAAGATTCTATGGCCATTTCAAATTGTAAAACTGTATACAATGTCCCTAAAAAGTATATGGACATATTTGGAAACTTGCGTCACACTAAAATGAGTAATTCTACTGGTCTTTAGGTCAAATCTGTGATAACTCAAAAAAAAAAAAAAAAAAAAACTAAAATTCACCAGCAAACAAATGCTACAATACTAACAGCAGCTAAAACCTATAAACAAAGCTAGGATTTAACAGGCAATCCTTCCTTCAATCTTCACTATCATCAATTGAATATTTATTAATATAAATTCAACACGTTCACATAGCCTACTATAAACATCATCCAATTTCTAATATTTCATGTTACATTCCTTACCTTGCAAAACAGAACAGTTGACAGAAACATCACACCGTTAAGAGTTTAGAATTATCAGCATAACCACATATCATATCATAACATATCATAACCACAGATGGTCACATTTTTGAAAAACAATTGCATGACGTGTAAATATTGTCATAAGGACCTATACGTTCGCCATTTTATCGCAGTTGTGTTATCAGCATACATGCCTCTCGTTTGTGTTTTTTTAATTAGGAACCGCAGCGTTCAGACACAATACAGATAATCTCTTTTTTGGTCTGAGATGGGGGGGAAGCCGAGCATGAAAGTAATTGGTGAGTGGAACACAAATTGGATGGTAACATGATGTGGTTTCTTTCCCTCCGAGGCAGAATTTGCACATCCATTAGAACAATGCTGTTCTCTGCACATTTCCAAACGTTTTATTACTCACACACGTACACATTTATGATCAAAATGCTTAGCAGGCTTAGTGATAAAATTCCACGTGGAGGGGTTATAAACCCACGATAATATTAAACACAATGGCTTTGTGTAATGGGAGGTGTTTATGATGGTTTTACAGTGCAGTATGACAAATGTATGTTCTGTCACCAGTCTGAATGAAATAAAGATTAAGTGGTTTCAGGGCGTACAAAAGCTGCAAAATAATGCGTTGGGAAATACAGACAAAATTCGAAATGTAAAATATGTTGCCCTCATTTACAAGCTTTTTCAAAATATTTTATGAGGGATTGCATTATGTTTGCTAAAGATGCACACTGATAAAATGGCAATTTACTTGCATAATACTCGAAAAAAATAAGATTAAATAATGAAGTGCTTACCCACTGAAACTGTAAAGACTGCACAATTAATAATAATATTGCAAGCTATTGCATTATGGACTCTACACAACTAAACTTAAGTAGAAAAAAAAAAGAATGAATTCAAACCATAACCATAAAATATGTATAATTAACTGCATACCTCACTCCTTGAGTCCTTTGGCAATTGTGGCATTCATCCTCCAACTCCATCTTAATTTCTATAATGTTTTCGGTCTGAGAATCCTAGAGTCTTGTCCAGTCTCTTGCCCCTGCATTGAGGACAGCAAGACAGCTTTTACCTTATTACTTAGAAATATTATATTAACATCTAAAAGACAGACATGTTAAATTGTATAGTGAGACTGAAATGTACTTGTACACTGCACTAAAAAATACACTAAAAAATCATGAGGGTCAATGACATCTAGATCAAAGTTCTTAGAAATGCGTGTCCACGTTGGTTTCATTCATTTCTTAACCCTCTGGTGCTCTTCAGTCACTTAGACCGAAAAATTTAATGTTTTTTTTTTTTTTTTTTACTTGACACTTGGTGACTTTAGACACATAATGACACATTATGCTATGACACATAAGACAATATTGTCAAAAATAAAATAAAAGAATAACTGCCACAGAAATGAATGGGAAGGATACAAATCCCAACTATGCATGGATTAATTAAAATAATTTATAAAAATTATATTACACTGCTTTTCCTGGAGGGAAAAAAGTTGCATGTAAGGTGTTCAGGAAAATGATGGATGAGGAGCACCAGAGGGTTAAAAAAAATAGTATTCTGTTGCACAAAAATAACAGAAAAACTCTGTTAAAGAACAACAGGATGTTTCATTATTCATTTTCATTTTAATGACACTCGCATGTTCAACCAACTAGCAGCAAACACTATTGATTCAATGGCAGTGTCTGTTTGGCCTCAGGAGAACATGTGCCTCAGATGATGTTTGTTTAATTGAAATACTAAATGAAAAGAATTGCCTACAGAGTTATGACTCATTATTTTAAATACTATAGCCTACATCTACAGATGGAATAATTGCGTAGAGACTAAAAGTGCGCCAACAAAATATCGCGCTGTTATGGATTTATGAACGCAATTTCAAGCTGATTGCATTCCAACTCCTCTCAAGTGTTTTGTATACTAACGTGTGTGTGTGTGTGTGTGTGTGTGTGTGTGTGTGCCCCTGAGGTATGCCGTTCATGCTAAACATCTAATGTGTTCCGCATTACACAGGTGGATGTGTCAACACTTGAACAGATTGTGAGATTAAACGGTGAAGTAAATTGAGAGGTGAGAGTGGAGGGATACAGCAGGAAACTAATATTTCTTCTTTTCTCTATCCCCCTTTCCCTCTTTCTTAATGTGTCGCCGTGTCTTTGTGTTAATTTGCTGCTTCAGTGAGACGCTACATCGAAAGCGCCATGTCTAATAACTTCAGCCGCCTTCACGCAAAAAAAACACATCAGAGTCACACGCTCAGGTGCCACTCAAATTATTAAAAATAACCTCCACTATCATGCGTCCCTAAATCAGAGGATTTACCAGACACGCTAGACGGGACTGTGAAGCTGTCGCTACCTGTGTTTGCGGGTGAAACTGACGAGAGAGAAGTCTGCGTTTCGATTTCCAGGTTGTGTAACTCACATTGACATGTTCCTGTCTCCAAGACACACATGAAAGTAGTTTAAAAAAGAAAGAATAACTTCACATTCAATAACCTCTTCAACTTGCAACTTTCAAAAAGCAATCAGGTACACCTGAGTCTGAGTCTGACCTGACTGACTGCAGAATTGCAGAACGGGGCGGGGCTGCACTCGTCACTCCGCCCCACCTCTACTCTGATTGGCTCGATCGTCTTTAATACGTGGTAAGAAATGTACAATATGTCGTTCAAATCTATATGATATGGAAAATCTCTGCAGTTTCAAAAAGCCTTCATTATAATGCACGGAAGAAGAAAACATTAGCCTGTATCTTGTAAAGTCCCTGGCTGACATTATTGTTTTGCTAAATTAAAGGGCTAGTTCAACTAAAAACTTCAGGGTGATTTACTCAACCTGAAGCCATCCTAGGTGTATGACATTCTTCTTTCAGACGAATACAGTCGGAGTTATATATATATATAGAAATGTCCTGGGCTAATTTTTTCTATTTTTGGGTGAACCATCTCTTGTATTTAGGCTACGCAACAACCCCACATTTAACCAAAAAATGTGTTGCTTGATTATCCGCGGCAGGAGGGTAAGGTCTGAATTATGAATGATTCATGAAATGTGATAAGTTTATCACCTTAGTATAAAAATGGAAATGAAAAAGATGAAAAATGAAAAAAGCAAGACACACTTATAGTACCATGTGTTATTGGTTTTATAGGCCAAGCCCTGTCAGGTCCAGTTGTGTGATAACACAATTACATTGCAATAGGCTAATGTGTTTCTTCTTAATTTAGTTTTTATGAAACATTCTGTAAGATCCAGGAGTAATATGACATTCTCCATTACTCAATAATTATGTGGTGGTGGTGTTCATTTTTCTAGAGTATACTGTCTTTTCTCCATGCAATGGAGCCAGTGATTTTAGCTTATAAAGTTATAAATGTGGATATTTTACTTACAAAAACTCATCGCTTTGCCTACAGAAGGCCTTTATTAACCCCCCTGGAGCCGTATGGATTACTTTTATGATGGATGGATGGATGTGCTTTTTTTGTGCTTAAATTCTTTTTAACATTCACTCCCGTTATAAAGCTTGGAAGAACCAGGATATATATTTTTTATATATAACTCTGTGTTGGCTGATAGAAGAAAGTCATATACACATAGGATGGCTTGAGGGTCAGTAAATGATGGTATAATTTTCATTTTTGAGTTAACTAACCTTTTCAGACCCCAACCTTACCTTTTGACTCCAGTTCCGAAGTAAATGCAAAGATAAAAAGAGTGCCATTTTCCTCACGTTCGCAGATTGCTGGAAGTGAGGCGAATATGATCTGTCATATCACCAAAGTTTGCGAAGTGGATCTTCTACTTTTTCATTCAATGTTGACATTTTAATGTCAATAAACATCTGTCGATTATTAGTGTGAACAAATACAGGAGGTATTTGGAACACAACGGTGACTCAATATGACATTTGCTTCTCTAAACATGTTTGTTTGCAAATGCGTATGTCATTAAAGCTTAGCAAACAGTCACAATTAATATGCGTTTATGTTTATGTGTTATATTGCCCCTGCCTTGTGTGCATTAACGTGTGTATGCATGTTTAGTATTCAGCTGGGATGTCAAATGTTCTGTATAGCAGAGGTTAGGTAGGCTATAGCTATTTTTTACTTTAAAATAAATAAATAAAACCAATATAATTCATTTTAATATATTAAAGAAATCATCATTTACTCACTCTCATTTGCAAACCTTGACTTTGATCCATGGAACAAATAAAAGAAACATTACAGAACCATAAAATTAATAAAACTGTGTGCACTATATCCAAGTCCAAGCAAGCAAATAATTTATATTATTGAGATGACATGCAAACGCTAACAGATAGTTATCTTTATGTATTATATATATTTGTTAAGATTGTTTGTTTGTTCTAGGATCATCAAAATGTTTATAGGAATACTTGGCAAAATAATGGTTTTCAGGGATTAATATTAGAAATTAGATTTTAGAGAAATTAGTTCGGTTTTAAACTTACTGCATATAACATTGTCCATCTAATATATAATAGAATTTTAATTTGCACCTTTCCTCTCATATTAGAGTCTTCAGGGAATATGATTAAATTACATGTAACAGTTCTATATCCTCCTTTGCTTAATTTCAAACAGAGCAATTGTAGCTTGATGCTTTATAATTATCAATCAGCATGCATATAAACATAAATCATTTTTAACAGCAAACTACAGGAAGACTATCGCTTCCTCATTGTCCTTTGTTTTCTGCCTCATTGTTACCCTTTAATTAATAAATTAATTGAATGAACCAATGACTTGTGGGTGAGGCGGCGCCTCCCACTGTGTGACTGAGCACACATCGTTAATCAGGGCAATTCCCATTAACCGGGTCAAGAAAGGTCATGCTCAAACAATTACAGCTTGATTAAGAGATGTTCATCAAGGAAAATCCAACCTGAAGACAAGCCACGGCTCGGACCAAATCTCCTCCAACAGGTGAACTTGCAGGTGGACACGGAGTGTGAGGATTGGAAAAAAAAAAAATTATTTTTGATTCGTGGTTGAATAGATGTTCTCTTTCAAAGAGTTCCTTCAACTTTTATTCAATCTGAAGATAATGTCACAGCCGCTCCGAGATTGGCCTTCTGGTTTCTTAAGGCTTACAAAAGGAAAAGCTGCAGCAAGGGTTCATGGGTAATTACAGCAGTCCCTCAGCTAACCGTAGGAAGGATAGCTTATAAAGACGGCAATGAGAGCCTAGTGGAGCCGACTCTATGAAAATATGGTAGAGCTGCGAGATAAGAGGAAAAAACAAGACCTTGGAGTTAAAAGTGAAATGAAAAGAAATGACCTCATTTGAATTTATCTGCTTTCCAACAAAAGGAAGAACTGACAAGTTTGGGAAGCATAAATGTTAAATTAATTTACAGTGATTGGATCTTACTGCAGTACATGATGTTTCTAACCGCACACATAAGTCAAGTCAAGTGTATTTATATAGCGCTTTTCACAATATAAATTGCATCAAAGCAGCTTCACAATATCAATCAAATAACATAACAATGTTTGTTTCCTAGTGGAAAAAACATCCACGTTTGGTAGGGCTGATCAATGGTATTAATGCTTGGTTAATTAATTTGAATATCCCCAACTGAGCAATCCAAAGGCAACAGTGGCAAGGAACCGAAAAACTCCATCAAGTGACCTACTGGTGTCCTAAAACTCCATCAGGTGACCTACTGGAGAGAAAAAAAAAAACCTTGGGAGAACCCAGGCTCAGTCGGGGGCCAGTTCTCCTCTGGCGTTTATGAACTAGAGGCTGGATTTACAGTAACTGTAATTTGATACAGAATTTTGTTTTATTTTATCACTTCGGGGTGGGTACGCGAACCGGAATCACAAAGTTTTATCTGTAGAGTGAGAAAGGGATCCTCCATACGGAGAGGCTAGTTGGCACTTCAGCACTGCGTTGTCATCGGGTCCAGGCAAAGCTCCTAGTCAGATCTGGATACGGCCTGGATCCGGTAGGCTGCGGGAAAACCTCGGGATAAACAAAGACACTAAAATTAGCGTAGATGCCATTCTTCTTATGATGATGTAACGAGTACATCAGGATTTAAGGGAAGTGTTCCCAGTTCCGGCTGACCTAATCTATGCAGCCTAACATTGAATTATAGAACTCTATAGTGTGTTATGTGTATGCTAGGTCAAAGAGATGTGTTTTTAGTCTAGCTTTGAACTGACAGAGTGTGTCTGCTTCCCGGACAATGGTAGGAAGACTGTTCCAAAGTTTTGGTGCTAAATAGGAAAAGGATCTTCCGCCAGCAGTCGATTTTGATATTCTAGGTATTATCAACTGGCCCGAATTTTGAGATCGCAATAGACGTGAAGGACTATAATGCGTTAAGAGCTCGCTCAAGTACTGCAGAGCTAAACCATTTAGTGCTTTGTAAGTAATCAACAATATTTTAAAATTTATACGATGTTTAATAGGCAGCCAATGCAGTGTTGACAGAACCGGGTAGGTTGTAAGCAATGTAATGCTGCTTAGCCAATAGCCAAATACAAAATAAAGCTTTATTTTATTTTACACTTTATTTTACAGTGTCCTTGTTACATATGTTACATGTACTTACCATAGTAATAACAGTAAATTATGCATATTTACATGCAACTAACCCTCAACCAAACCCTAATCCTACCCTAACTCTATAGTAAGTACATGCAGTTAATTAATATTACTCAGAACTTCAATATATAATTAAACTGTAACAATGACACCTTAAAATAAAGTGTAACCAACTTATTTATCAATGTTATAACATAACATTTCGTAAAAAAAGGCCTGAATAAATATTGGAATGTACTCTTCTCACCCACTGGTTGAAATAAAATGTATGTAAGATTGAAGGATGCATTGAAGATAATAACCTATTTAATATAAATAAATAAAAATACACTGATGAGCCAAAACATTATGACCGGTCACAGGTTAAGCAAATATAGTTTATTATCTCCAAAAAAGGCCACTTATTAAGATCTGGGTAGATTAGATTAGTTTGATGCCAGAGAAATGGATAGGAATAAAGATCTGAGCGACTTTGACAAGGACCAAATTGTTATGGCAAGGCGACTGGGTCAGAGTATCTCTGAAACGGCAAGGCTTGTGGATTGCTCCCGGTCAGCAGTGGTGAGAATTTATCAACAGTGTCCGAGGAGGGACAAACCGGCGACGGTGTTGGGCGCCCAAGGCTCATCAATGCACAAGGGCAATGAAGGCTATCCTGTTTAGAAGGAGCAGAACCTGATTTAACCAAGTACAACATGTTCCTGGATCAACATCTTTATTGATCTTGAAGCAACATTCAAATTAACCAACCAGATTTGAGGGACAAGTTTACAGTTTATGTCAAGTTTAGAATTCCAACCAGGATTAGGGGCTTAAACAGGTGTGTCATTCCCATATTTCCCTCTGGTTTTAGGGATAACTTATGGGTTGGGTTGGGTTTAAGGGAAGGGATGTGGTTAGGACTAAATTTTCAGACTGGAATGTTGATCCAGGATCAACAAAGATGTTGATCCAGGAACGATGTACTTGGTGAAATCAGGTTCTACCTACTGTGGCACAAGTCAAACAAAATTTTAAGGATGGTTATGGGAGGAATGTTCATCGCCCTGCTGCCTGTGGGGCTGTGATTGCAGACCACTCAGAGTGCCTATGATGACCCCTGTCCACTGTTGAAAGCGCCTACAATGGGGACACAAGTGTCGAAACCGGTACAAGTAGGTGGCCTAGTCCGATGAATTATGTTTTCTTTTACATCATGTGGACGGTCCGGTATGTGTGCAGCGTTTACCTCGGGAAGTGATGAACCAGGACACACTGTGGGACAACGACAAGCCGGTGGAGGGAATGTGATGCTCAGGGAAACGTTCTGCTGGGAAACCCTAATTCCGGCTATTCATGTAGATGTAAATTTGACACGTCCACTTAGTTGCATTGTTGCAGACCAGGTACATCCCTTCATGACAACAGTGTTCCCTGGTGGAAGTGGCTCTTTCAACAGGACCATGCACCTTGCCACACATTGTTCAGGAATGGTTTGAGGAACATGATGAAGAGTTCAAGGTGTTGCCCTGGCCTCCAGCACTGGCACACATAATCACACACACACACACACACACACACACACACACACACACACACACACACACACACACACACACACACACACACACACACACACACACACACACACACACACACACACACACACACACACACACACACACACACACACACACACACACACACACACACGCAGCAACCACACACACTTTTCTCACCTGTTGATGCCGCTATTGGAGAAGCAGGTGCACACGCGATCCCGATAGCACTTAGTCATTCATCTACATTTCATATTGCCTTATGTTATTCCTTCCGGACATATCACACATTCTCACTGTTTGTTTGTTTTATGTAGTCAAATCGTGTGTTATATGTTGGCGTAACCGGGTTGCTGGGAGCTGCGCCAGCGAACTCGAGCTCAGGTAGGGCGAGCGGTTATGACGTCATTGAACTATGCCTCGCCGGCGCAGTAGACCGGAACCCGGTGAAACCATGTGTGGGCTAAATGTGGGGTACTCAACTTTTAGAATAATAGAAAAACCGTAATTGGAGTTGTGGTTGTCTAGTTTATTATGTTTATTGAAATTAGTTTGAATAAAGTTTGCTATCTTATGAGGTGAAGTTATATGCCAATTTAAAGGTGAAAGATATGCCTTTATGACATGTACCTATTAATGGTGGACCCCAGGAAAAGGGGCGGAGTCTGGCCTTTAAAAGCAGCAGCCAGACTCCAGAACAGAACTTGTTTACCAAGTGGAGCAAACGTGCTACTGCAGAGTCGTGAGTGATAATTTATTTTGTATATTGTGGACACGTAGTTGTGTACATATTCGTCTAGTTTAATCTTTGATTTATTTTGTTGTTTTATTTTTGTTGTGTTGTTACTTTGTTTTACGTCAACGTACACTTGCCCTGCTAAAGGTCTACTGCATTACAAAGTTTATACAGCAGTCTAGTGTAAAATCAACAATTCCAGTGTGCAGAAACAGTCCTAATAGCTATTTATTTCGATTACTTTGCACTTTATATAACTGTACATGTAAATGTATTGCAAGACAAGCCAAGACAGAAACCAAACCAGAAGTTTAAAAAGAGAATATTTACTTTGCCTTGACATCCAATCCGGGGAAACGGCAGTTTCAGCAGAACCAGAGGAGACGGATATGGGTCATTGTGCTGCGGTTGACAGTAATCAAAGACAGGAATTAGTTTCCCAGTTAAATGATAAGAAGAGAGGACCATTAACAGTGAGGAAGTGACAAAATGGGGGTTGATGAAGAAGAGCGACTCAAAGCGAGAGAGAAAGAGAAGAGATGGGGGTGAAATGCTAATTTTCTGTGTCTGTTCCGAGCATCTGTCTTTGGTATGGATGACATGAATGATGAATTGTGCTGTACTGGTACCACCGGCCTCTCTGCTTCCATTCCTCATTACTGTGTGTGAGAGAGAATACAAAAAGAGAGAGGGGAAGAAAAAAAACAGCAACAGCAGCCAGGGACGTTTCCTTTAATTAACCCACATACCAGCACTTCTCCAACAACCACAAATGGCAACACTCATGCATTTATCTCCAGCAGTCATGGGTTCAAATGCAGCAGCAACAATGAAATCAAACACCAAATGTCATGCTCCGTACACACAATTAAAAGCCAATAGTTAAGCATGAGTTAATATCTCATCGCCAGGAGGACCAGCGATAAAACGGTGTAGACGGGGTGCTAATATTGCAACTGTAGAAGGCAATCATTTCCCAAACAAATGAGCAAAAAGGGGAAAATACATTTAGGCGAAGCAGGTGAAAAATGAGAAGGAAAAAGCCATGAAATTGGGAGGGGAAAAGTTGCTTTGCTGGCAAAGCAAAAGGGCTAGTCATTATTTTTCAGCCTGCAGGCTTTTACAACAGTGTAGTTTACTCAAAGGGTCAGAATAAATGAAAACACAAGCCGGGTTATGGCATAAATGCAAAAACACCCATTTTTGAGTGAAAACAAATGCTAGTTTAGTTTCTTTTTCTCTCTATTCAGTCCCTTTTTTATTCATGATCTGAATCTAAGCAGTACCCATTAAAGAATAATAATAAAAATAAAAATAAACAGTTTGAAATGGCTGAAAGGGACAAAACATCACTCTCATCTTTGTGTTTAAGTAGTTCACCCCCCAAAAAATTTGTCATCATTTACTATTAAATGGCTTTAAACAGCATTGGTTTGCACCCCAACATTGCAAATAATAAAAACAAAGCAAAGCAAGTTCTGAACGCAATCAAATATTAGTGTCACTTTCACTTGATGCTGGATCTGGTGAAGAAGCTGTCAGGATCAAAATATTGATATTGAAGATGTTGAAAATGATAGTTTTGAGAATATGTTTGAGATGGCGAATTTGAGCCAGATGCTGAATGTACTGGGAAATGAGCTCTGATGAGGACAGTGATGATGATATAAAACATCTGCTCAAACTGAACCCTTACAAGCTCCAAACTGTAACAAAATATGCTTTATTTTATTCTTCTGTAATTGTTACTCTAATATCAGGAGAGTTTATATTATCACGACTGGTAGAGATCCATTCATGTTTGATATAGATTCGGGTAACTAAAGACCTGAATATGTAATTATGAATGGCGAAACATTCATGCATTTAACGGTTAATATTACCAAGAAATAGAATAGGTTTTTACCAACTTCCTGTAATGATGTGATCATTTGACATCCATATGTTACGTCCACCTGGCTCAAGGTGAAGCAACATAATAACGGGGACGCCACACATGGAACTCAATTTAACAAATAAACATTTAATAGAAAAATAAGTCAAATCAATAATACAACTGTTCAAGAAATAAAGAAAAAACAATCTGGAACCGTCAAATGACATGCACGCACGCACGCACGCACTCACGCACGCACACACACACACACACAGTATGTGTGGCATTTCTGGAAAGGATTGATGATTTTGTCTGCGTTTCTGTATTTATCATCCTTTTGTTGCCTTTCTGTTGAGAAAGCAGCATGAGGTTGCGCATACAAATGATAAACAATGATCTGAGCATCTCAAATTCAGCCGATTCAGCCCGTGAAAACAAAGCCTTGGTGTGAAACGAAGTAAACATGCAGGAAATCGAGGAGAAAACACGCCACAAACCTTTATGCATTTTTCACAATATACCTTTATTATCTTAATAAATACAAAAAAAACAACAACACTGTGATGTTTAAAGAAACAAGTATTAAAAAAGACACTAAAATGCATTAGACATTAGAAATATCAATATTAATT
Organism: Meda fulgida; assembly: GCA_030578275.1. Classification (NCBI taxonomy): domain Eukaryota; kingdom Metazoa; phylum Chordata; class Actinopteri; order Cypriniformes; family Leuciscidae; genus Meda; species Meda fulgida. The sequence continues at coordinate 11,583,110 of CM060630.1, forward strand.
TTGGTATGTTCTGTAAGTGACATCTTTGTCTTATGGACATTTAGTGTACCGGCACGTTTTCAGATGGAAGAGAAAGGAATGGAAAACCACTGTCGACAGGGCCAAAAAGGAAGAGAGAGCATAGCAATCCATCAGGTACAAGGGGTGGAGAAACGTTTCAATAGCGAACATGGAATGAACTCTCTTACGTGAGGATGCATATGAATATATACATTTATACACACCCACATCAACACCACCGATATAGATGTAAAATCACCTGAGATACTCGTTCGCACCTCATTATTCCAGACTGCTGGACACTAGCGTTGAAATGATGTGAATTCTGAGAGAAAGACGTGGATGGGAGAGCTCTCCTCAGTAACGTTGTACAAAAACGAAGACGGAAATAACGAAAGAAAACAGTCATTTCACCAGTAACTCCTGAAGATTCCACAGTAAAAAATATCCTTTTTTGAGCAGCCTTTTGTACATTTTGTTTTTATAATATATTTATATATGTAAAATTTCATCAAGCGAAAAGAACCAACTGGGCTGTTCGGTAAACGTACTGTATGTAGTGGCCGAAGACAGTGGAAACGTTTTCTGGAGGTCTGATTGACATTTTACACCACACTGAGGACGTGGAGAAATCGCACGACCACCACGCATTAGCGATCGTGTGAGAGATATTGCCGTATTTTTGCAAAGTCAAAGGCAAAATGTTATTGGCTTTAGCTCGATACAGTCATTTTGAGACTTCCGCATGTGATTACAGGACACATATCTGAATCAATATATCAATGAATGAGGATTTATTTATGGATCCTAGTGATTCAGTGCCCTGCATAGGTAAAGTAGAACCTGAAAACAAGGCTTTGGGACATTGTCAGAAATATAAAAAACAAGGTACATTAAGTGCTCAACAAAAAAAAGAAAATCGAAATTAAGTTACCTGACTTCATTCTCCACTCGTGATCTGAGACGTACGCAGAATCTCAAGACAAGCACGGGATCATAACGTCTACAAAACTCTCTAGAGTAAGGCAGAAGCCTTACGGGAAGGCAGGGGCGTTGTATTGTTCATATGGCTTTTAAATTACTCGCGTTCCAAGTGCTTGTAATCAAATTTTGAGTGGAGATAAAAAAATAGATAAAAATAAAAAAGCCCAATTATCTTGCAAGTTAAAAAACAATTCACCTGCTAACATTAGCCATGTTGGTGTCTATTAATTTTGCTATGCTCAGATGGACCAAATTAAATAGCCACAATACTAAATGCAAAACAAAAACAAGCGGCAAATGGTGAGCCAGGGAAGAGGCAAAGTTGGTACCTGTAGTCCAGTGTAGTTCAAAGATCTGGCCTAAATATATACCAATTGGACCAAGTTGACTAGATTTAGTATGAACTAGTAGGGGTAGCTGGATGTGTTGAAAAGAGAACCACTTAGAATAAATTTCCCTGCAAACAGTTTCCGAACCCATTTCAGTCTATTTCCAGCATGGAAAGGGTCTGGTTCCTCTCGCAGAAAAGTTCGTAACTCGTTTCGTTAGAACTGTAAGTCTTTCCACCAGCATAGACTCAGGCATCTCTTAATATATCTCTGTACACGGTTATATATTTTCTTATCTCTAGTTACAGTACAGAAACTCCCCTTCACATTTCTTTTCCTCCAATTCTTCATGTCAGCAGGAGCCATGGTTTTGTGCTTATCACCAAAATTGCAGTGCAAAAGAAAATAATTAATTATAATAATTATTATAATGACAACAATTAATTCATGAGAAGTATTAACAAATGATGGATGACAACATAATTTCTATGGAACCACAGCCCATCAATTCACATATCATACAAACGACCAACAGCGTAAGAGGGAGGAGAGCGCAGAAACAGAACTCGGCTTGCATAGCAATGCAATAACAATAATGTCATTTTCAATCTCCGATGTCAAGAATATATTTACAGGAAACTCGATTTCCTTTCCGCAAGTTCACCAAAGCTGGGCGACTCAGTTCTCAGGCCTTCCGTAGTTTTTCTTTTTTCTTTTTTCACCCCTAACAATTTCTTTTTCTGTGAATGAAGAGTTAAAGGAGGAAGGTGAGGGATGATGCGGATCTTGTGGGTTGCATGTCCATCTTTACATCACATTTACAGTTTGTCCTTTTCATATTTTTTCTTTTTTTTCCCCATTCTTCCTTCTGACGCTTCACGAGTCCACTACACCAAGCAGGTGAGGCATTTTCAGAACAGATAAAGGCATTCTTCAGTTTTCATCCAAAAGGCTCACTCTGTAAACAATACAAAGTGAACATGCAAGTCAGTTTTGAAAAATTAAAAATAATGAAACATCCCATTAAAAAAAAAAAAATTCCTCGACACTGTTTATATAACAATTTATTTGACAACCAGCAACGCTTTTAAACCATCAAGGTTTTGGCACGCTTCTTTTAAATACAAGCTCATGTCAAATTATTTTAAATTTGTACTCTGCTTTCACTTGTATTAAATGGCTCCTTTTCACTCTTTAAGGCCAATGTGAAAAATTAAATTGTCTACATTTTTCAATCAGCAAGTGTTGCTTGTTAACTTGTTAGTGCTTTACTACTTCCATGCACCTTTGATATTGAAGTTGTGCCAGAATAACCTATTCAGACTCACATAACTCTCCAGAGTACTGCGCGTTGGTCCCCATGTAGCTGCTTTCACCCTGCTCTGTGGTGGAGCGCTGGTGCTGTCCCCTCGTCCCTTCTCCTTTCCGAGGACCCGTTGACCCTTTAGAGGAGGCAGTCCCAGACGAGCTGTGGCCCCCGGGGGATGGGAATGACGGTTTGTTGTATGGCAATATAGCCTCTTCTGAAAACATACAAAATATCCAAACCATACATTTATTTTTTTGTTTTTTTCCAGCTTGGAATATGTCCATGATTGGTTTCTCTCTGACTAATACTGAGGTGACCAACTCTTGCCAGCTTTGACCGAACTGTACTCATTAGCCATACGTTCAGACGGCTAAACATATCTCCACACCAAAGTTTAAGATGAAAATTAAGACATATGAGACCAAACCAGACGGGTTGCCCAACCCACATCCCCCTCTGTGTCAAGCCAGATCCAGGCCTAGTTCTTTATGCTTCGTTTGGGATGGAAACCCAGAATGGTGGATCCTAATGATCAGACAGGCACAGATGGAGCTCGGCTTCACTGCAGCGTGTGTGTATACAGTGAAAAATGAGGGCTGGAACGATTAGAGTACATCTGTGCAGCTAAGTGTGCCTCCTGTCTGCTGGTTCCTGAAGAAGGCCAGTGTTGGCCATGGAAGAGCTCACTAAGAGGGGGAGACAAGGCAATCTGTTTGCTCCAGCTTGGCCTCCTTACAGCAGGGACCGTAAATGAATGCCAAGGGTCCACAGCTGGCGCTGTCAAATTTCTGCCTCTGATGACCACGATAGCAAGATAATATTTTACAGACCTGCTCTGCTGAATTAAGAGTGTGTTTACTGTGTCAGGCTGATTTAACTCATGTGGACATGTAAGATCAGGTTCAGTTCTTTCAAAAATATGTTTGTGCCATTTTAAAAGGAAGTTAAAAAAAAAAATTCTTATGCCCATTAAATCTGCTGAAGACAAGGTCCAGGCTGGTTAGAGATAGTTTGGTGGTGCTGGCCTATTAACTTTTCACATTTTGAAAGCTGGAAGACTAAGGAATATTGGTGCTGAAGATCAATTTCAAACTTAAATTGGTTAGCACTAGTTTGGTAGTGGCCTAGGCAACTTCCTGAAGAGTTTAGCTCCAACCTACCTGACTAGAAGTTTCTAGTAATCCTGAAGACCTTAATTAGCTGGTTCTTCAGATGTGATAATTAGGGTTGGAGCTCAACTCTGCAGGACCTTGGCCCTCCAGGAGCAGGATTGGAATAACAGGTGAACAGCATGATTGTGCTAGTTTGGATCCTTGGTAGTTGGTTGCCCAAAATTATCCTGCTGGTTGACTAAAGAAATATTGGTGCCAGCTTCCTTCACTCTTATCTGTTCTAAGAAATCCTGAATATTGATTAGCTGGTTTTGATGTGTTTAATCAGGGTTGGAGCTGAACTAGCCTAACTAGTAGCCACTGCTTGGAACCAGCATCCACAACCTAACAATGATTCTCCTTTATGTCTCAATTTAAGACCCCAAACTGTCAACAGAGCTCTAGCATACATTCATGGAAAACTGTAAATCGTCCTACCTGAAACATGGCCATTTTTCTGTCCTCTTCTGCTCTCCTCTCCTCTCTCTATGGATCCCAGTCTGTCCTGGGCTTGTCGGTGGCGCTCCAGTGAGGTTCGGGCCTGCCGGTCCAAGGAACACTTCATCTCCTCCAGGCTCATCATGGGTTGCCTTTCCAAGGAGGATGCTTTGCGGTCAGATGGGTTGGGCAAGTTCCTCGACCCTTGGACGCGAGCTGTCTGGCAGGGTGGAGGCTCTGGTGGTGGAGGCAGATCTGGGATAGAAGCAAAAAGGACCATGTGAATTCAAAGTGCAGGAACAGCATTTCCATAGTACATTATACATTTATCATAATTTGACAGTAGGTGTCTTTTATAGCTACATAAATGGGCTCAAAGGGGCCTTGATTTAATTTTTTTGATTTAATGGCCTTGATAAATGATTTTAATGGCTTGGATATTTTCTATTGCAAAATACATTTGCTTATGACCCCATCTGTCTCCTTTAACCAATGTTGATTACTACATTAAAGGGATAGTTCACCCCAAAATGAATATTATCCCATAATTTACTCACCCTCAAGCCATCCTAGGTCAGGTGTATATGACATTCTTCTTTCAGACAAACACAATCGTCTATATATATATATATATAAAAAAAATAGTTTGAACCACGTGAGGCGTCTAAGCTTACGCTACTCCTACATCTCACGTCATACATCGCGTCAGGGGTTACTCTTGTGGCGCAAGCCGACCTGCGTAGGCCATCTGCTGAAAGCTTGCTATTTTAGTTTATAAAGTTATAAATATGGATTTTTCGTACAAAAACTCATTGCTTTGCTCCAGAAGGCCTGTAACCCCCTGGAGTCATATAGATTACTTTTATGATGAATGCACACACTTTTTTGGGCTTCAAAATATGGGCTCCCATTCACTACCACTATAAAGCTTGGAAGAGCCAGGATATTTTTTTAATATATCTCTGATTGTGTTTGCATAAAATAAGCTAGTCATATACACCTAGGATGGCTTGAGGGTGAGTAAATCATAGGATAATTTTCATTTTTGGGTGAACTATCCCTTTAATACAATAAAGCATGCAAGAGAGATCTGTTATCTATTATAAACCATGCTTTGGTATTATCTGTTAATTTAAAACTGGACTAAAGTTCACCATCAGCGCTGGCATCGCGGCGGTGCGGGGCAGTGCCAGGGCCTTTGTGTTTACGGGTGGGCCTCGGCGCCCGCTGGTGACCAAGGCTGTGTGTGCCCACCGTACTTCCATCTGTGGAAAACGGGCTAGCGGGACGAGGTCTATGGTGTAGACCTTTATCTGCAGTGAGCAAAGAAAGAACCGTGGTTAGCCCGTGAAGTTATCGAAAAGCTAGAGATGGTAAACGAATTTTAAGAGAAAAGCATGGCATGTTGCTCAGAAGTAGGGCAGACAGCTTGTTAGTTCGATTCAGAAGCAGCAGAATCAATCAGTACATTTCATTTCTATTGCGCAGCCTGTTGGAGAAAAGGTTTAGTATTGTGAAAGTGGGTTCTTGAATATCTGTGGACGAAGTCCTAAACCATCAAGATTAGTATAGAGTCAGAAAGAAGCACAAAGTCAAACCTGAAGTACATAAAAGAATCGGAAGACAGGGATCTGTTCCCAGTTTATTCATTCGCTCACAGTGTAAACTGAAAGCATAGAACCAAAACCCTGCTAAGTGAAAACAGTCGCCGCCAAAACCCACCAAGCAAATCCATAAAGATGTTAGTACTTGCACCATGCCGCTTCCAAAAACCCTTCAAATAAAAGCAAGAGTTCACCAGCATAAAATCAGAAAGCAGAAAAGAAGCATCATTCTGTTTAGACCGAGCCATTTTGCAGTCAACAAACAACAGTCTTCCAGTCTCGAATTCCTTTGTTTCCTCCAAACCGACCTCTCTTGCTCAGGCTGGTGCCGTCCAGACGGTAACCAGCCTTGTCTGCGGCCGCCACCAGGGCTCGTGCAAAGCTGCAATGGGTGAAGAGTGAGCCGTCAGAGGAGCTGCCAGCACTAGACCTCCTGCTGGAGAAGTTTCTGTCATCATCTTCTGAAGCCGAGCCCCAACCGTTCACCATAGAGCCTGGAGGGGAGCGGCCGCATGGGCGTTAGATTGACTAGGTTTTCTAGTTTATTGTTTTCCAGAAAAACAGGATGTATACACTGAGACAGGATATATGCTTTATTAATATTTACACTGTAATAAGTTATTGATGCCTTCATGAAGACGAATGGAAAACTACATTTATAATCAGAATAATAGAGTATAATGGGGCTTCGGATGTGTGCTGGGAATGATTATCTGAATAAAGATGAGCACAGGTGAGTTATGTTTGACAGGAGATGCGTCAGCCAGCTTTAAAATTAATAGGTAGTCCCTGTTATGAAACTGATAACCACAACAAAATGGCTGAGTAGGGTAGATTTACAGAATACAGCCAAAACAAAAACAAAAAAAAGGGAAACAGCAAGGCACACAAAAATAGCTGTTACATTATATGCGTAATTCATTAAATAAAACATTAATGTCATTTAATATTACTGAAGTAGGTTTTTTTACTTTTTTTCTCAAGTAACTTGTCCTGCTTTCATCCTGCATATAAACTCACACCAGCCACTTGACTACACATTACGACCTCACTTCCTTTTGATTGCTCTGATGGGAAGGAACGCACGCACCTGCACGCGGCCTGAGGTGAAGCAGCTGATATCTCACACAGAAACACGCAGCATGATCAAAGCAACCACACGGCTACGTGCTGTTCTTCTTCTTTGGCACTTGTCAGATTTATGGCATGGATTTTTTTTGACTGATAGCAACCCGGCACAAACATCCTCGGGGAATAGATTATGTGATATGGCGCGACTATTGTTTAATGATCCGAGAATAAAGTTAAGAGGGTTACAATGGTTACTGGTGTTGCTTGGGTAATATTTTTATAGTTTCAAGTATGTCTCAAGATTCAACATTGAGCTAATTAGGTCTCGTGACAGATTTGTAGCCTAGGAATTGGTGACACTACAAACACTGTAGTGCTTTCAAAATATCTTGTTTTTATTTAAGGGTTTTTTAAAAATGCAGCTTTAAAGGCTGAAATCAAATTTTAAGTTTTTTAGCTTTTAGTATGAATATGTTAGCCTTAAGGTTATGAATAAGCTGATGTATTATAAAACAATAACACAATTCACTTTAGGAGATATAATATTCAAAACTTACAGTCTCTCACTTCCGCTAAAATGGATCATGGATTTTTATGACATCACTGCGGACTTCAGCTTCTCATCACATCCTCTGTCCAATCAAATGATCTATGGAATCTAAAGTGCCCCGCCCCTATGCTATAAATACTACCTGGCCAAAGCCGTTGAGACGACACACAGCAATATGGGTTGAAGATGTGTGTTCGGTTGCTCAAAGCCTAAGTTGTATTCAGTTTTCCAACTGTACATTGGTTGAGAATGAAATGGCTAGAATTTATTATTCACACCTAATGAATCCATAGCATCATCAGCGCTTGGATTCGCTTCCATGGTACTGTCAAGTACGACTTGTAGTCTTTGAGGAAAACTAAACGCTATTGGCTGTTTAAAAAGGGGGAGGAGCCATTCAATATGTCCCGCTTTAGCTTCCTGTTTCAGTGGAAATTAGGGCAACGCATCAAATGAAGCTACATGATCCAAGGCACTTCAGTGGGCCTTTAAAAATTATAATATTAATATATAATAATAATTACTACTTAATATTACTACTATAAAATAGTTTATTAGAAAATACTACTACTAATAATTTTTATTATGATTATTTATTATTATCACTGAAAATCTGTAAGACTATATTTATACTATAAAGTAAATACTGCTTGTTGCTAGCAAATAAAACCCCCAAACAAGTCATATTATAATACCTGCAAATAACAAAAATTTTCAAAGCACCAACATACATTTTGTGTTTCTCTTGTCTAAAAGAGAAAATAATAGGATGCAGACTAAAAAAAGAAGGAAAACTCTTTCTAGCAGTCTCTTCCTTTGCATTTCCTCAGAAACTGAATATGGCTTTGTTTTGCAAAAAAAAAAAAAAAAAAAAGTTCAAGTTTCTCAAGTCCCTTGAGACTGTCTCTCAGCAAAGCAAGACTGCATATAATGAATGTGCTGGCAGAGACAGAGGCAGGTACAGAGCTCCACATCAGAAGGGACGGCTCCTGCAGAATACCTGCACTACGCCTCAGCACCTCCTGCCTCCTCCAGAGACGACATCCCCTCTAACAACCAGCCACCTCAAACAGATCCCTGAAAATACCAAGCTTTCACTCTTCGCCATGTAATAAAGCTGGCAGCTGCAAAACAATAACTGTTCACCGGCCAAAATACATTCGAGTTCGCAAACCCACATGTTTTTATACAGCGTGGCGTACCATGAAGAGAACTTCCCACAAATTGCTGTTAATTTGGAGTTGGCAGTCACAAACGGCAAACGTTTTGAAGCTACAATACTGTAGCTACTATAAATATGGAGCTAATACAAAAAATCTGACATGGTTTTTGAACATTTTATAGATTCGAAAAAGGCTATTTTTGACTGTCAGAACATTTCGATAATACACAGTTAATATTCACAGCTCAGCTAAATGTAGTTGTAAAACTCATCCAACACCCCGCTGTCACTAAAGCTGATTTACACTGCCCCGAGCCCTCATCTGCATATCATTAAGCATCGTAATCATTCCCCTTGACGAGTAGGCGGAGACGCCCGCCTCAGGACACGTGACCTCGCGATCTGCATTCGGTGCAAGGGTTTATGGGAGCGGAGTGGAGCAGGACAGTGAGCTCACTGCTCACATTACAACTCCTATAAAACACCCTCACTATTTCACAAACTCACTGATCTGCAGAGGGTTGTGCATGCAATAAATAATCAAGCACAATAAAGAAAAATATGTTCCAGTGATCTTTATTCCTCCTTAACTAAGCTGCCCAAAGCAAATGGTTGTTAAAAATGTTTTATTTATCTATCCATCCATCCATCCATCCATCCATCCATCCATCCATCCATACATCCATACATACTTAAAATAATAATGCATACGTCACGGACTGATTAGAGGAGCAACACTGTCCCATTTTGCCTCAGTCCTGTGGTAAATTAGAGAACAGAGGGCTTTTAGTTTCTAACCATGCAATGTCATACCCTTCACGTGTCCCTTATGACAGACGGCCCATAAAACCCTTTCAATAAGTTGTAAAATGGAAATGGGGCCTCCTGTCTTCAATGGGGAAATGGAGCCATGAACGTGAGATTTATTCAAAATTGTCATGGGAAACCGGAAGCAATGAGAGTTGTGATTGAGTAAAATAATTTGTTTCAATTTCCTAAGTTTCTTTCCTTTTTTAGTCTTTTAGTCTATCATTATGGTGATCAGAGTTTATCCCCAGGTGAAAATAAATACAGCATGACAATGACAATGACAAACAAATACAGCTATTTACAGACAAGCAGAGCAAAACATAGTATTTTACCATGCTAGTACAAACAAAGCCACCACATGCGGTGAATAAATGTGAATAAACCACAACCGCTTCCCATGTAAAACATCAGCAGTACAATCTCAAAGTGCCCGCTGGACTGAAATATGCTTTTTAGATTAGAGATCAGTACCTCTGTTTTATTGTCTTATCTTTACACGCACTTTCTGTTGAATTGTAATTTGATATGTGAGTAGATCATATCGTTTGGTGTCTCTGACCAAATGGACTGCATTTTAATTAACTTTTTTAATAAATAAATAAAAAAGATTTTTTTTTCCCATCTACCTTCCATGCTGGGTGTTCCCTGAAATGATTTAAGAGAGATAGAGATCCCAGATTATGAGAACAACGGATGGGATAATGAGCAAATGAAATGGCCATCCCTGCAGTGCTTAGAGTTCATGCAGTGAAAGAACGCAATCTGCACCGGACATCTAACTGTGCACCAAACCGAACACTATTTAAAGGTTTAGATAGGGGCTTTATGCTTGTTTTAAAGAAATTCTTCTTGTTCTTTCACAGGAAAAGTTCATAGAATTGACAAGTTAATTACAAAAGTGTACAAAAATGTACGCTTACCCGTAATAGAGCTGTCCAAGTTGTCCATGCTGGAGCCTGGTGTGTGTTCGATGCCCCTAATTGACGGCGACATCTCGTATCCTTCATCCTCCTCCTCATCGTCGTCTTCGTCAGGGAGGTCTGTCTCGATATCGGACACTAGGGTGCTGGAGATGTAGCCCACGGGTGGCGCGGGGGCCTGGGGTGGGTAAGGCCCACCCTGCATGTGCCTGTGGAAAATTCCAAAGTCAAACATGAACATACCATGCTCTTTTGCATAACCAAGGAATAGCTTCAAGGGTTGTCAGCTGGAGACAAAAGGTGTCAATGAGCGACAAGCCCAGACAAAAGAGAAATGCGTGGGGTGTGCTGTCTGTCAGGAGAAATGTGGTTTTCCTAGAACATTCCTTGTCATCTCTCCAATGAATTGGGACAATTCGGCTAATTCAGCATTGCCATGGTTTGCATGCTAACACAATGACCTACTAATTACAGCTTGAAGACGATACAATGGCAACCACCACAGGCATGTCTTTGCTGTGGCTGTCACCCACTAGACAGCTAGGTTCGATGACAGCCCCACTGTGTGTCTATATATATGTGGATCGTGTGTGTTTGTGCAGTGCTTCTGCTTTGATGCGGTCTGTGCCAGGATTCGGATATAATTATGGGCTCTTCTCAGTCGTCAAAAATGTACTATGAGCAACATACTCATTATGGCGGTAACATGACATCTTCCTCCTGACAAGTGGAGGCCGTTCCCTTACAGTACAGACTGTAATAAGCGGAAGTCGATTTCTCTTAGAAAGACAGGTTGATGCATGGGTTTAGCATGGGGGCTTTATAAGAATGCTTTACAAAGTCTGGGGTGGACGACTATGAATTGTTCTCATATTTAATTCAGCTGCATTCACATTTTTTTCATTTAATATCTTGCTTTTATTGAAAACTTACAAATGCTGTGTAATAAATGGCGTGCGGTGCTAGTTATGTAAAAAAAAAAAAATTCAAAGTTAAAAAGCCATTATTTTTTACATTTGCATTTCATGCCTTTAGTGCAGAGGTATTCCAAAATGTAATAAAAAAAAAATTAAAAAAATCAAATTCACTAATATTATACATTTCAAAACAAAAAATGATGTTAAAAAAAAATGCCACCGGATCCTGATTTCGGCATCTCTGCTCTAGCGATAAAACAATTCACCTTTAACTCAGATCTTACCAAGCCTGTTTAGCCATGTCCAACTGGTAAGCACGGGTCAGCTCATCTAGGTGGGCTTGGAGCATTGGCTGTATTTCTTCACGTGGGGATGGGCTTAGTGTGGCTGTGGACTGTTTGCCAAATGAAACTGCTGCAGGGGAGGAGGCCACGCCCCTTATGGGAGGAGTGGGCACCCGCTCTTCCTCTTCCTCCAGCTCATCCTCTAAACCCTGATGAAGGTATGTCTGCACTGGCAATGGCGGGCCCCAACCATCACTATCATACCTGGAACAAAAGAGATAAACAAAATGAAAAAGGACCGCAGACAAGTCCCTGTGGTACCCCACTACCAGTTGTGTGTTAGGCATGTCTTTATTATTATTTTGTTTTATATATAAATGTCAGTCTAGTCAACAGTTATGGATATAGTGAGACTCAGGTTTAACAGCATAGTGGTAATGGTGTAAATATTAGGTTAAATGCAAAAAATATAAATCTTTAATACAGGCTGAACTAGCAGAACAACTTTGCTTTTTTTATTTCCCAGAACTGTGCTTAGACATGATGAAATAATACATGTCATAAAGCCAACATTCATTAGAGGAATTTGTCAGTGCACATCCCATAGGACATAACAGTTTTAATCTGAAGCCATTAAAGACAGTGGCAAGATTTACAGCGTAGAAGACTACTCATTTGCCAGAGAGCCTATTAAGCTGGATGACTCTCCGAGATGGAAATGAACAGGGTTTAAAGGCAAGCACACCTCTTGAGAAGGATATTTAATTTGTATCACCACCTTTATGTTTTCTTTTCACTGTACAGATGGGCTGACGCTGATGTCAGACCAGAGTGGAGTGTCGTCAGTGGCGAAAGTATATTAAAAGTTGCTGAGCATGAACAGTTTGTCAAACAAGGTTTTAAGATGATCACACACTGGCAAAAACATTCCATCTATTTATAATGGACAACAAATAAATCCTTTAGTGCTAGCAGCTTGATTAACTCTCTGAGGAATAAATAAATACCATTAGTGGATTTATAGATGGTATTAGCTAGCAAGAATGAGACTTTGAACAGTTTCCTATGCACATCATGGCCGTTTTTATTTTAAACTTGATGGGGAAAATTCAATGCTTAATTACATGGATCATCATCTCTAGATATTATAAATGTGACCATTGAATTTGCAGTGTGGATTGTCACTATTAAATGAATGAGTGACTCAGGACCCTACCCTCCTCCATCATGGTGCTCTGATGCATAGTGGTCCATCTCCGTGCCTGGAAGAGGGTGGATAGGAGGGGGAGGCAGTGGAACGTTTGCCCAGTTGGAGCCATTCATTTTGCAGGGCTTGACGTTTGCTTTGGTCTTCTTTTTCTTTCCACCTTTCCCACCTACAACAGCAAAAAAGTTGGAGATATTAGAGCTTGTACACAGAATGGTGTCACGTGATTTGTCAATTTCCATGTTTTCACCCTAAAAAAAACACTGATTTATTCACCACAATGTGTGCTTGAAATTCTCTATACTGAGTGAAGGCTGTTACAATGCCAATGTCAAATGCAATTGCTTGTATTTCAGCATATACAACTCCTCTTTGCACAACTTCTTTCAAAATGTTCTGAGCCAACACAGCCATAAAAAAGCAATCTCAAGGCTGCATGGTGAAAGAAACAATTTACAGCATGTCAATGTCTCAAAGACTCAAAAAAAAAAATTACTGAAAAAAAACCTTTGGCCTCCTTTTTACCACAACTGCCATTCATGTAACTTGCTGGAATATCTTTGTTTGCAACTAGTTCCATTTCATGACTATGCCCTTTGTTTTATGTATGCTAAGAAAATCAACTACTGAGAAAGAAACATAAATGTGTGAAAGATGGAAAGAATAAAGGCTGTTGAAATTGAATATGTCGCACACACAATCTCCCAGGACAAAAGATTTGGCAAATCACAAATTTGCCCAAGAACCAGTACATAGGATAGTAATTAATCACACTTCTGTCACAATCTAATAAACAAAACCATCTAAATGTAACGGCCATCAATGCCAGATGAAGACATTTGGGATGAGGAAGTGATGTATATGCGTGTGTGTCCTCCACAGAGTACATGCAGAGGCGGCAGGATTCATTACTGTAAATTATTAATGCCGCCGCTGGCAAACTCGACGTGACCAGTGCTTTGGCACGTGTTGCCAGAACCTCCCGTGTTTCAAGCCAGGCATAAAATAGCTGAGGCTGATGGAGTCAGACACACGGCCAAATGCAAATGGGGGGTGCCTTCACTGGCAGGACTTGTACTGTATGGGATCCTATCTGTCATCATCTTCCTCTGTTGCCAATGGCCTCTAATCGTCCCTGCCGCCTCGAAATGTTCCGATTCAAGCAACCCTGTGGCTTCAAACATCATGTTATTTAATATGATGCCAGGACTTTGACAAGGCTATACATTAGGTCTAAAAAACTCTTTATAAAAGCCATGTTGAATCACATTCAATGGCTATGAAAAGACCTGGATCCTAATGGAATATTCCACCCAAAAATGAGAAGGATCATGTTGTTCCAAAACCATATGACTTTCCTTCTTCTGTGGAACACAAAGAAATTTGAAGAATTGTGCTGGTCAATGAGTTGAATTAAGTTGATTAGTCTGTCCTAAATTTGAGTAATTTACTGACATTAAATAACTAGTGGTGCAATGAGAATCATTCATTGAAATATTTTAAAACAGTTGGTTTAGTCCGTTCACAAAACCCAGTTCAGACCGGATTTTGTATACTGGCTGTGAACTGGCAAATGGCTAAACCATTTGATTATTAGTTGATCCAGTTCACAAAATGGTGTCAAAAAGTTTAGGATTTAAATGAATGAAATGAATTGATGAAAAACTTAAATGGAAATATTAATGCAAACTATATGTAAATAATACTAAAATGAGAGATGGTTACTGAATAAATGTGTGTTCCTCAAAGTTTAGAAGACTTCAATTTTATGATGCATTTTAGTCCTGTCTTAAGCTTGAAAGCTTTGGTTCACATTTATTGTGCAGTCCTTACATAGGAAAGAAGAACATGCTTTGAAAAATTGTGTGTGTTGAACTGAAGAAAGTCATACAGGTTTGGAATTAGTGTTTTCAAAACGTTCATTTCCGGGTGCACTGTTACTTTAAGAAAAGCAAAAATGAGCGATAAAGAACGAGAATGCTATAAGATGAGTACTGTAGCTATGCACAGTTTAGGGCAGATTTGTCATATGGAGGCTGACGTTTATGATACTCTCGGCAGCCGGCCTATTAGAGAGCGTTCTCTTCGCCGGAACTTCTCGCTGACGGTGCGCTATTGTTCCGGCGGGCGAGAGAGAGCGGGAGGCATTAGGAGTCTTGTGGAGGGATGGAAGTGTCAAACGAAGATGAATAAAGCATGCTAGTAATAAAAAAAATAACAACAGGCTAGAGGCAGAAGAGGCAGAAGTGGCTGGAGTGGGGGGAAGTAATTGGGTTTCCTAATCGTTCCTCTGGGTGACGCATGGCATTGGACAATAAATGGAGAGATGGCGTGATTACTCAATCACTCCCTCAGTTCCTCTCGCTCCCTCTCTCCTCCTTTCTTTCTCCCTCTGTTTGTTGAGTAGAGGGCATCAATAATGTAAACGAGTCTCTGCTGAGGAGTCGGGGCAGCTCCTCAAATTACCAATGTACGAAATGTGAGGAAAACAGAAAGGAAGGGTCCTGTGGGGGGGCAGTGACTCGACTGACAAACATGAGGTGGCTTTATGAACTAGGCCGGATCAGAGGCGACGGAACTTGGCTGTATTTCATAACTTGAGGTTCCACACCTTTAACACATCAATGAAAGCTTGCTCAACTCAGATCTGTCCTATCTTGTATAACGAATTATGATCTAATTGTATGCTATGGTGGGAAAAGGGAGTAATAACAGTATTCGAAAATAATTTGCATTTAATAGGGCAGTACAAAGACTTTATGGCTTTTCTATTACAGGGAAATGCATGTGTTTTTGATTACGACAAAAACGTTTTTCACTGAAGAAGGCTCTCAAAACACATACAAAACAGCAGTGAATATGGGCGAAAGGTGTTTTAATGTTTTCGCTCTCCTCCAACATCTTTAAATTAATTAAAAACCTACCTTGACAACTTTAACAGGATATCAGATGCTAAAAGTGAAGTGTTATAAAATGAAACTCAAGCACTGAAAAGATTCACAGGATCTGTGTGGAAAATATGCATGGCAATTCACTGGGATCAATATTGAACGTCAAAATATTTCAGAATTGGTTGGGATTGTACGCCAAAATGACCCGCAGCAAACAAATGAAGCACATATGCTTGCTTGGAAACAATCAAGCGCGATCTTTTGAAATGCAAATGTGACCCTTGCTTATTTGCTCAGCTTTTTTTTCTTCTTCCCTTTTTCCTTCTATGTGAAACCGTCTTAACATAACCAAACAATTATTTCAGTAAAAAATTATGAAACATACAGTATAATCTTGAACTTGTACACCACCGTTCAGAAGTTTGGGGTCAATCTGAACACTTTTATTAATACTTATTTAATGCTTTTTTAAATAATATAGATTTTTTTAAATTTGATACATTTATAATTTTTTTGTTACTAGTATTACATTTATGAAAAGAGGGAGTAAAGACCTTTATATTGTTGCATTTCAAACAAACGTTGTTATTTTCATCAGAATACTGAAAAAAAAATTGTTTATTGTTAAATATTAAGCAGCACAACTGTTTCCAACACTGATAATAATAAGAAATGTCTTGAGCAAGTGAATCAGCATATCATAAAGATTTCTGAAGGATCTGAAAATTCGAATTAAATTATTTTACAATATTACAGTTTTTACTGATAATGTATATTTCCAAAAGCATGATCTGTATAAATTGTCAGAATGATGAATAATACGACAACAGTTCTCCTGTTAATCAGGTTGTTAGCTAGAGAACCTGAAAAATGCTACGAAAAGGTTAAACGAGATCAGATTGATTTGATTTGGTCATGATCTCCATCTTGCGAACAATCCTCGCCTGAAGAACTTGAGATGTTTGACCGAAATCTACCCTTGTAGTCCTAATTGTAGTCCGTGAAACACTTGAGCCAGATGCTTGGAGAGCTTCCCATCTAATGTCTGAGGCTGTGTAGGGTTACTGCACAGTTAAAGCACGGGCATGAAACTTGATTAGAAAGGAGAAAGAGAGCCACATGGACAACGAGACGAGAGGATGGGGGCCGTCTCTGTGTCCTATAAATGACATTGTGATGTTCAGTACATGAATTTTATTGTAGCTTGTAACCATTAACGGGAGGAATTCGCTCAAATCAACCCTCTCAAGAGTGCGTGGATGTGCATTTCTGAGTAGCTTCTACACTGACCTATGCTTATATCATTGCCAACACAAGGTTAATGACAATGTCAAAAGATGCTTTGCTGGAATTGTGCAACATGTCAAACAAGGATTGAGTGGATCATGTCATGGACAATTTCCCCTTCACATGTGAAAAATGCTATGAGGAACCAAAGTGTGAAAAGAGAAGACCACAAACTCTATGCTAAATTCTTCAAACTTTAAGGCAGTGTGTCCACCAAAGCATTTCTTTGTATTTTTTCAATTGGTTTCCAATGGGAGCGCCGTGTATTTGAATTCGGCAGCAGTGTGACAAGGCGCTAAGCGTCTTTTACACACAAGCTTGCCGTTTTGGTTTGCCATATCCCACTTGTACTAAGACAACAGACGACAACAACAAGCACAACAAAAAGAACAAAATCATTCAAAACAATGGCCAAAGCAAGTACTTTACATTCTGTCGACATTTTTTACATCCATAAACTATCTGTGAAATCAGACAGCATCACTGATTATAATGGGTTCTATCTGCTTTTGTCATCAGATGTAGACACGGTGTAATGTTCTTGATCTTAAATTGACTTTTTAAGAATGAATTGATGGACTCAAACTGTTATTATGGAGAGGTCTATGCTCTGATGCACCGCAACAGTATGCATCATATTTTACTGATACAAACCTGCCGGTATAAATTGTCTTTTTTTAGATAAACAGGACTTTTACAGTACATCCACACAGTGAATGTCGACCCAGTAGAGATGACAGATATGAGGAACACAATTAATGCACAAACCATATTATCGAGAGTATACAGCAGGGGTCATGGCGTGTGCACCACGGTTAGTGGAGGTGAAAGGGGAGAGGGGGAGACTGAAGGAAAGATGCGGGTGAGCTGCTGACCCGGGACCGGTGAAATACCAACCTGACAGACTGTTGCTCCGATCTGAGCTGTTGTGGGAGCTGGTGGTGCTGAAATCCTGCGATTGGTTGTGTGGCATTCTATTAGACAATCCGTCAGCCAATCGGTAGTCAGGAATGAAAAGGAGTGCTAGTGGAGGCGAAGGGCAAAAAAGTGGCATCAGGTGGAGGGCAAGATGGCACAAGCGCATGCAAGGGCGTGCAGTTAGAGCATCGAGCAAAGCACTGATTTCACACAACTCCTGTTTCAATGCCTGTTCTTTCGGATTTAACAATACGCAGACTTGATTTGGACAATTTTCGCTCTGTTCCCAAACCGAGTGAGCCGCCCATGTAGGGATCATTTGAAGCTGTCAACGGCAACAGCTGTTCTATAATGTTCTCATTTTGGCTACATTCAGTAAATATTGCATCCATCCTTGCATGTTAAAGCAATCTGAGAATTTACTACAACGAGCTCAGTGAAAAAAATAAATAAACACAAGACGAAGGATGACGTGAGAAAGTGCGGATTTTAAACATATACGATAATTAAAATATATATATATATATAAAAAAAAAAAATATATATATATATATATATATAATTTTTCCTCATAATTTAAAATTACTTGTAATTTTTTTTATAATATTATATAATGGATTAATAGCAATTAATCACATCTAATATAAAAGTTTGTGTATAATATAATATAATAATAATAAAGTGAGGCATCTTTAGCATCAGGTAAGATGCTGCCTATGGCAGCTCACTTGATTTTGGAACAGAGCCTAATTGCTTTAAAATCTCTCAATTTGTCCAGTTTCTTGGGAAACTATCTCATTCAGATGTTAACAACATACATTAGTGCTAATTTTCCTGGAATTGATTATATTTGTTGGCAAGTTAACCAGTTCATGGAATCATTTATACGTGTGATTTACAGTCATTTTTTGGTCTGACGTTTTTTTTTCCAAGTCCAAATGAAAGTGCAAATGGTTTTTAATTGCGTTAAGGAACGGCTACAATTTATCATTCTGTTCAACTGTGGAGAATGAGTTCATTAATATGGATAGTAGTACTTTTTTTATTTAAAAAAAAATGCAGAGTGCATTTGTCTAAAAGCTTTTCAAAATAGAATAAATCTTGGATAATGATGTTACATTCTTTTAGCCCAAAGACAATTTAAATAATGAATGCAGTCCGGTTGTTTTGGAGACACATTCAAGGGTCATGGATTTTGTTATGGGCCGATGAAACGCATTCTTATTGTTCCTGAATGTCAAAAAAATGCAACATTAATGCAATGTTGGTCAAATTAACACTGATACAAACCTCAGGCAATATCCAGAAATAGAGCAATTGGCTTTGTTTCAAAAGATTTTGGACGTAAAAAACAAGCTCACATGAAGTATCACACAGACACACACACACCCCTGTGACTCACTGTTGTTGCAGGAGTTCTTGTCTGGCAGTGAGTAGCCGAGGCTGGCCATTTCTTGCTTGGCCTGTAGGGAGGTCTTCCACTGGGCTTCGGGCAGATCGACGGCCAGCTCATGAATGCTGTTGGAATGGAGGATCTGGGTTGTGGCGTATGGCGTGGCCTGGGAGGCGGGGCTTGGGCTGCCGAATCCACCTTTGGTGGTGAAGTCAATGCTGCTGTAAATGGCTCCATCTGAAAGCATGGTGCCCGTCTTATCAGCCTGGGAACTGGGCATCCCGTCTGAGAGGCACGGCGAGATGGAGGGAAGGAGAGATTAGCAAGACTGTGAGGCTAATGTCTTAGAGAAGTGTGGGAGAAGGGCAGAAGTGATGTCTCTTTTGAAAGACATCAAAAGAAAATATCTCAATGCATTTCTACAATTCAATGCATTTCTACAAACACATTCCCACGGAAATATTATGTTTATTTCATTTGGAATATTATATTATTTATTTCAGAAAATTATTTCAGATTCTAGGCCAATATTTGCATTTTGAATAACCCAAAAAGTGTCACACACATTCATATATACATAATGCTCAAATAATTATGGAATTAATAAATAATAATAATAATAACACAATTAATTATACAAATAAAAATTATTAATATTATTTAAATGATATGATTAAAATAAATGTAAGATAAGAAGAAGAATCATTGCAAATTACTAATATACTCAAATAATATTATTGTTTTTTATACTGAATACTCATAGATAATTATAATTAAATAATAAGATAAATAATAGATAAATAATAATTATAGAATTATGAAATGTTGTTCTCCGAGTCAGTGTACAAATATTATTAGTATTATATACATATGTTAAGCTTTATAATTTGTATAATGTAATTTATATGATAATAATATTTAAAAATGATATTGCCAGATGAGTATTCTCCATAAATATATATAATTATTATTATATATCATATACCTTACATTATTTAAATTCTATAAACTAAAATATGTATATAATATTCCTAATAACACTAATATTTAATAATCGTTCACTGACTCAGACAAAATACAACTTAAAATAACAAAATATAACAAATATATAAAATATAACAAAATACATACAGTACAATATATAGAATAAACAAACATATAATATATGTTGAATATGGTACACTTTTTTGTTTACTATTTGGTGTGAACCGAACTTCATTTTCCTTTTCATTTTCAGTTCTTTCCCTTCGACTCGCTTCGACTAACTATCTTTTAGCATTTTTTCTTTGCACTTCCGGATGAAATGATGGCGTAACTCTACATGTGTGTGTACTGAAGGGAAGATGATATACAGCAGCTGCATCTGCACAACTCAAGCTGTGGCTGTCCTTCACGACTCACTGCTCGACCACCATCTCCCCCCCCCCCCCCCCTTCCCCTGTGTGACAGTGGGTCAGAACGACAGACATTAGTTTCAGCGCGACAGCAGATGCGGGTGGCCATTTAGGTCTGTCTCCAGCACACGATGAATAAATGTGTGTCCAAACACGGCCCATGCAATATCCATACAGGTGTACACCAGGACAACACCGGGACACCCTGAATGAATCATTGTCCAGAAATATGACATTTTCTATCAGTTGATGGAGAGGGCTTGCTTTTAACATGTTAAACTTTCGACTAACCACATTTCTGGTCAATTTAATACGTCCTAGATTTCAAGGCAATGAAGCAATGGGTCTGAGAGTAGATCTACCTCCGCGGCCGAAGTTGTTGAGGTCATTGGGTCCTCCAGAACCGCTGTTAACCGGCAGACTGGTGGTCGGCCAGGAGTCAGCGAGCCACGGGTACCCCGAATCACTGGCGTTCAGCAGACCAGGACGACTGCGGGAAGACAAACCATGCATGTGAGACTTCATTCTCCATATCGAGTTTCCACACTATTTTAGCAATGAATTTCCATAACTTTGCAACTCATTTGTGATTATTGGATATGGTATTTTTTTTAACTATTGATTCAGACTGACAAAGACAGAATCATTTAATAATAGTGGTTTTGACTGAATAAGAATTTCTCTTATGAGAGTATGAAAGTTTAATTCATAAGCTACACAACAGCACATGAGTTATGTAATCAGATTACTTTTTTCTAACTAGTAAAGTGACGCATTACTTTTAAATGTACAATATAGTTACTTTAAAAGAGATACTTTTTTAAATATGTACAGCTCTCCTGTCCTCATGTTGAGAGATAAATGCATATGAACAAAAACAGATTCAGTATTTGTGTTAAATAACATAAATATACTTTATGCATTTAATCTCACTTTATTAACCAATGTCTTTGCGGGTGATCTTTGATTAACCAATTCAACCATACTAATAAGCAAAAATGACTTTAGATAAACATCACATTTGCGTTTATTTATTTTTTTCAGCTGAAAGGTTTTTTGAGCGGCGCCTTCTACTGGACAGGCATGAACTTGCATTTCCTTCAGCCTGAGGCTTATTCATTAACTTTTGGTGTATAGAATTTTTTTTTGGTGTATAAAAATATAACTTTTTTTTTGTTATTACAAAACAAACAAGCAAGTCCACTACAGACGAGAAAAGTAATGCAAAAAAAGGAACAACGCATTACTTTCCATAAAAAGTAGCTATGTAACCCAATTAGCCACGTTTTTAGTGAGTTTTAGTGAACAATATTGTAACGCATTACTTTTTTAAGTAATTTTCCCAAACACTGGGCAACAGATGCTGAGGAGAAATAATGAATTAAACACATGACAAACATCTGCAGGGTACCACCACATTTTCCAAATGTTTTCGATCTATTCTTATGTAAAAGACTAGTATCATAGTGGGGTCAACTCAATATTTCGTTTTTCATTGAAACCTGGAAATACACAGAAAGCTTTAGAAGACATTTTGATTGTAGATGCATACGAAACACCCTTAAACCAAACATCCTTCAGTGTGTACCGACAGACACACACCCTCATTTAGCAGATCACCCCTCACTAGAATACACCATCTTTAGCTCACCAAGCTCCTGTGTTTTACAACACACTCCTCCACATCTGACAATCAGCTCACATAGGAGGTTTCATTTAACAGGTGTTGTGCGCCTTCCCAAGGGTGTGTGTGGTGTAAAGGCATCATTAAGACTTTAAGCTGTCATGGGTGAGTGCTGTGGGCCATTACGACCACTTTACTGTGCAATCACCTCTCGGATGCTTGTTGCCATGGGCAACGGATGCTGAGGAGAGCTTGCGTTTCAGCCTCTCGGTGGTGTTTTTACCCCCATCCCTTCGTTTGTGCTGCTTAAGCCACAATAAAAATGGCATTTTTTTCCTCTTCAGAATGAGCAAAGATGGAAATAAAAAGCCATTGGTTGCGCCAAGGCTGGGAATATAACAATAGAGGAATGGAGAATGAGTGGATAGGTGGATGAATCAAGGACTTCCTCATTTTTTCGGTCCGCGTCTATGTATTTTCGCCTTTCATCACTGTTTGAGGAGCAATTTGTGGTCATGGTCACAGAGACAGAGCAATGCTGGTGCGAATGAGAGATTTTAAAAGATGAGCACACACCAAAATAAATTTTTAAAAAACTAGTCAGTCCAATCAGCGGCCATCTTGGTAACGCCCAACAGCTATTTTTTTTAATTTTTTTTATCATTTACTCACGTGAATGTTCCAGAAATATTATAATTATTTTTATTTTTATTTAATAAATGAACAAATAAATAAACAAACAATAATGAATATTATATTGTTGTTCAAAATTGCATTATTCTATTGTATAAATGTATTATTGTAAATAATCGTAAATAATAATAAATAATATTATATTAGTTATTATTATATTAATATATTAGTTATATTAATATATTAGTTATTATTATTTTAATATATTTAAAAAGTCTTTCTAAATTTAATTTTAATTCTGTTATTTACCTACCCAAAGGTATTTTTGTTCCAATAAATAAAGAGTGAAATAAAGGTAGAAATAAAGAATATTACTGTCATTTCCCACATGCATGTTGTTCCAAAAATATAACAATAATAATAATAATAATAATAATAGTTATTATTATTAATATTATTAGTAGTACTAATACATTATTAGTAGTACTAATACATTAATACATAAATAACTGTTGTATAATTTTATTATTGTGCCAGTAAATAAATAACTAAATAAATATTATTAGAAGTATAAAGTATTTAAAAAGTGTTTCCAAATTATAATTCTGTCATTTACCTACCCAAATGTATTTTTGTTCCAAGAAAAAAAGAAAGAAAGACAGAAAGAAAATTACTGCCATTTACAGACATGCATGTTGTTCCAAAAATGTAGTAATAATAATAATAATAATAAAACTAACTAACTAACTAACTGACTAACTGACTAACTGACTGACTGACTGTGACTGACTAAATGACTAACTGACTGACTGACTAAATGACTAGCTAACTGACTGACTGACTGACTAAATGACTAACTGACTGACTGACTAACTGACTAACTAACTAACTGACTGACTGACTGACTGACTAACTGACTAAGTATCTGACTGACGGACTAACTGACTAACTGACGGACTGACCGACTGTGACTGACTAAATGACTAACTGACTGACAGACAGACTGACTGACTGACTAAATGTCTAGCTAACTGACTGACTGACTGACTAAATGACTAACTGACTGACTGACTAACTGACTGACTGACTGACTGACTGACTAACTGACTAAGTGACTGACTGACTGACTAACTGACTGACTGACTAACTGACTAAGTGACTGACTGACTAACTGACTAAGTGACTGACTGACTGACTGACGGAATAACTGACTGACTAACTGACTAACTGACTGACTGACTGACTGACTGACTAACTGACTAACTAAGTGACTGACTGACTAACTGACTAGCTAACTAACTAACTGACTGACTGACTGACTAACTGACTGACTGACTGACAAACTGAATAACTAACTAACTAACTAACTAAATAACTAACTAACTAACTGACTAACTGACTAACTGACTGACTAACTGACTAACTGACTAACTGACTTGATGACTAACTGACTGACAGACAGACTGACTGACTGACTAAATGTCTAGCTAACTGACTGACTGACTGACTAAATGACTAACTGACTGACTGACTAAATGTCTAGCTAACTGACTGACTGACTGACTAAATAACTAACTGACTGACTGACTAACTGACTAACTAACTGACTGACTGACTAACCGACTAACTGACTAACTGACTGACAGACAGACTGACTGACTGACTAAATGTCTAGCTAACTGACTGACTGACTGACTAAATGACTAACTGACTGACTGACTAACTGACTAACTAACTGACTGACTGACTAACCGACTAACTGACTAACTGACTGACAGACAGACTGACTGACTGACTAAATGTCTAGCTAACTGACTGACTGACTGACTAAATGACTAACTGACTGACTGACTAACTGACTAACTAACTGACTAACTGACTAACTAACTGACTGACTGACTAACCGACTAAGTGACTGACTGACTGACTGACGGACTAACTGACCGACTAACTGACTAACTGACTGACTGACTGACTGACTGACTAACTGACTAACTAAGTGACTGACTGACTAACTGACTAAGTGACTGACTGACTGACTGACGGACTAACTGACTGACTAACTGACTAACTGACTGACTGACTGACTAACTGACTAACTAAGTGACTGACTGACTAACTGACTAGCTAACTAACTAACTGACTGACTGACTGACTAACTGAATAACTAACTAACTAACTGACTGACTAACTGACTGACTAACTGACTAAGTGACTAACTGACTGACTGACTGACTGACTGACTGACTAACTAACTGACTGACTGACTGACTAACTAACTGACTGACTGACTAACTAACTAAATAACTGACTGACTGACTGACTGACTAACTAACGGACTAACTGACTGACTGAATGACTGACTGACTAACTGACTAACTGACTGACTAACTAACTGACTAACTAACTAACTAACTGACTGACTGACTGACTGACTGACTGACTAATTAACTGACTGACTGACTAACTAACTAACTGACTGACTAACTGACTGACTGACTGACTGACTAACTGACTAACTGACTAACTAACAAACTAACTGAATAACATTATATTGCTGTTCCAAATTACATTCTTGTATTGTCTATTCCTGTTCAACCGTAGTTTGAGCATGTAACCCAAATTTGAACGTTAAAAAAGTTGATGCTTCTTTTCTGACAGTTGCTGCCATGTTGAGTGTTGTGATATCTTCTATTTATTTGACCTCGTTTGACCTGTGTACAGTCTGTGTACATGCAGTGACTCACTGTAGTGCATACTGTAGATGTGCATCAAGACACCCCAGTCGTCTTTGTGTCTTCTCTTTTTCTATTTCAGACTTTCTCTCTCTGTCTCGTCTCCTCAGTGGATGTACATTTGCCCTGAGGTGGCTTGTCTCCCCCCAGGTCCGGGGAACAGTGTGTGCTTTTTGAAGCCGGGGGCAATATACCGGTAATGGCAGTGTAGCAGCCTGTCGCTCTCTAAGCCACAGGTTTTAATAAGAGCCAGCGGAGCCCGAATGGAGGGTCTAGGGCTGAGGAGGAGGGGGTCCTGACAGACTAAGCGCCTCCTGATGTGGCAGCTGAATGCCAAAACAGGCCCTCAGGGGGAACGAGTCATTCAAACTGATGGTTCCTCTTCAGACACGGTGACTTCTTATAGGGTAATACGTTGAGGACTTCTCAAACCTTCCCCCTCCGCCTCTGCTTTATTTTATTTTTTTTCTATCTGGAAAACAATCCTGTGCCCTCCTCACCTCCTCCGAAATGCTCTTTCCTACCCGCTTACAATCAGGTCCTCTCTACCTTGGTCCTCTGGCCCTCAGGTGATCTTTAAGTGTTACTTCGAAATCTAAAGTGTTTTAACAATTTACTTTTTAATAAAATGTTTCTGTTAAAAATAAATGTGCATGTTATTTGAAAGGAAAAATGGTTTTCTTTCATGTTTCATTAAAATATTATATTAAGGAATCCTTTTTCTGCTCCACAGTAAGACAAATGAAATAGTTATGACTTTATCATAATTGTGACTATGTACAAATGTATTTTCTTATTTACTTTTAATTAATTCTTTTAATTAAAAAATATAGTTTAATTTTTCAAACGTCACACACCGTAAAAAGAGTTACATGTTTAAGTGCAATCAACTTGGATATGTCATTACAACTTAAATTACATTAGATTAACTTAAAATGGAAATTGCTTACCTTATTTTGATGAGTTAAATCAATGTAAAACCATACGTTGTTATAACTTATTGATATTTTTTTAGTGTATATCTCACAATGTGACTATTTTCTCTTATTATTATTATTATTCACACATTTTTTTTATCTCACAATTAACTCCAATGTAGTAATGGGATTCCATAATAACTTTTTCTATATCTGAAACAACCTTTCTTCTGACTTTCCATTCCATACTTCATCTGACATTTTGTGCGGGCGGGGACCAATAATATTAACCAATAATATAATAGTCTTACATTTTACAATCGAATCAAATCCTGATAAATGACAGCAAGACCTACCCAACATTATTTCAGTTTAACACAGAAGTCATATACCTACAGGTTCTGTAACTTTAGCTAAAGTGTTGAGAATTTTAATCAATTTCTGAAAAATAGTGTTTCATAATAGTCGACAACTTATTATTATTATATACAAATTGTTAAGTTAAAGTTAAGTTGAAAATGCAGCTTTTAATGTTGTTTATATGTCTGTGTGGTGTTTTTAATATGCTTTAAGACAAACCATGTGCAAATTCATAAGTCAACACCATTGCTGAGTATTTGTCCTTTAAAACTGCAGTGAACCAAAGACAGTCTCAAAAACATGGTTTGAAATCGCTGGTGTTTCTGACGTCATAAACAACCTTGTAACCAATCAGGTCAACGTGTGATCGTCAACGAGTGGATCCCTGAGCTGGAGTGAGTGAGGGGAGGCGGGGCTCATTTGCAAATTCATAGAAACGCGTATTTTAAGGCATGAAGACATTTTGGTGATCAAAGATGAGTTTTAAGGGTTAAAACTATAGGGGAAGACTACAGGGGAAATTTAAAACTGCGTCAGTGTGTATAAAAATTAACATTAACAAAGATTATTCAAGATTATTGTAAAGTGTTAAGGTCCGTTCACACCAAAAATCGTTCTAAATATAAAAGAATAGCAGAGAGTTCACACAACAACTATAACGATAGCACACTGGCACAGATAAATTATATCGTTGGATTCACTTTCAGATTTTTTTTTCCAGCTGATGAACAATAAAAACATTGAGAGCCAATCAGAATCCATCCTGCTGTAACGAGCTTGAGTATTTAAAGCGGCAGACGACAAAACCTCAGAGGGTGCTTATATATTAAACAGAGCGTTATCGTTCGCAAGTGTGTACGGTAATATAGTTATCGTTATAGTTATCTCTATAATTTAGCCCTTTACGGTGTAAGCTAAATGTGCAGTGGATGCAGTTTCCTTCAAAGTGAAGAGTTGGTAAATTGAGCGAGCCAGAAAAATGGACGTTTCATGAGTTTGACTTTGATTTCTTTCGCAAACAAGCACACGCACACGCACATGCATACTCTCCCAGGGATCATTTGGAAGTGTGGGAGATGATGATGTTGACTGTGGTAACGGCGGCTCTGTCCTTGCATTCATCTTTTCCCGCGCGAGATGATTAGATTGAGAAATATCGTTTTAGCGGACATATTTCTGCCCCGCAAATCACCGGGAGCGGGGCCAGGGCCCTCATCCCAGCCCTGAATCCCTCTCTTCCGACAGCAAGAGCGGCACTGTGGCCTTGAGACCAAAGCGATTTGATTTGGCTCCATTTTTCCCTGCCACGCTCCTAGACACGCGCGCAACTGTGAAATACAACCTCGCAGCGCGTCTGTGAGGATCGCCGTAAACAAGCCCAGGGAGCAATATTAATCCCAATCCTACTTCATAAATCAGACGGGCTTTACAGGCCCACACGCCCTCCAATACAGCAGCAGAAAGAGAGAGAGAGACTGAACTAAAAGCCTGCACATTAAATTATGCTTATGGCATGCTGAAACATGCATTTGCTGTTCAGATTTACATTAGCTGGAGGATGCTGTCGCTTGCTTTGAGCACAGTGGACATCGAATATACACACAAACATGCACATATAGATCTGAAAGGAATGATGAGAAGGAAGGAAAGAAAGAACACAACTAAGAAAGAAAAGTTTGATCTGTTGATAAAACCGGGTGATCATTGGTACACAGTATTTCTTGCAGTGATCCTTCAAAATAGCATATAAAAGTGCTTATAAACCCAAACGCTTGAGGTACACTACCGTTCAAAAGTTTGGGGTCAATTTTTTTTTTTAAAGAAATTAATACTTTTCTTCAGAAAGGACGCATGAAATTGATATAAAGTGACAGTAAAGACATTTATAATAATGCAAAATATTTATTTTTTAATGAAATGCTTTTCTCTTGAACTTTCAAAGAATCCTGAAAAAAATGAATCACTGTTTGCACAAAAATATGAGGCAGCACGACTGTTGTCAACTGTGATAATAATCATAAATGTTTCTTGAGCATCAAATAATCATATTAGAGTGATTTCTGAAGGATCATGTGACACTGAAGACTGGAGTAATGATGCTGGAAATCCAGCTTTGATCACAGGAATAAATTACATTTTAAAATATATTCACATAGAAAACAGCTGTTTTACATTGAAATAATATTTAACAATATTACTGGGTTTGTTTTGTATTTTTAATCAAATAAATGCAGCCTTGGTGAGCAGAAGAGACTTCTTTTAAAAACATAAAAAAATCTTACCGACCCCAAACTTTTGAACGGTAGTGTAAGTTTAAGTGCAGTTTATCTAAATGTTTAAATGATATTATAAAATGATGTATTATATAACTTATTTAAATAATGTAATGAATATTTTAGTTTAATATAACAATAAGCTATTTAAAAATAAATAATATTATAATGTACATGTATATACAATTCTATTATAATGCATTAATTATATTCAAATATACATTACATTACACATTTTAGGTAATAATCTGACATATTTTTGATTACTTTTAGATTACTTATAGATTTCAATAGGGTAATCTTGATCCATATTGATATAATGATACAAAGAGAAAGAAAATATATTCCATTCTTTGTTATGAACAACATGATGTGCATTAAATATTACATTATGCTAGGGTTTTCCAGCCTGTGGTCCGTGAAGGAACTGCAGGGGCCTTGTAAGTTTAAGGAAAAGCTAATAATGAAATGAATTATAAAGATTTTTAAAATTAAAATCAATTTTAAAATAATGAAAAAATAATAAAAATGTGTTTAAAAGACAAAAGCCTTCCAAATCCATAGCAATACATGGTTAAATGTCTCGGTGAGTGATAATTCAAATAAAGATGTATGTGTTCATCAGTATTGATTAGATAAGCACTAGATTGCAATGTTAAGAAAACAAGTGAAATTATTTCTGTGATCGAATGCTTTGCGGCCTCTCAATTGTCAATGTAATTATAGCCACATCATCATAAGAGGCTGGTCTGAGTGTGCAAGTTCACCAAACTAGAAGACTTTCTCTATGTTTATAAGCAATATGCTTTTTTTAGAAAGGAAAAGTAAGAGCAAAGGAAAATTAAGAGTAAAAAAATCTATCAATTCTGAATGATGTACTGCCATTGTGTGAATAATATGAAATCAATAGAAAGTATCTGCAGTCTGATTACGAGTATTTTAAAACTTAATATAATCAAGTCACAAATACTTAATTTTTGGAATCTGATTACATAATACAGATTACATTACATAATACATAATAACAGATTACAGATTACAATCAGTTATTTTCCAGAACTGGGTGTGTGTCTATATACAGTAGTGGGAGCAACAACAAACAAAAAATGAAAAGTAAGAAATTTGCTAAGAAAGAAACAAACAGGAAAAATGGAAGAAAAATACATTGTGTAGGAAAAAGAAAGCATTAACAAAACTGTCATTATCAGTTTCCGTCAGTCCAAGGCCTGACCAATATGCCGCCTATTCATCTTCCATGAATCATTTATTCTGTGATCGATTAAGCGTAATTGTTCAGTACAAGCAATTTGGCAGCAGCCAATGAGGAGCTGCAGAGACAGACGCAGCTTCATTTGCCATCGTCTAATTAATGCAATAAACAAAGACTGTAACAAATGAACACATTCTCCTGTTCGCCCGTCATCTCTCCAGGAACTTTAGTCATGGGGATTCATCCCGATCTGACAGAAGGCGGCAGATCAAGTGTTCTGGTGCATGTAGAGCACCTTCACAGCAGAAACACACTCTTGGTAACACTTGCTATGAAGCCAGTATATATTATAACGCATTATACTATGGTCCTGGATGTCGGTTGGTCAATACATAGGCCTAATATAAAATATACAATACAGTAACAGCTGAGATGCGAAACACGTTCACACGTTAATGCATCCATAATGCAGCTTAGAATTATGTATGATAACTTATATATAACAGGTTAAAATTAGAATAAGGCATTGTCAATGGCTTTATAATGTATCACAGATCTCATAGTGTTTCCAAAGAATGAGTGTCTTAATTGAGATCTACAGAGATAAGTGCTTATCTCTGATCTCTAGGGTGCTGTATAGCTAAAGACAAGGTATCACTATTAAAAAAAAATACAATTGGACGTCCTTTTTGATTAGATACGAGACTCAAGGGATCTGGAATGGAATCTTCGAATCAATCAGCAGAACTTCCTGCAGGGGAATCATGTGACACTTGCTTGGGCTTTAATTTCAGCTTCTGAAACACCTTCGATCTACAGATACCGCAGGAGAGACATTGTGTGGGTGTGTGGAATTAATAAAAAAAAAAAAAAAAAAGATCCACAAGCTCAGATTCTGAGTGGTTTTGGACTGTCGGGTTTGATAAAAGACACCCGGATTCAAAAAAGACAGACCTTCCTACTCCTGTCCGACTGGTAACCGGTGTCATTCAAACGAACCACTTTCCGCCCCTTAAAAACACGAAGCCCGCCGGAAGATTCCGGAAGGGTTAGTCTAGCCTCTCCCTGGGGTAATTATTTTTACATTATTACACATGCTCATATTCCAGCCGCCCAGCTGAGGTGACAGGCAAATTTATCACTGCGGGGGTCCGTACAGGCAGCGGGGTAGGGGGGGTGGAGGCTGACAAATGATAAAATAAAACCCCTCTCTGCTTAAATTGTTCCTGCTAATTCTTTTTGGGGGGTGAGATTTATGAGCGGCTAGCCGCCTGTGAAAGGAGATGTGTGGAGATTTGTGTGTGTACGTACAGTAAGTGTGTGTGCGGTGTGTGTTTGACAGAATGTAGGGTACACAAACAGGCAGAGCTCATATTTTCATCCATCAGTCACATGATGATATCAGAGCGAGCTTGATATAAGCGCGGACTTGCTGAGGGGTGCATGTGGGTGTTTAGACAGTGATCTGGCTAAAAAAGTTCTTATATGACCACAATCTAGAGTTCAGTTGAACGTTTAATTAAATGTTATTAAATTAGAATATTAGACATTGTAAAATTAATTATATTTTAATTTAATATCAACTATAAACAATTCAATTAATTTTAAATCAATTTACATTTTGAATAGCTTATTGTTGATGTTAAAATATTTTAAATAAGTTAACAATGCCTAATATAATTATGTTTATTTATGATTTAATATATAAAAAAAATGGTATAACAATATGTCAAATTTGTATAATTTAATAATTGTATAATTAATTAATAATTTATTTAAACATTTATTTAGGTCTTTTTAAAGTATCAAAAATGTAAAAAGTTTATTATGTAATTTTATGTAATAAATTATAATATACTTTATAAATAACATCTAGAGTTCAGTTGTTTATCTCAATGTATATATTATGTGTCTATGTATATATTAAATTATAAAATTATACTTTACATTAAATAATGTATATATATATATATATATATATATATATATATATATATATGTGTGTGTGTGTGTGTGTGTGTGTGTATAAACACACACACATATAAATAATGTTTATTTGTAATTTAATATATACACAAAATATTATAATAATAATAATAATAATAATAATAATAATAATAATAATAATAATAACAATAATAATAATAATAATAATAATAATAATAATAATAATAATAAATAAATGTACAATTAATTTAATGTACAATTAAATAACTGTATAGTCTAATAATCATTAATTTCTTTATTTAAGTCTTTTCTAAGTCTCAAAAATGTGATATATATAACAGGCTTATTATGTATTTGATATGATTATGATAATATGTTTTATAAACAAAATCTAGTTAAATTGTTAATCTAAATATTTATAATACATTACACTATTCTACTTTACATTAATAAATGTATATATAAATTTCTATATATATATATTTATATATAATGTATATATAATAATGTATTACATTAAAATATTTAATAAACCCACGATATTATTAGAATGTACAATATATAATTTTAATATTATATATTATATAAAACAACTATGATAAAATACATAATATTGTATTCATTACTGATGCATGGACCCCCTGTTGAAGACCTTCATAGTGGCGAGTATTAAGAATACATCTGGTTGAATTGTTCATTTAAATCTGAAAGAACTGCATTAACGGTTATGCAAAGATTTGTTCCGCATTGATGGACTCTGCTGTGACTTTTAGAAGGTTAATCAAGCCCTTGACCCATGAGAAACGGTTGTGTGCCACAAGAGCTCTCACGGAAACCTGCGGAAACAACCTTCCGGTAGTCTCCTCAGCAACAGCGTCTCTCAAGATGAATTTCTAACAGTGCAGGGATGGCGCGAACCCTTAAAAGCAGAGTACGGGTTGGAAGACGACTGCCTTGTAGAGGATAATGGTTTTGATGACCTTCCAGGAGATGATGGACAGAATATGAATGAGGTTTGGAATTGAGGGGCTGGTCTTTGAAGGTTAAAGGCAGGTGATTGGCACAAAGATAATAACCAGTGCTGTTTTGTGGCATGCCGAGGAAAAACAAGGAGAAACGAGAGAGCGGATGACAGGAATCTTACCTCCCGTTGCTCATCAAGCCTCCATCAACACGCTGGAACGTCACTGGGGTCAGAAAGAGGATAGAAAACAAAGAGAGAGAGCGAGCGAGAGGGAGAAAGAGAGAGAGAGAGAGAGCGAGAGAGAGACAGAAAGATACTGAGTCATCGTAACATCATAACCAACTCATAGCAACAATTCAATCTCTTATGCATCATTCTCGTTCTAATGATTTTTAAACATGATTCCACACTGGCAAGTTAAACAGCAGGAACTGATTAAGAAAAAAAAAACGTCTATGTGTGCATTTGTGTGTATATATGTCTTGGTAATCTTACACAAGTGACTGAATTGGTCCGAGTACACATTAGATGAACATGCACAAATTAATTTTTTTGACATTAAAGCATCTCTGACACTTTATCTCCATAATTTCTCATTTTCCCCCTAAGTTTTGTCTTCATATTCTTGCCAAAAGAAAGCAGCTGAAACAAAAAACTGTGCAAAAAGAAAGAGAATGGATGGATAACTGATGAAAGGAGGACTAAATCAGGTGTACTTATTAGTAAGCACTCATTTTGAAAACACTTTTTCTCAAGTGCACAAAAGCAATAGCCGTGTAGAATCCATGTGTACCAGTTGTGGGCCGGATCTGGGCCGACACTATGTTACTGTCTGGGGCAGAATACAGTTGTCAATCATGTATTTGACTCTTTAATAGTTACGTTCACACACAGTTCAGTTATTTATGGAAGTGACAATCGCATTCTATAACCGAACTCACACCCGTACATTTTCAGGACTCACAACCGCATTCTCGGGAAACCCGCGCTGTCTGAACGGAACTGGACTGGACAACTAGTTGTCTTTCTCGTCATTGCATAGAGTTGCTCTGCGATGCACAAAAGTGCGTCTCCCGTGTGTTGCGGATTTGCGTGTGTTGTTTTGTTGTCGCTAACTTACAACGACAGTGAGATACGAGCGGTGTCATCTGAAGGTTCTAGATCCAGTGTCTGCTCTCCACTGGAGCTGCTCCTGTCAGTTTTGTGATCTACGTGCGATCAAAAGTGTTTTTCAGACTTTTTTTGTCAGATTTCATTAGAGATTTGAAATATGAAATTTAATCTTAAACTTGGCGAACTTGACTTGTTTTAAAGGGACTTTGGTTTTATGGACACTGTCTCATTAGTTATTGGTAAGAGAATACGGGTTTGACTCCTGTTGCACATTCATACAGACTGTATTGAAGACGCTACTGTACGTTTCTCTATGAATAGGACATTTTGAGACTCACACCTGTAAGTAAATGCGGTTGTCAATCCTAAAAACTGACAGTGTGAACGCAGCCAATCTGAATTAAATCAGTGACATTTTCTCTCCACTCTCACTCTCTTCTGACAAACATTAAACCTGATAAACATTAACCAAGGTCCGTCTCTCCTCTGAGCCTGCTGTTTGTTGGGTTTATTTGCATTCATGGCTAATTCCAGAATTTGGCATTTCAGTAAATTGAGAACAAACACTAAAGGTATTTTCTCTCCCCCAAGGGACTCGTTTTATGTGGCACTATGTGTGTGTGTGGGTCTGTTAAGTGCCTATCTACAATAGGACACATTGCTGGCGCTTTGATGTGGCCCGTAGACTGGCGCTGGTCTCGGCTTTAGGCTGAGCTCCAGATAAGCACTCTCTCCAATATGAAAACTGATTACTCCTCTTTAATAAGCATTTACTGCGGCACGACAAAATCGCCCGTATAAAAATTCCATCAAATCCTTCCTTCTCGCCCGAGCACAGCTTGATTTAGCCTCGCGGCGATGACAGATTTAAAGGGGGAAAGTGTGTGTTTGTGTGAACAGGTGTATTCGGATTGTGCGTTTTTACCATCCTCAACGCCCTATGGCCTCAATTAAACATACAACCGCATGCCATATCTTTTCAGAACAAAGATACTTTGATGCAGACGTCCCGTCCTTTAAGAAGCGACCGTCTTTCTTTGTTCTATAACCTTTGAAACGTTCACATGATTTGCAGTGAACCGTGATAATGAGACGAAGACAATTTGTCTGCAGGAAACAAGAATAAAACAAATTTTCCCACTGAGTGGAAGAAGCTGCTGTCGCTAGCATGGACCGCTGCATTCTGCGAGCGTCACACACATGGGGTCTGGCGTGCCGGTAATGCATCTGAACACCACACTTATCTGCCCGACACATAGGCGCTGGGAAACCAAGAAGGACGTGGTCCCCTAGGAGCCGGCAACCTTGAAGCCCACTGAAGCAGTGGTGAGGAGAGACCACTGGAGTGCATTAAAACAAAGACGAGGGATATCGAGGCCATAAGGCTTGGACACCTGACTGCTACGGTCTTATCTTCCTGGGGGACAGTGAAGTGCAGCGGTGTCCACTTTTGCAGGGAGACTGATTTCATCAGTAATGAAGTTTGGAGCGAAACCCTCCAACAAGATAAAAGCACACCTCAATCCCCGAGAGACGTGGGAGGAATCTGGACTAGCTGAGTGATTTTTTTTTTCCTTTTGATTTTTTTTTTTGGTGTGTGTTATCAATTCACAGTGTGATTGTGGCCGACCGTGTGACTGCATCAGGTCATCACTGGTTAACCTCTGTAGGCCTCCTATATTTCACGATACTTGCGGACAAACCAACCATTGAATTGCAAACGTTTCTCTGCTATTGTGAACATAAAGTGGAAAATCAATGGCAGCGTGACCATATTTCAGAATGGGATGATCTTTGAAAGACAGAAAATCATGAGATCAGTGGCAATATGTTCAGAATGGCATACCACTCTTGCTATTTTCTGACGTATATAGCATGAATACTATATTTGCCAAATTGTACAAAGCACTGGGTTCATTATCCCACAATGCAATTCACCCAACCTGACTTTCCAGTTAACCAGAAGTAACATCAACTTTTCTTGTTTATTGACACCAAATGTTCAGACAGTTTTTGCAAAAAAATCACTGTAAACAATTATTTTCATTTATTTTCAACTTTTTTTCTTTTGTCAAATCAACTTAGATAATGTGGTTCAGACAATATTTTGAGTTTCTGAACCAATCCAATCCAATCCAATTAAACCAATCTCCTTTATTGTATTAACTCAAAATTTTAATTTCAAAGAACAAAATTAAGGCAACCAGGTAACTTACTTTTTTAAAGTTAAACCAACATTTTTACAGTGTGGCAATGTAGCACACTAATATTTGACTAATATTTGATATTAGTTATCATGAACTAAAACTGAATTAATATAAATAAAATAATAAATGCTAAACATTTTAATAAAAACTATAATAGTCTACAACAGTATTCAGTAGGCAAGCAAGCAAGCTGGGTTCAAAATATCTATATTGGTTAAAACATAACATATGGAATCATATATCACTGGAGGGAAATGAGAAACCCTTCAGAAAACTTGTCGACAACCTCGAATGGTGAGAGCAATTGAATCCCTCATGTAAGTTTGTTCAAGCGGTTAATAACAAAGACAGGAATAAATCAAAGAACGGAGAACTCGGGAAGAGAACAAAAACAGTTCAAAACACCTGCACAAACAAAAAGTCAGAAAGAGAGAATAGAACAATAAAAGGAAGATAAAGATGAAATGAAAAACCCACATGAGAAAATCAGCACAGGTGACCACTGAAAAAAAAAAACTGCCTGCAGGATCTTGCAGCCCACAGATCTTCCATCCGACTCTGTTAGCACAGCTAACAAATCATTGTTCACTTTTTGTAGCTTATATATACATATATATGTGTGCAATCTTTAGATGATAAAAATGTATCCATAATTTGTGTTTGAGACCCATGAAACAGCTTCTATTACAGCCAGAGGTTACATTACTCCCCATGTTGTGCTGACAAAGTCAGGTGGACATCATCTGAAGACTTAAACTTGAATCATGGGAAGGGATTCTCGACTGGGTAAAGGAAAGTAAGAGAAATGCAGGACGAGGGAATGGGGGTTTCGAAAAGACGGGACAAATGAACAGTACCTGCAGGGGTGAAGGTGAACGACTGAACTGCAAAAACAAGAAGACAGAGAAGAGTGTGTGTTAAAAAGCCTGCAGTGCTCAGTCGGGCTTTGGGAGGTTTGTGTGTTTCTGTGCATGATTATAAGCATGCATATTGGAGTATGTTTGAAGGTTTGCATTATGCCATCAGAGTGACACAGCAAGACAGCAGCCAAAGGAATGAGATAGGCAGTCTAACACAGAAGACACACAAACAAATAATAATAATAAAAGATTGTGTGTTTCAGTGGTGGCTGGTGCTTTTCAAGAGTGGGGAAACACAGATATCACAGATATCAATGGCAAAACGTATTTTATTTCAAACCATTTTAGCAATGCTGCTTCTAGAACTACCGCTAAACAGAGTAATTGTGTATTAAAAATTATATAGAACTGTATTTTTGACCATAATATACATACTATGATAAATACAACACATCAGTGTTGTCCCACCCATCTAAGAGCTCAACCAATCACTATGTAGAGAAGTCGAGACAATAATGTTGATTGAAAGCTGAATGTGCCCAATCACCAATTTTGTAGCGCAAACAGGAGCCCAATGACACTTTAAAACTCGGCCAATGAACATCACTCTTTGAACCATTAAAATAAGTAATACTGTTATCTGCCATATCTGAGCATATCTGTGCACATCAATTGGCCATATGTTGAACATAAAATATTGAAATCCACCAAAAGTGAAACGTAATACATAAAGGAATTATTTGTATCTAAATAAACATGTGGCTTCGGCATTGATTTTTATATTCTATAATCACCACTGTGTATTTGTGTTATTGCAAGCGGATGTGGTCTCTACCTGCGTAATTGCTGAGACCCTTTCTCTTCTTTCTCCTCCAGTAGAGCCAGATGCTGAAGCCCATCAGAATGACCCAACATGCCCCTCCGATGCCCGCGATGAAGGCAGGCTGCTTCACCACGTCCGTGATCTGCTCCGTGATGCTGTTGTTCCTGCTCATGATCACATCCCGGAAGTCTTTACCTACATGAATACACACAAACAAAAGAGAAAAGCGCTATTTAGTAAACGGAAAATTGTGGGTGAGTTTCTAAATTAGTTTAATAGCATGAGAGAAACACTCGTGCTCCAGCGAACATCAGCACAGGATTTAATCAACTCAACTAGAGCGGTAAAAGCTCATCACCTTGATCTTTAGCGTTACTTCAGTGAGCAGATGAAAAATTGAAAAAAATAAATAAATAATTAAATAATACAAATGTTGTATAAATAACTCAAAAAACAGTATCCACAGTATTTTTTTTATGTGACTATTTCAATATTAATCAGAAATAATGTAAGTTGAGACTTATTTTTTTTATCCATCAAGATTTGATTGGATGGAATCATGTTAGGCTATAAATATAATTGATTAATGTTACCCAACACCACAGCAAGAAATAAGTTTTGGAGTTGAAAACTTTTTTTTTTCTTTCTTTTGAAGCAATGTGTACTAATGAATCATTCACAATAAAACTATGGATATTTAGGGTACGTTTACACGACAACAACGTACTAAAAACTGTAACGTTTTTCCTTACTGCGTTTTCCTATACAGACGACAACGTTGTCAAAACAATCCCCGTTCGCATGGATCAGCAAAACGATTAAAAACGTTGTATTATTCATGCCAGGCCAGTAGATGGCGATGTCACTTTGTAAAGAAACACGCCTATAGACTGAACACGTTATACGCATGTGCATGATGTCACCGTTTTCACAAATTCAAGACGATAACGGTATCTTTTTCAAAATCTTGCTCTTCGAAACCCATTTTCAAAAGTTAGCATTCTCAGGCCCTCAAAACGCCTATGTCGTGTAAATAAATGGCCAAAACGCATAAAAAGTTCTAAGTTTTTAGTTGAAAAAGTTGTCGCGTAATTATATTATAGTTTTAAAAAAGTTTAAAAAGGTTCATTTTCATTTTTATGTTGTAACTTTTTTTTTATTTGTTTAATCAGCCTTTTTACTTCAAAAGATGGTAGGACACACACAAACCGCAGTGTTGATAAATAGTCTATCAGCCCCTGGCTGTGCGTGAAGATGGATAGTGAGCTTGACATTTGGGAATAAGGGCATGTCACTGACCAAATCATCACTTATGGGTCGAACCAGTCACAACCTGCTACAACTCACATAACTCACACTGTAAACACCAAAAACACAGAAGAAAAAAATGCAGCCCAGACCAAGATTTAAATTTGATTTTGGTGATCCCACTCAAAACCATCCAATGAACAGTGAGCTTCGAAGATATTTCTGACCATCACCGATAAAAGGCAAATGCAGTGTGACAGTAAAGGTTACTGAAAGCAGAAGATGTCTCGTACCAATAATGATGGTTTGTGGTTCGCTCTTGACTCCCACCCCAGCGCTGGTGCTGGCGGCCACCTCCACCCGATACTGGACCCCCGCCTGCAGACCCCCCACCACCACTGACCGGATGGCTGCGTCCACCGTCTTATTTACATGGAAACGGGTCTCGTTCCCTAAACACCAGATCTGAGAGAGAGAGGGGAAATAGCAAATTGTCTGTAAAAAGTCAATTTTTAATGACTGGGCTTTATTAATGAAAATGATGTTTGTGTAAATTACTCGTAAAGCTATTCTTATGTGAATTGGTGCATTCAGTTGAGTACAGCAATTTATGTATGAAGGGATTTGCAGAAAATTTTAAACAGAAAATTTTGCTCTGCTAACAAGCATTAATGAGGCCCATTTTGAACAAAAGTAAATTAGTAAACATTCATCCACTATGCACTTTTAGCCTTATTTATTGAGTTCAATCCCATTGAAACAACCTGAGGTTGTATTAAATGCACAGGAAGAATGGGAATTGCACCATATGAGTAATTAACTTACAGCCTTTCAGTTTCTAATGCACATTCAACATGCAACATCATATCATATCATCATTATAAAATAAAATAAAATAAAATAAAATGATGAAATATTTTTTCTCAGAATTAAGAGTGCAAGTTGTTTACCTTATATTCCTGGATGATGCCGTTCTGATGTTCTCCAGGAGGAGGGTCCCAGGAGATGCTGATAGATGTACTGTTCTGATTGCCCACAGTGAGAACCGTCACCTGCTGAGGAGGAGCACTGGGCGCTGGGATACAGAGAGAGGAACAGAAAGAGAGAGACTTTTACTTCCATGGCTTTCATGATGTTCCTGTGCACTATTGAAATTCTAGACTTTCCAGAAAAAGATTTGAGGCTCCTTTCAGCCCAGGTCTAGTGATGCCATGTGTTGTTTGGCAAGGATTTATGTACATCACTCGACACTCATGCTCTGACACACTCTCATTCTGTTTCTTCTGAAAGACTCTGCTGTAAGTCATTGCATTAGCATTAAGCAGTCAATGTGCGCGTTGAGCTTCAGAACGTAAGGCAGGTGGCCACGGGTGCACAAGTTCATTAGATGGGGATTTTCTTCAGCCTGACACTGCTGCTCCTTCACATTTCACTATGATTTCATATCCTGCCCCAACAAAGGAGGGATTTACTAAAAAAAAAAAAAAAAAAAAACATTTACTGAGAGACAATGAGATGGTGAGCCAGCCCAAACAACTCTGCTTTCTTAGCAAATCGCTCTGACAGGCATGTAGGTCGCTCATCCCAGGGAGGAATGCGAAGAACGGAGGGATTTTTTTGAGAGCTGGATTAAAGGAGAGTAAAGAATGAAGCGCCGGGTAAATATATTGACATGGATACATCGATTGAAGGAGGCCAGTTGTGAATCAAAGATGCTGTTTTGTCCTTGGCAGAAACCCAAGGTTTTTATTAACCCCATCAGAGCCATTCTGACAAGAGACACGCGAAGGGAATGAAATAAATAATAGGGGTCAGTCGTGGAAAACAACATTTTTATACAAATGTTTTTCTCATTTCTGTGGCAAGCCGAGTTGCGGTGACACAGCAGAATACTGACAGCTCAATTACGGTAAACTCTGCTTGCTCGCACTTTTTTCCGTCCCTGCTCTCTGACCCTCACATAAATGGCACATATCCCAAAGCTACATTCATCCCTTACACGGGGTGGCCCATTTTAACCCCCGAAAGGCCTGACAGGACAAACGGTGGCTCGCCTTCATCAAACATCTGCAGCTTAACCAGGCAGACGGCTGTTTCAATCGCAGGTGATAAGAACCCTACCATCACAATACAGCCAATGTTATTCAAAGTTAATGCCACAAATTATTTAGGTCATTAGATATTTCCAATAATTTGGAAATTCATTTTTTTTCTTTTTTAATAAGAATATAATTCAACATACTTTAACACAAAAAATTATATAATATAATATAATATATTATAATATAATTAATATAATATAATATAATATAATTGAGTCATACTTGCTCATTTTGGAAATTCATATGTTTTTCTTTAATACTGGAATATAATATAATTAGAAATTTCCTTTAATACTATAAAACAAT
This sequence comes from Meda fulgida, assembly GCA_030578275.1. Taxonomy (NCBI): domain Eukaryota; kingdom Metazoa; phylum Chordata; class Actinopteri; order Cypriniformes; family Leuciscidae; genus Meda; species Meda fulgida. The sequence goes on from CM060630.1 coordinate 11,625,051, forward strand.
AATATGACATAATATGTTTTTTTTTCTCAGAATGAGTGCAAGCAGATTCATATTTTTCCCTTATTACTGTAAATATTACAGTAATTAAGTTACAATTGCAAATTTGGAAATTCACACTTTTCTTCTTTAATACTGAACTATAATATAATATATATTTTTTCACAGAATCAGTAGTGCAAGTAGATTCATATGATTTCCTTTACTACTGTAAATATTACAGTAATTAAGTCATAATTGCAAATTTGGAAATTCACATTTTTCTTCTTTAATACTGACATTTATATAATACAATTCAAAATGTCCTTTAATACTATAATATATTTCTTTAATACTAAAAAATACAATAAAATAAAATATTTTTAAGAGTTCAAGCAGATTTAGATTTTTTCCTTAATACTGCAAATTATACAGTGATTACTTATGTCATAAATGAACAGAAAATCCGATTAGTTCTTCTTTAATACTGGAAAAAAAGAAAAAAGTTAACTCAGCATGTCGCAAGTGACGAAATCCCTCCCATAACAATGCAGCCAATGTCATTCAAAGTTAATGCCGCAAATCATTTAGGAGCTTATCAGTATGCATATTTGAGGCAAACAATACATATTTCTCATTTGGGGAGCGATGGCGCAGGCGATGCTAATAGCGCCATTAGCGGTGTGATGTATAGCCAGTGAGGATGTGACCTCTGTTTCACTGCCGCTACAGTAGCCTGCGGGCGAACGCAGATGAAAAAAAAAAAAAAAAAACACACTGTGATGTTAAACCGAGCTAATATTGAGACCCCGGGCGGGTGGCAGGGCTTTAGCTTACAGAATGCGAAGAAATGCTACATTGCTTTAGCATGCCACTAATCAACATGTGATAATGACCCTCGGGAAAAACTCCCATTGAGAAGACGATTATTAACCATAAAATGGATTAAGAACACAGAGTGGTTTCTGAAAGAGCCTGTTTCACCTTTTCAACCTCTATTTTCAAAAATACTAGTAATGCAGCTAATAATAAAGGGCATTTTCAAAGAAAGAGCTAAAGCAGCTGTTTTTTTTAGCATAGTTAAGGACAAATAGGCCTAGCTGGTTTCACAGACAGGGCTTAGATTAAGCCAGGATTAGGACTTAGTTTAATTAGGACAATTAATAATACGCATTAGCTTTTATAAACGTGCAAACATTCCTGGTGTGCATCTTGAGACAAAACAATGGCAGTGACATATTTGAAGAAATATCAGTGCAAGTTGCTTTCAGTTAAAACTGCTCAAACATGCATTTAAGTCTGGGAGTAGCTTAAGTCTTGTCTGTGAAACATAAAAAAAGTTTGTTTTTATGGGTTCATATGAAATGGATTATAAAAAAAATAACAGAATCATCAATCTTAGAGATACTTTCCATGTAATCCCCCCAAAAAACTCACTTTAATTGTACAATCTTCATTTTATTTATTAAACTTTGTATGCCATGGTCTCAGATACCAATTTCTTTTATTGTTGTAATAATAACTGCAGGATACGGTCGGTTAGCATGTTCAATTTGTGTGACAGAATTCTTGCGTCCCTGCAAAATTCGGCACTTCAGCGGAAGGTCTAAATGAAAGCGTGAACACTTTAACTTTTTTTTGGAAAAGACAAAGTGGGAGAGAAACGAAGAAGAGAAAAGAAATGGAAGTGGTGAGCTCTAGAGGGAAGGTATAATTGTCTAATCAGACAATGGCCAATAAATCATCCTCTTCTGTGACTCTGACAAACCTTCTCAACTACCACATAGTGGAAAACAAGAAACAAAAGGGGGCTATCGCAGCTCCCGGGCCCCATAAAGCTCTTCTGCCAGGGGACCCGATGTTTTGTCTTGCTCTTGTAATGGCGATGACATGCAGGTGTAAGGTGTAAAGGCAGTGCGGCGGGACTTCGGGAGATAGAGCTGGTGTGTGAAGAGCAGATACGTCTCTCCGCGGGCACTCTGGGTAACAAATGAGCCTGTCATTGCGCTCAGACTTTAATCAGCAAACCTTCTGTGCTCGTGTGAGTGTGTGTGAATTAATGTCTCGAGAGTTCCATATGGCGTTTAAACGATTCTCAAAAATGCATTTTTTTTGTGCAAGATTTATGTGTGGTAGCAGCCATCCCTCACACCTGGGAAAACATCTCAAAGCATTGCGGTGAATCCTGGACATTGGTCAACTTTAAGTACAGTCTGCCTATCGCAGCCACAATAACCCAAGGCGATTTCCTAGGATCCATTTTGGCAGGGTCCAAAAATTGAAACTGGCCAAGCACTAAATTGAAAGTGAAATTTAGCATTTATGAGTAAAAAAATTAAATACAAAAATAAATTAAAAAAGGGAATAAATAAAAATTAAATAATAGTAATAATATAGTTAATAATAAAAATAATAATAATTTTATATTTATTTGTAATAGTATATAAAATGCACTTGATTTTACATAATACATACTCGTACATTCAAATAAAAAAATATACTTATGTAATATATTATGGATCAATTTACAATACAAAATAATTTAATTTACAATTAAAATAAATACATTAAAATAAAATATAATGAATACATATTACATTATATATAACAACATTTAATGTATTATTTGAACAACACTATATAGTACTATATAGTAAATTATATAGTATTCTAGATTGCATAAATGATCTAATTGCATCAATTATTTCTCTTTTTGTTTTATATATTTGCAAAAAAAAAATGTCTCTATACAAAAAGTCAATTTTGGACACTAGTTAAGGACAGATGGTTGTCTAAAAGAAATACAGAAATCAGTGAACTGGTATGAAGTTGTCTTTTTTAGTCAGTTGGGAGTGATGGGGATGAGTACAGAGCCCAGTGAAATCCATGCTTATTTCAGTGTCCTGTCAGCCTTACACACACACTACCCGCTACACAGAAAAGGTCAATTCCTTTGCCAAAACATGTCTTTTCATCTGAGTCCCGTCAGGGATAAAGACAAGCAAGCTTACTGCAGTGCTGTGGAAAGCATGCCAGTATTGCTTACTACGGTATTTGTTACGACGTTGGCCTAGGGGTGGATTATGTATCACTGGGCCAAATTGCTGTGGACTTAAAGCAAGCTGGAAAGAATCAGCGAGAGATCCAGCCTCTGGCCTTACGTTTGCATTTGTGTCTCTTAGTATCTGTGACCTGTACGTTTCATAAGCAAGACATTGACAAATCAATTATAAAGATCTGTGACTTGAAAGTCAAATAGGCCTAGATCTGTGACTTGAAAGTCAGCATGAAACGGTATTCACAATCCATTTGACTTCCATAGTGTGATTTGATATAATAGGTAATTTATGCACCAGGCTATTGTTTGTATTGTGTAAAAACTGAATTAGAAAAGTAGCCTAAAATAATGTCTAAACAGCATTTTTGGCTATTTATTAATGTTGCCTTCACGTGCTATCCCACTTCTGAAGTTTTGACTGCGAGCTTGTCGTGTTTAAGTGCTTTATTGTCGGAAAGAACAGGAATTATGGAAGAGAGCAGGTGTTTTCTTGCGCATTTAAAATTATATTTAGCGTCTCATTCATTAGCAACTATATAAACATTCACTGCGCTATTTAAATAGTCAGTCTGCTGACAATTCTGGAATTTCAGTCCCATACAGGCTATTTTTGCTGTGTATAAAACTTACAATACACTTCAAATGATTATTCTTATATGTAAATATGCACTATTTTAATGACAAGGCGATGTAGCTGTTGTGGAAAAAAACTAATAAAGAATAGCAGTCACAGCAGAAATTGTTCTCTCCTCTGCCATAGTTTGGGTTTATGGCACATCCAACTCTGGAACTTGGGTATCAAAATTATCCCTGAACTCCCAAGTGGTAAAAATGACCAATTTTTAACTTGGAAACTCGGATTTACGATAACTCGCAAGGCAGCTTAACATTATTTCCCCTGTTAATACAATTCATGCCTATGTGCATTGAAAAGGGGAAGTTATTCTATTTTGGAGAAAGATTACACAGATGAATCTTTCTCCTTATATCTATTAAGAAAAGTAAATACGGTCAATTTGGATTTCATGTTGACTTCAAACATCACAGATCTCGTGCATCACTTCAAATACTGTACCTTCCTCTGATGTTCTTGCCGTCCGGGACTCGCTGTCCATGCCCTGGAACTCGTTGAAGTAGGGACGGACTTTGATCTCGTAGACGATGCCTTTCTTCAGAGCCGAGAGCACCATGCTCCTCTCAGAGGGGACCTTCACATCCTGAGTCTGCCATGCTCCAGGGGACGACAGCCCTGACATCTGCCTGTACAAAACCCTGTAGCCCTGGATGAACTGAGACTGGCGGTCAACCTGAGAGGGAAAGACGGTTCAAACTTAAAAGAGCGCCACAGAGTCAAAAGACAAATAGAAAAAGTAGAGAGGAAAAACTTTGCTGAAAAGACTTAGTTGTGGGTGCTGGTTCTCAGTATTGAATGGTTGGTGTCCTATCAGGTGTTTTAACTAGCTTAACCAGCAATGGTTTCTTGGTCAAACAACTTCCTCAAAAGAAAAATAATGCTTTTTGAGGAGCTTCTACAGATCAAAGTCTGAAAGACTAAGGAATATTGAAATTCGACATGAAATTGAAGCTGCCATTGTCTTATCTTCCCTATTGTGATGTATATCATAGTAAAATGGCTTCTTGAGTAAGAAAAAAATGTAGGCCCTCACGCCAGAAAACACCTCAGCAAAGAAGAGTTATTTTGATTAAAGATTACAAGGGCACATGAATTAAAAAAAAAAAAGATGTGCATGGATAAATCATTTATGATAAATACTGCAAAAGATCCTCCAGATCTATCTCCTCCCCTTTATCAACCAGTATATAACAACAAGCTCAGCCAATCAAATCCTTTTGATAAAAATGGTCTACAAGAGTCACGCATACGCATTATTCTGACAATCATGCAAGATATAGCCACCTAGGACAAACATGCTGAGAAGAAATAAACTGATATGTACATTATACGTGCACATTAAAATCAACAAAGAATGTTATATAAAGATCAAAGAAAAATGCAATTTCAAATCAACAAAAAGGTAAACCAGACCCTTCATTCATTGAAAGCCTCGTTCTTTTTTGTTGTTGTTGTATTTACCAAGAGAAGGAGTGTGCATAACTCACATTAATGTCTTCCTAACAGCAGAACCTGGCTTTCAGAGTGAGATATTAAACATCTGCTTTTCCTCCCTACACATGGAGTAAATCAGCCCAATGGGCATCCTTCCTACGCTTTTTAACTTTCATTAATTGAATGATTCAGGGTTGTAAAAGCTTTCTTGACACCACCTACGTTTACTGCGAGAGTGCTGCTGTATCCAGGGGCCGCGTAGGCCGATGATTTATGGATTATTCATATGAGAAAAATACCTTTGAAAAAGTCTATCCTCCATTTAGGCCGAACAGACAGACGCTTATATTTGTCTCTGTAATGATTGTTGATGGCAATCATTAATATACCACAGGAGAGTGCTTACCAACTAATGTGACAAAGCCAAAGCTGTAAAACTCCATTTTAATGCAATTTAACAAACAATAAACACTTTTTAGGGTGTTTATATCAATGCTGGAAGACTGAGGTGGTAAACGGACACAACAAGGATTTCAGACAATATACACGTACATACTGCGTATGGTCAAATGATTTTAAGCCAATACAATGCGCCAAATAAATTGGTTTAAATAGATTTGATGTTTATTAAAATGTAAGATTAAATGTCATTCCAAACCTTTCAAAATTACTTTCATTATTCTGTGGTACACAATAATTGTATGGACAAAACATAGATTTTGGTCATTCTTCAAAATATACTTCGGTTTCCACATAATCAAGAAAGGTTTGGACCAACATGAGTACAACAATAAATGATGACAGAATTTTCATTTTTTTGGGGTAACCTATTGTCACGGTGTGGGTTTGTCTTGTCATGTTTAGTGGTTCCATGTCTGTCTATTATTCTTCGCAGGTGTTTCCCGTTAACCACGCCCCCTTGTTATCCTGTTTAGATCGTTTGCCCCAGTATTTAAGCCTTGTGTTTCAGTCCAGTCTTTGTGAGTTCTTGTATTGTTGTAATGCTGTATGCACGCTGTCCTGTTCCTGAGTCTGTTTACCTTGTCTTTATTAAAACACTGCTGCATGTGGATCCTGCTTTTGTCTCTGCTTCAGCTGCCACATAACAGAAGAACTCACCACAAATGGATCCAGCAGTTGTAAGCAACCAGGCCCACAGAAGTTTCCTTGCCTCGTTATTTCAGGAGGGCCAGCCCATCGAGAGGTACGTGAGGGACTTTATGTCGTGCTGTCGTCTGGGGGCTTAAGATGACCTAGAGCTCATTGACTTGTTTTGGAGCGGGTTGGACGAGGACGTTGCCCAGTTGATTCCGGATGACTGTATCGGCTGGACCCTAGAGGGGTATGTCAACCTGGCCCTCTTCTGGAGCGGTTCATCATTTACTGTGAGCTTTGCTGCAGAGACACCCCGCAAGCCCACAGTACCCCCAGAGCCGCTGGTTCCGTCCAGCCCAGGGCCCCATTCGCCGCTGGTCCCGTCCAGCCTAGAGCTTCACGTCAGCCACGTCCAGCCAGAGCTTCACGTCAGCCACGTCCAGCCAGAGCTTCACGTCAGCCACGTCCAGCCAGAGCTTCACGTCAGCCACGTCCAGCCAGAGCTTCACGTCAGCCACGTCCAGCCAGAGCTTCACGTCCGCCACGTCCAGCCAGAGCTTCACGTCCAGCCAGAGCTTCACGTCCAGCCAGAGCTTCACGTCCAGCCAGAGCTTCACGTCCAGCCAGAGCTTCACGTCCAGCCAGAGCTTCACGTCCAGCCAGAGCTTCACGTCCAGCCAGAGCTTCACGTCCAGCCAGAGCTTCACGTCCAGCCAGAGACCGTCCAGCCAGAGACCGTCCAGCCAGAGACCGTCCAGCCAGAGACCGTCCAGCCAGAGACCGTCCAGCCAGAGCTGCCTTCACCGCTGGTGCACGCCTACCCGCCAGAGACTAAGCATATCGCACTTGAGTCCACTCAAGAAGACACTGCATTGATGGTGATGTCTGCGGGGATTCTGTGTGTGTGGGCTACACACGCATCAGTTCTGGCCCATGAACCCAGCCCAGAGTCCTCGCCGCTGGTCCCGTCCAGCCCAGAGTTTCCTTCGCCGCTGGTCCCGTCCAGCCCAGAGTTTCCTTCGCCACTGGTCCCGTCCAGCCCAGAAATTCCGTCGCCGCTGGTCCCGTCCAGCCCAGAGTTTCCTTCGCCGCTGGTCCCGTCCAGCCCAGAGTTTCCTTCGCCGCTGGTCCCGTCCAGCCCAGAGTTTCCTTCGCCGCTGGTCCCGTCCAGCCCAGAGTTTCCTTCGCCGCTGGTCCCGTCCAGCCCAGAGTTTCCTTCGCCGCTGGTCCCTGTACTTCCTGTCAGCCCAGAGTCCTCGCCGCTGGTCCCGTCCAGCCCAGAGTTTCCAGAGTTTCCTTCGTCGCTGGTCCCGTCAAGCCCAGAGTTTCCTTCGCCGCTGGTCCCGTCCAGCCCAGAGTTTCCTTCGCCGCTGGTCCCGTCCAGCCCAGAGTTTCCTTCGCCGCTGGTCCCGTCCAGCCCAGAGTTTCCTTCGCCGCTGGTCCCTGTACTTCCTGTCAGCCCAGAGTCCTCGCCGCTGGTCCCGGCCGAGCCAGAGACCGCTCACGTCACGTGAGCCCGAGCCAGAGTCCGCTCACGTCACGTGAGCCCGAGCCAGAGTCCGCTCACCTCACGTGAGCCCGAGCCAGAGTCCGCTCACCTCGAGTGAGCCCGAGCCAGAGTCCGCTCGCGTCACGTGAGCCCGAGCCAGAGTCCGCTCGCGTCACGTGAGCCCGAGCCAGAGTCCGCTCGCGTCACGTGAGCCCGAGCCAGAGTCCGCTCGCGTCACGTGAGCCCGAGCCAGAGTCCGCTCGCGTCACGTGGGCCCGAGCCAGAGTCCGCTCGCGTCACGTGGGCCCGAGCCAGAGTCCGCTCGCGTCACGTGAGCCCGAGCCAGAGTCCGCTCGCGTCACGTGAGCCCGAGCCAGAGTCCGCTCGCGTCACGTGAGCCCGAGCCAGAGTCCGCTCGCGTCACGTGGGCCCGAGCCAGAGTCCGCTCGCGTCACGTGGGCCCGAGCCAGAGTCCGCTCGCGTCACGTGGGCCCGAGCCAGAGTCCGCTCGCGTCACGTGAGCCCGAGCCAGAGTCCGGTCGCGTCACGTGAGCCCGAGCCAGAGTCCGGTCGCGTCACGTGAGCCCGAGCCAGAGTCCGCTCGCGTCACGTGAGCCCGAGCCAGAGTCCGCTCGCGTCACGTGAGCCCGAGCCACAGTCCGCTCGCGTCACGTGAGCCCGAGCCAGAGTCCGCTCGCGTCACGTGAGCCCGAGCCAGAGTCCGCTCGCGTCACGTGAGCCCGAGCCAGAGTCCGCTCGCGTCACGTGAGCCCGAGCCAGAGTCCGCTCGCGTCACGTGAGCCCGAGCCAGAGTCCGCTCGCGTCACGTGAGCCCGAGCCAGAGTCCGCTCGCGTCACGTGAGCCCGAGCCAGAGTCCGCTCGCGTCACGTGAGCCCGAGCCAGAGTCCGCTCGCGTCACGTGAGCCCGAGCCAGAGTCCGCTCGCGTCACGTGAGCCCGAGCCAGAGTCCGCTCGCGTCACGTGAGCCCGAGCCAGAGTCCGCTCGCGTCACGTGAGCCCGAGCCAGAGTCCGCTCGCGTCACGTGAGCCCGAGCCAGAGTCCGCTCGCGTCACGTGAGCCCGAGCCAGAGTCCGCTCGCGTCACGTGAGCCCGAGCCAGAGTCCGCTCGCGTCACGTGAGCCCGAGCCAGAGTCCGCTCGCGTCACGTGAGCCCGAGCCAGAGTCCGCTCGCGTCACGTGAGCCCGAGCCAGAGTCCGCTCGCGTCACGTGAGCCCGAGCCAGAGTCCGCTCGCGTCACGTGAGCCCGAGCCAGAGTCCGCTCGCGTCACGTGAGCCCGAGCCAGAGTCCGCTCGCGTCACGTGAGCCCGAGCCAGAGTCCGCTCGCGTCACGTGAGCCCGAGCCAGAGTCCGCTCGCGTCACGTGAGCCCGAGCCAGAGTCCGCTCACGTCACGTGAGCCCGAGCCAGAGACCGCTCACGTCACGTGAGCCCGAGCCAGAGTCTGTTCCTGAGCCCGAGTCTGTTCCTGAGCCCGAGCCCGAGTCTGTTCCTGAGCCCGAGCCCGAGTCTGTTCCTGAGCCCGAGCCCGAGTCTGTTCCTGAGCCCGAGCCAGAGTCTGTTCCTGAGCCCGAGCCAGAGTCTGTTCCTGTGTTTATGTCTGTCCTTGTGGCCGTTACTGTTCTTGTGTCTGTTCTCGAGCCAGTGTGTGTGTTGTCTGTTCCTGAGCCCGAACCAGTGTGTGTGTTGTCTGTTCCCGAGCCAGTTCCCGAGCCAGTGTGTGTGTTGTCTTTTCCCGAGCCAGTTCGCGAGCCAGTGTGTGTGTTGTCTGTTCCCGAGCCAGTTCCCGAGCCAGTGTGTGTGTTGTCTGTTCCCGAGCCAGTTCCCGAGCCAGTGTGTGTGTGTTGTCTGGTGTATGTCACGGTGTGGGTTTGTCTTGTCATGTTTAGTGGTTCCCTGTCTGTCTATTAGTCTTCCCAGGTGTTTCCCGTTAACCACGCCCCCTTGTTATCCTGTTTAGATCGTTTGCCCCAGTATTTAAGCCCTGTGTTTCAGTCCAGTCTTTGTGCGTTCTTGTATTGTTGTAATTCTGTATGCACGCTGTCCTGTTCCTGAGTCTGTTTACCTTGTCTTTATTAAAACACTGCTGCATGTGGATCCTGCTTTTGTCTCTGCTTCAGCTGCCACATAACACCTATCCCATCATGTTATTTAACCTTGGCCCGATCACAGTACAGATGCTATAATCTCCATCCAATCACAGTGCCCATTCTAAAATCTCAGTCCAATTATGATTCTTGTACAATAGCTTCTGTCTAATTGTAGTTTATGTGCTAAAACTTATGTCCAGTCATAGCTCCACAAATATAAACTACAATATCTCTCTAATCACTGTTAAGATGCTAAAACCTTTAGCTCCGACCAATCATAGAACATCTTACCGTCCATGTGACCTGTATGGTGGTGGGGCTGAGGACCACTGGGTTGTGTAGCCGTACAATAACCTCACCCAGCTCCTTCTGCACGTGTCTGTGATCCACACCCTGTGCTGGAGGACTTATATCTGTAAATAGAGAGAGACAGAGGCCAATGCCATTACTTCTTATAGTGCTCCGACAGTGCTAAATTACTGGCCAGTACAACATAATCCCTTAAATACAATTTAATCCCCTAAAAGAGCGATGAGGAGTCATTTTCACTGACTCCAGCAGCAGACAACACAGCTTCAACCCAACCTGCAAGGATACATACGCCCAAGGTCTCCGAATCAGTCACCCCTAATGAACATACAGATGACTCCTTGGCACCTTAATCGAATCTTTTTCCAGTCGAGGTTAGCTCTTTTCCCCACCGTAATAATCAGTAAGGTACTAGCCAGGGCACTAACTCAATTATACACTCCAAAAGTAGATGATGTTTGTTCTACATTATACTCCGTCTCTGGAACTAATGAGCGTATGGGTCCGTTAGACCGTGTGTTATCTAGACTAGATCTCCTTCTCTGTGGGCAACAGCTAAAATTTAATTGGAAGTCGTCGACACGGACACCATTTGCATGGGTGTCTTACTCAAGAAAATGTACAATTCCATACACAATTTAGAGAGTTTCTGTCAAATACCTTGAGTGCGGACGGGTTCGGACATGGGGCTCGGGTCGCTCAGGCCCTGGATGTTGACTGCTCGCACCATGAACAGGTAGATGGTGTTGGGGCGAAGGCCCTTAATGGTGTACTGCGTAGTCTTGACATGATCGGCCACAGTCTGCCAGCTGTTGCTCACCGATTGACTGCATGCAATGAGGAAGAGTGATGTCAGAGCTTGAAATGTCTTAAAAGTGTTTAAAAGTACAGTCCTTTCAATTTGTACAAACCATATTTTGAGTTTTTTTGTACACTGGAAATGTGTGTTAAGACTTTTCTTTTCTATACACTGGACAGATTAGTCCACAGCCCCTCACATCCTCATTTGTGTTCGTGTCAAATGAAAAATGGTATCTACTTCGACTTAAGTCTGATCTGATTGAACAAGGTACAATTCAATCCAAAACAACTTTAGAAAAGGCTAAATTAAGGCAACATTCATACCTGAAAGCCTCAATAACATATGACGAGATGGGTGACGCTCCAGGAAGGCCAGGCTGCCAGGACAATGACACGCTGTTTTTAGTGACGTCGGTGACCTGAGGTTTAGAAGGAGGACCTGGGAGCTCGTTCTCATCCCGGTCTTTAACTACAACTAGACTACCAGACTCTGAAGAGAGAACATCAGGAAATTTAAGAACATCTGGAAGAATACATTACATAAAAAGCAAAAAGTTTGCAAAGTTGCCCAAAAGTACCTTTGACTTCCAAGAAAGCACTCCAAGATGTTTCCCCACTTGAACTTGCTGCCACACAAGTATAGATACCAGAATCCGAGAGCTGAAAGATAAAAACAAAAACATTCCTCGATCTTTATATCTTCATGCATTGTGAATTCTCTAAACAGCGAATCAATTCGATTCACAGTAAGCATTCGATCCCAGGGAGATGGTAACCTTGAGCACGTCCAGTTCGGGCTAAAGCGCTGACATTAATATTGTAAATATATTCTATTTCTGCACCCTTCAGCCACCTTTTATCCTTGCTGGCAAATTCACAAACCCACCCACTAACCGCAATGAGAGGAAGACTAATTCATTTAAAGGGGTATAGTCGCTGAAACCCTCTGGACCGTTGACAGCTGGCACATGTCCCCCACTCTCTTCCTTTCCGGGATGATCTCCCTGTTGTTTGTTGCCTTTCATCAGGACGCCTCGCCTCCATTTATTAATTTATTAGATAAAATGTCAGAGGTGGGCAGCACTGTCAGGCATAATGGCTATTCCATCCCGAGCTGACGGGGAGGGCTTGGGGACTTTGAATTCAATATGGCCCTAAAAGTGTGTTTGTTTGTGCATGCATGTGCAAATGCGTGTGCAGCTGGAGCCCGTCCAGGCTTCCGTAAATGATTCTTGGGAGAGCTGTCGTATCCCTAAGTGATAGTATCAAACAATTTACCAAAATCAATATTTCCCATTCATCCCCGTAATGCAATATGATTCCCTCTGCCCGTCTCTGTTATGTCTTACCGATATCTGATTGAATTTCGCTAAGCTTATACATCACACTTAGACGGAGATGTTTCTGACAGCTGGTAGTCACACAATCGCACACACATGGTCTTAGAAATACACAATGACAGATACACATCAGGACATCTATCTATTCATCTATCTATCCATCTATTTCACATTTTCCACATGGTTGCATCCCTAATTTATGCATTCATTACAAAGGAAAACAAGACAAACAAAGAAAAGTGTTTAGACTCACCCGCAAACCCTTAATCTGAAGGCTGCCGAGGTCCTGCAGGGACATACGAGGGTCTTTCCCCAGCAGACTGACCCCGTCCTTCAGCCAGCTGACGGTTGGAACCGGTTCTCCAGATGCATGACACCTCAGAAGGGCCACACTGTCTACACCCAGAGTCTGGTTAGCTGGACCCTGCCGGATGATGGGGGGAGGACGATCGGTCAGCACTAAACAAGAGAGAAAGAGGGAGGAAAGAAGAAGAATTAAGCCCACCTGTTGGTCCTACTGTTTTAGAAGGGAGGTATCCCAATTCTTATAATTTGATGGATGGATGGATAGATAGCAAAAACATTGGGACGTGGAAAGAGGCAGCAGAGAGGAGACAGGGAATAATAAGGAATAAAGACTGAGAATGTGTCCGGACCACAACACAGTCCAGATCTGAAACATTTCCTGTGCGAGTGCAATGACTCAACAAGTCTGGAGCACATTGTGCTAATAACTGGCCATGGAGTTGAGGTGGTTTCTACTTTTACTACTGAAATAATTTACATTGCAGATTGGTAGCGATTGGCAAGCTTGTCCATCTACAATAATATATTCTCCACCGATTATGACATGACACTAGCAGCCCTTATTACATCATCTGTTGCTTTAGCACAGGACAGCGAGAACGTGTTTGTAATTAAAGTGTCTGGAAACATTAACATTGTGGCCATGCTCGTGTGGCACAGGAAGCAGGATGAAGCCATGATTGCCTTATTCCTGGACGTATCAGGGTTATATGCACATTTTGTGGTTGCACCACAGGGCAGCATCTACCCCCCCAAGCATTCTGGGAAAAACTGGGGGAAACGCTGAGTCTTGGTTTCTAGCTCACTGATGTGGCAGTGACGTGGTTTTGTAGCTTCTATTTAGTGCCTGGGATCCTTCATTTAGGAACCAGACTCTGAGTAAAATTTCATGTATTACTATACATCCGACTATCAGAGCGAGTGTGGTTATGCTGGCTAAGAGAGCGTCCCCCAAAGAAGTTTATGAGTCTAAACTGCTATTCAAAACATAAAGCCACCATCCTAGAGCAGAGAGGTTATTTAATACTTTTGTGTTTTTATACGTTTATAATGATGGGTTAATCATGTTTGGCTGTTCATAAGCTTTCCATCCATTTTCATCTCATTGTGTACAGCTTTATTATTGACTACACTAGGGTGAAAATCTGTGGAATTCTAAAAACTAAATCATTACTATTTTTTTTAAACACCGCATTGTTATTGGCAGCAGAAAGCAACATTAAATAATGTAAAATAATAATGTACATAAAACTATATTAAAATAAAATAAAATAGTAATACATAAAATGTAATAAAACACACACACACACACACACACACACACACACACACACACACACACACACACACACACACACACACACACACACACAAACACACACACACATATATATTATAATAAATCTGACACAGTCCTATTGGTGTGCTCTGATGTACAAATGGACATCAAATGCCCCATTGAGAGGCACCAACCATTTATTTATCTAACTAATAATAATATAACAATCACAGCCGTGTTCTGTCCTTTGCCCCACTGAGGACACATTAATTAGCAGGTGTGAATTAATGAGGAAAAAGCCGGTGGGCGCTAATTACAGACTGCACCTCTAACCCATAAATACAGCTTTAAATGCAGTCTTCTTCCATTCTCTGTTGCGCTACTATTCGTCTCGCTCTGAATAAAGGATGGTATTTATATTGTCCAAATCTCCATCGGAATGCCTCATTTGGGCTCAGGGATGAAGAGTTGCCATCCTAATTCATCAATGTGGATTACCCCGCACGGAGGTTAACCCCCAGAGTGCTTTGCAGTCGCATCCATCAGGCCAGCATAAACCCCAGAGATGCATGTGTAGACAGATAGAGACTGATGACGCATAATGGCTTTATTTGGATTAAAGCTGCATCCTCTGAGTCTTTAGTGTTGCACTGTTGCATTTGAACTTGCATTGACTAGATCTTGACTGTCACTGTCTTCACTGTCTACTAGGCAGTGTGGTTTGTGTGTGAGTGTATTTAGACTGATACAATATGATGTGTGTGTTGGAGCAACATGATGGAATTCTGTTCATTTGATGGGACAGTTTCAGACAGCGAAGTGAAGGCCTTGGTGCCGTCTGGCAGCAGCCATTTTTCATCAAATCTCTCCTTGAACTTGTCCAGCTCTCTTTGCCACCTCAACAGCCATTAAATCACACTCTTCCTCCGACGCAGGTGTGGCCGTGACCCTCTTCCTCTTTCGTTCCTGTCATCCCTCTTCTCTGTCATCCTGCACAACATCTCACACACACTTACATTCTGAGTAAGAGCTGTTTACGGCAGTCTAGGTCATATGTGGTTTTTCAGACAAGATCTGTTAATTTATATGCTTTGCTGTCAACCGTAACAGCTGTCACCTTTTAAAAGAATTGCATTCTACTGTTAGACTAAATACGTAGTTGAAAAGTTCATACAAACTGACTTTTTGCAACTTTTTTCCTTAAATAAAAATATTCTTACACAACCCAAAACACGCTTTGTTGCCAAAGCAATTTTTCCATCATCAGTATCTGAAGTTTTCAAGGACGGCTGTTTCCACTCCCTTCTCAAGCTGAAATGAAGTTTTCCTCCTGTCAAGAGAAGTTCACAAAGACGTGCTCCTGTAATATTCAAACGCGAGCAGAATTCAGGGTCGTCAAGCTTGCTATTCATTTCACATAGCGAGGCAGATTCAATGCAGAGCGGGGAGAGCTCAAGGCCACATTCCAATTCAGCTCTTAATGTGGATCCACAGGCAACAGAAGTGCTTTTTATATGACATCTATCTTTCTGCCAGCACTTTTGTATGGAGATATTGAGGCCTTCGTTTGTGTCAGGTGTGAAATGTGTAGGCTGACATATAAATGAGGGAAAATGAAAGAGTGGTGAAAAGGGACCGACAGTGAATGGTAGAGAGCGAAATAATTATAGCATAGGCTTAACCAATGTCGTGTAAAACATAAAATGTACAAATATAAATAAAAAAGATAGTATTTTAAAATTGCTGCATAATGCAATTGTTAGCAAAAAAATCATGGGTGGAAGGAATGGGCTACTGCTTAAATTTTATATTTAAATACAAAAATGTAATATTAAGAATTATAAAATATATTACAAAAAATTAAATACAATTTAATTCTAATAATTATCTAAATTATCTTTCTATATTTTCTAAGTAAGCCCCCATATTTCCTTATTTTTCAATTTTATTACTAAATAGGGTTGACAGTCTACTGCTGGAGGACCTTTTAGAAGGAACTGAATTGCTTCATAAAAATAAATATCCTATATTTATATTTAAATATCCTACCCTGAATCTAAAAACAAAGCAGAACGAAACACCAGATAGGTAAGAATCCATCCAATCCATTCCCAAAGCCCTGTTATGGTCCAGTTCACCCCAGTGCTTACCGTCTGTGACCTCAAGCTGCGCCTTGGCCAGGATGCTGCCCGCCACCGTCAGGGCCTGGCAGATATAGTACCCCGCGTCTGCCCGCTGGACTGCCGTGATGGTCAGATCTCCACTGGGCGACACCGAGAAGCGACTGTTCGGCTGCTGCGGTTGATTTGGAAACAAAAGGTTCTACACAAACAAAGAAAACAAGAAACAAAGTGTGAATAGTATTTCCGGGGGAAAATTCTCTACCTCAAACCCACCATTATTTGAATAGAAACACACCAGGGAAAACATTTTTGCATTAGAGGTGGTAAATTATCAGTATTGTCAACCATTACAACGACCAATTTCCGAAAGGAATTATGGCGTTGTGACTTTAAATATTCAAAATTACGGAACAGTGGCTCACCGAAGATAGAGCTCTTGCTAACGATTGTGCTAACCCTGACTGTGTATATAGCTCACTGTGAGTATCCATTGTGTCCAAATGACTGCAGTAATTGCTTTGGGCTGCGTTGTTTACTCACTCTGTCTGACATGGCTGTCGTCTTTGAAATGAAATCTGTTGCAAAGGGAGGAGGCCAGGTGATTCAAAGCTATTTCACCACCAGTGGCCGGTTTAGCCCGTTTGCTAATCATGCCAGATAACAAGCTGGGTTCATTAATGGCCGTCATTGACAGAGCCCTCACATTTACCTCAGGTTTTATATCCTTGAGATCTCTCCACTCTTCCTCTCATTTTCTCTCTTTCACTCTCTTTTGATTTCAGAGTCCTCATAGCTGACCGACAGAAACCGAAAGGCATTAGCCGGATTCAATTACACCTAATGACTTTAATGCTCCAAATTATGCTCCAAATGATGTTTTTTTTCTTTCTTTCTTTTGCTCTTTTTTAATTAGCCTCTCACACATGATAGATGTTGGGTCCATTATCCTCAAGTGTGACTGAGAGGGTTCTCTCAGTGCTAATGACTCAATAACTGCTTTAATTTTGCCTTTTTACAAATACCTTCATATCTTACTTAAGAGAGGAATAGTAGGACAGAAAGTGTAATAGACAGTGTTATACTGCATTTAACATTAGGAATAAGGCTCAAATCTTCCTATATTTACAATTTAAATAGACTTTTAAGTAGTATATTTTCAACTAGCTTACCCATTCTATAGCATGTTCTATGCAGTTACTAAGGTATATTGGATTGTTGCTTGGTGGCCCACTCCTAGATATGATTTATATCTCTTCTTCAATATGAGTTTGAGGTATATGTTCACCCATTTAGTTGTCTATTAGTGTCAGTCTCCCTGAAGCATGTATGGGAACCACTAGCCCAAAAGCTTCAACAGTAAGTTAAAGAGAGAAAAATGTGCTCTTACCTGACTTCCTTCTTTCTGCCAGAAGACCGCCGGCTGTGGGTTCCCTTTCGTCTCACATGGGAAACTGGCAGTCCGTCCCTGCGCCACAATCTGATCCCGCGGCCTGATCACGAACTGTGGTGCAGCTGAGTCAAGAACCAAAGACATGAACATTACACCATACCTTCAGACACACAAATGCACACGACACACACACGCTGATCATTGTCAGTCAGTGGGAAACGTCAAGCATCCACAGGCATTGACTGCCGAGGTCACTGAGACAGAGCTTCCATGCATCAGCCCGTATCCGACAGCATTCGGCCTCTTGGTTTATCTGTTTGCATTGACCACAAACAGAAAGGACAGCAACAGCAACCACAGGAAGCCATTCATCCAGGTGAGCCCGCAGATGGCCGTACTGAATGAATGACGGGCAGCTTTCAGGCACGACAGTGCTGCGGTCACAACACTAGAGGGAAGGGTGGGTCATTCCGGTCAGGACACACGGAGAGGAGAAGCTATGTGAGGACGCCACACTGTGAACCTGCGTGGACACTTCTTTTGTAAGTGGCTTTAAATGCTCGACTCTGTTTACTCTAAGAACACAAAGCAGATTTTATTCCTGTATCGAAGACAAGCAGAGCTCACAAGCTGGACAAGCTTGGAAGACATCAATTTGGCTGTTGGCCTTTTAATGGACATCGTTCTCTATTCTAAGAGCCAACTTGGGTCAAGTTCTCACAGAACGAGAATTTTCTCAAGCCTAATGCGTCACACTTAGCAAAGTATTTTTTAACCTCTCAACTCACCCGGCACAGAAACTCAGCCAACATTCCTGCAGAGCATATTCAAATAAACCAATTAAAAGTGCCATCTTCCCTGCTTTCCCTGTCTAACCTGACCTTAAAATGGCATCAAAATTCAGGAACAGGTTTCCAAAGTTTCCCCTTGACTTGGAGTCAATGCTACTTTCTCCTTAATGAGAAGGTTAGAGCACCAACCATCTAAAAAAGGTTTGTCAGAGTCTTCAAAGGCAGGGAATGGCAGCTGGAGTTTGTGAGAAGATAAAATGCTTTTACAGAGCGGTACCACTCACTGGAGAACATACGGTTAGGGAGTTTCAACCAAAGGTTTTTATTTTGAGGAATAAATGCTTTAGCTGACCCAAATAAAAAATGATTTTCTTCTGCTAGAAACTCTTGACTGTGACCCTACAATCAATCATTTTTAACCGAGCAAAAGAAAACACAGAACTTACTACCGTTAAAAGTTGATACTTTTCAGTCATGAGTTTCAAAGAAGTCATGAATTTGGACAAAAAAACAACAACTATCACATAATTTGAACATTTTGACAGTGTATTTGTTTTACACATGTAACCACAACAATAAATCTAGATGCAGGACTCCAAACAGTTGAGTTCGTTTAGCAGGGGAATCATTACTCACGGTACGCCCATCTACAAAAAGAAAAGGTCTGATTGTGGAAAAACACTCTCTCCTTCATTCTGATCCCTAAATGAGCCCCTCTACTGCCTGTGCAGCTGGCAACTGTGGACAAGAGAAGTCTGCAAGTGTTTGTGATTTATGTGGCTGATCCCTCTTCTGTGAGGCTGTACTTGACTAAGGCTGACACATTCAGGCAAGTTACAGATGGTGGCAGATTTACAGGATTCCCAATCTGGGCGCACGGTGGCGCGGGCACTTCTGTGAGTTTAGGCATCACACAAAAGCTTTAAATCACAGATTGGCCCGGTTTCATTCAACTCCAGAGCTTTTTCTTTGCATTGGAGGGAGTGGGCATAAAAGATGGGCATTCACCGATGCCACTCACTCAAAGTGATTGTTTAATGACTTGAACGCTCAACTTCATTGTGCAGTTGAGTGTTAAAGTCCTTTTTTGGCCAAGAGGGGAGGAAAACACTCACACACAGACACATCCCAAGTCTGTTCCCTAGAGGGTTCTAAAGAGTAGAACAAAGCTAGTCATAAATAAACTGTGATTGCATTTGATTGCATTTCTGGTATATTATTATTTAATGCATGTATGTTGTGTGAATAATACACACTCTGGGCTGTTTTCATTGGGAAGGGTCTGCAGGGAGAATGCAGCCCTGTAAGAGCAGAATAGCTAATCAGCTCCTATATTTAATTCATGACAGAGCACATCTGCTCCATACTGGAGAAAGTTCACGACTAAACACACTTCTGAGAGCTGTAAGTCAACACACACGAGAACAACAGGAAAAAAGCATGCACACTCTCTCCAAAATGCACACACAGACAGTAAAATAAACAGAAACTGTCATGACTAATTGAAGACCCACTCAAACACTGAGTTGCAAGGTCTTTCAACTAAGCCAAATATAAACCCAGATGGCTGTGTGTGTTGCAGCTGAATTATATCCATTAAGCAGAAGTCACAAGTTAAAATATATATATATATATATATATATATCACACAACCATCACACTCATCTAGTAAGCTTTTTTTAGTCCTAAAGTCCTAAAATAAAGGTAGTTAGTACAGCCACAGGTTAGTACAGGACAGAACTCTACTTTGTTACCTTAGTTAAGAGCTATCAAGTTTATCAGGTTAGGCAAGGGAAATATTGAACCTCTAAAGTTGAGGAACCACATAGTATGTATATGTGTGTGTGTGTGTGTGTGTGTGTGTGTGTAGCAGGAAGGGAGGAAGAAGCACAGAAGGCAGAGGGGACACATGCAGTATGAAGGAGTGACTGGGATGGGTACTTACCGACAGGGCGAGCTGAAGACACAACAATGGTGGAGTGAAAACAAACAAAAAAAATGAACAAAAGATAGACACAAACAGAAAGGACGAACAAAGAAGAAAGTGAAAATAATTAAGAACAAAATAAATTAAATTCAGAATGAACAATGGCAATGTGTTTTTTGGGCACATCATTTCAGCTCTGTGTTGGTCAGTGGACACAGATTCCACAGCAGAGATGCGAGGAGGAGAGGAGGAATGCAATGCATTTTATTTTTCAACTTCGATGTGAAAAGAAATTACAAAAATGTTAATCCAGACCAGCGCCACCTGATGGCAAAATAATATACTGTTTATTTGTATTGTGTGAGCATGAGGAGAGCTAAGAAAAGCAAAATCAGCAGTCTTCTCTCTCCTCCCCAACTGACAGGTATCTATTTTCATGTGAAGTCATTAAAAATGGGGGCTTGTCCGGGATGAAGTTCATGCTATGAGATCTGCTTCACCTGCAATAATGAGGTCTATACAGAGCTCTCAGTGAGGAAGCTGAACTGGCTAGACAGAATGTGGACAATATTGATGGAATGGCCAAGAGAAAACAGCTGACAATAAAGCAGTTCATATTTAATGCAGTAGTGGAGCTGTCGAGGAGCCTGTGCCATATTGACATTAAGAGGGCGCAATCATGCTCAGAGTGCTGTTCTCTCCTTCCTTCCCTCATCTGTCTCTCACTCTTGAAAGGGAGCCTGTGTAAAACCCCTCCACTCTGCATCTTCACACATCCCTTCATGGCTGAACTGTGTTCGCTTGTAAATCCTGCTTTCAAAAGGGCTGAAAATTGACGGCTGTCTCCATTGGCAGCTTCAGCCCCCTCATGAAGGCCACCAACCCCCCCGCCCCCCACCCAGTTGAGGTTTTAAAGCCCTCCACAGAGCATCTAAGCAGTTTGATTTAATGTGGCGAGAAGAGAAGGGAGACGGAGAAGAGGTGGAAGGGGAAAGAGGGAGATTATGGCGAAAAAAAAAAAAGTTTTATTAACCCTGCCCACCCGAGCTGAGCTTTCCAAGGTCGGTCTGCACCAGTAAACTGTGAAATGGTTTCGCTGGTATGGGCCGGAGTGCCACAGTGGAACTGAGGAGTGTGTGTTTATGTGTGTGCAGGGGGAGGGTTATTGGTGGCCTCCATTCTAGGGAGTGTAAATAATAAAAAGCATTGTCGCTCAGGGCAAGCTCACTCCCCACCTAAATTACACTTCAGGAGTTCATTTGAGACCCGTCAGGAGGTTATCTCACTCTTTTAGACTGCGACTACACCAACATACATTATACCGCTATTGATTTCCATTAAACTGAAACCTTATGATAGAGTCAAATAACCCAGGTCAGCACAAACACATTGTTGGGCTTTTGAGATGCACTAATTTAATATAATATTTTTTTAAATACAAATCACTATATTATATTGTATTATATTATATTACATTATATTATTAATTGATTTAATCACCTTAAGCAGGGGGCAACATTTAGGAATTCAGCAATCAATAATTATAATCAAGTAATCAAAACAGTAATTAGTAATCAATGATGCAATCAAAAGCATCCGAGCAAGCTGATTGCATGAGTTGCTTTGAAACAATTTGATGAAATGCAAATTTTTGAAGGCAACCAACCCCCCTGTCAGGCTCTAAAGTTGTAAGCAGTGTGATTTCACTTGTGTGGTAGACTTGGAGACTCAACTGACCTCTGACCGTGAGTGTGGCGGTCGCTTCTGTTTTGCCCACCCGGTTCTCCGCTACACAGGTGAACGTTCCTTCATCACTCGCTGCTGCCTTCTTTATCCTCATCACATAGTCATCTTTATCATATTTCATATCATACCTGAAACACACAAACAGAAAATAAGTATAGCAATAGACACAACTTCTGGCTATATCAATCCGATCTCACAACGAATTTTACGAGGTGGTAAACCGCCCCTAAACCTACCCGTCACTGGGGTTTAGACAAATCATATGAGTTCGTACGAATTAGCCACCTTTTACTTACTCGTACAAATTCGTATGAATTGGTCGTGAGATAGCGCTGTCTATATAAACGTAAAATGTACTATAGTATATATTAACATTAAAAAGTTTGAATTTTTTTTTTTTTTAAGAAATTAAAATAGAAATTAAATTTTATTAGGCAAGGATGCATTAAATTGAGATATATACAGTATATTATTTAAAAACATATTTAGATTATTTAAAAAAACTATGCTTTTCTTTTTAATATTGAAAAAAAAAAAGTTTTCAACATTGATAAGAAATGTTTCTTGAGCTGCAATATTAGAATGATTTTTGAAGGATCGTGTGACACTGAAGACTGGAGTAATGATGCTGAAAATGTCAGCGTATATTATAGTACATAGGAAATACCAACATTATCTCATGGAATAAGAAACTATCACCAGCTCACATTTGATCAACGGTCAGTGTTGAAATATGAAACGAATATAAAACCATGACACTTGTGTCCATTAAAATGAAAAATGCATCATAGCAGATGCTATTTAGAATACCAGATTAAAAAAAAAAATCTAGTATATTCAGAAAGAACTGTATAGAAACACTACATTTTTTTTATTGCTGACAGCAAAAGATCAATTATTCAACAATGACACACTCTACAGAGAAAGGAGGAGGCTTTCAACTGGAACCGCGGATGCATCCAATATTTATGAGGCACCTGACATGCGTGTGTGTGAGAGAAGTGGGTGTGTATCTGGGAGCTAATCAGAGAAACAGGCCAATTCCAGGTCAGACTGTAAAAAGTGGGATTTGGGATGTAGAATCCAGCCCGTATTGATCTGCAGCTCTCTGGCAGCTCCTAGTACTTCAGGAGCACTATGTCCTGGAAACTGACAGCCAAAGGTGTGCGAGTGTGTGTGAGGTGAAAGTGCGGCTGAGATGTTGACAGGCCTTGCGGGTTGGTCTTCTTTGTAGTATGTTGCTATAATTGGGATTTCTGGAGTGTGCACGCATGTCTGTGAGCCAGTCTGAGAGGGCGTTGTGCCATGGAGCTTCTCGTCTGACAGCTAGACAACACTCTGTCTGCTGTCTGTCACTCCAGATCCGCCCTTAAACGGGAAGCACGGCTCAGAGAGCGTGCCATGTGGCGCGGAGAATGTGAATTCACAGAATGTGTGCTGCTTTATATTATATATGAAGAGATATCAAGAAGAACATCTCACCTCAAAATCAAAAGAAATGTATATAAAGTAAATTGAAAATGTAGCCTATTTGCATTATTTTTCTTATATGTATTTGCATAAAATTTTGCATAAAAAAGCACTATACAGGTGAAACTCGAAAAATTTGAATATCGTGCAAAAGTTCATGTATTTCAGTAATTCAAATTAAAAGGTTAAACTAATATATTTAGTATATATAACTACATATGCATGATTATACTTTTCAGAGGGCCGACATTTCTGTATTTAAAATCCTTTTTTTTTTTCATGTAATATTCAAATTTTCTGAGATTTGGAATTTTGGGGTTTTCATAAGCCGTAAGCTATAATCATCAAAATTATAACTTTTGCACGATATTCACATTTTTCGAGTTTCACCTGTATATACACTACCAGTCAAAACTTTTGGATCTGTAAGATTTTTAATGTTTTTAAAATAAGTCTCTTCTACTCACCAAGGCTGCATTTATTTGATTAAAAATACAACAACAACACCAACAAAAAATACAGTAATATTGTTAAATATTATGACAATTTAAAATAACTGTTTTCTATTTTTAATATATTTTAAAATGTAATTTATTTCTGTGATCAAAGTTGAATTTTCAGCTTCATTATTCCTTCACATCGTGTCACATGATCCTTCAGAAATCATTCTAATATGTGGATTTGATTTCATTATTATTTTCAATATTGAAAAAAATTGTGTGCACTTTTTTCAGGATTCTTTGATGAATAGAAAGTTCAAAAGAAAAGCATTTATTTGAAATAGATTATTTTGTAACGTTATACTTGTCTCTACTGTAACTTTAATTAACTTCTACTGTAATAAAATAAATGCAGCCTTGGTAAGCAGAAGAGACAGTTTAAAAACATAAAAAATCTTACCAAAACTTATGATTGAGAACACATATACACATGATAAGTCAGGTTTTGGAGAAATAAGCTGATACTGTTTGGATGAAAAAGGAAGAAGAATGACACTGCACAGAAGCTAAACACTCCGATGTATCAAGCGTCTTTCTGACAGAGCCGGAGGCAAAGTCTCACATGATTGAGTACAGAAAGAGAGAGTGAGAGACGGAGATTAAAGAAACAACATAAACAGATGCTAATCAGATTTTCAACCACTAAGACTAAATATTGCATGAAACGAGCCTGGTAAAAACAAGAAACACACACACAGACACGCACACACACAAACACACACAAAGAGAGAGAGAGAGATAGAGAGAGAGAGAGAGAGAGAGAGAGAGAGAGAGAGAGAGAGAGAGAGAGAGAGAGAGAGAGAGAGAGAGAGAGAGAGAGAGAGAGAGAGAGAGAGAGAGAGAGAGAGAGAAAACAGTAGCGCTCTGTATGTGCTTCCTCTTTGAGCTGGATCTGTTCTCTATTAAGAGAGGAATGCAATTACACATGCAATGCTGAGAATACACTCCACTCCACTGGTCTCTAAACAACACACACACACATATTACGCGGCATGCGTTGCTGACAGATTTGGGGTGTAAACATTTGCAGACACAGCTTTTGAGTGTTTTTTCCTTGTTAATTCGTACTTGGAGCTCAGAGTTTGTGTGAAAGTCTGCGCCAAATGGCCTGGTGTTACTTTGACAAGCTAATGAGTTCATATCTCATCTCTGTATGAACAGCACAGGCATACTGACAGCAGCAGAAGCTTGTGAAATTCTGCAAGAGAATTCAATATCGGCAAGAAAAAGATTCGGTGTTCGGACCACAAAAAGAAGACATTTTGAAGAATGTCGGGAACCAAACAGTTGATGGACCCCATTGACTTCCATTGTAGGACAATCAATAATGTGGAAGTCAATGAGGTCCATCAACTGTTTAGTTGAGCAATTCTCCAAAGGTTTTCACCCTTTAAATGTTACGGAAAAGTTGTGTGTGTGTGTGTTTGTGTGAATGTATAACCTGAAGGTCAACTGGTTGCCAACCCATTATACGCCAGCTCTTTAGAGTCAGACATCTTCAGAATCAGGAGAGAGAGAGAGACGAAGAGGAAAATACAAGTGACTCTGCACAACGGGTGACAGCTGAGAGGTTCAAATTTAAAATAATCTGCCGTTTCAGAGACAGGAAATAAAATAAAGACCGCGAGACACGTGTTTTGTCGAGTCTGGGTCTTGTGGTAATTACGTGCAGCGCGACTGCGAGTTATTTAATTATTAGATTGTCATTGTTTCTTTCTTGAAACCTAATTAATTTCTGGTTATGCTTCTTGGAAAGAATAGAGAAGAAGTGTGTTGAATTATTACCTGACAGATACGCTGATTGTCGCACTCGCTGAATTAATTATTATGTGTGTTTTAACTGACAGCTGAATAATGCAGGTTGATCTAATTGTTTCTTACAAAACTAATAAACCAAGAAAAGTCTTCACGGAAATGCACGGAATGGCATTTGAGGTCTTATGGAGGGAACATGGCAAAGTAATTATATCTTAATCTTTATGAGTTTATTACATGTAGCATTTGGACACTACAGATAAAGACGTCAATGAACTATCAATAAACGAGCCCATTTTATAATAAATATGCAGACATAATTCGTAATCTGAAAACAACGGCCTTTCAGAATTGTTGGAAAGGAGCAGTTAATCTGCCGTGTCTCTGTTTTATCTGCTTTCCCAACATTCTCCATATCTGCACAGTTTATTCAGTCTGCGTGCTTGTTGTGAGAGCATGTGTCCCGCTGACCTGGAGCATATCACAGACACAGACAAACAAACATGGCATGATAGCACTCGAAATACACAGCCTTATCTGCCGGCTGAGGACACACACCTGTTCCAAGCAGTCTCAATCGCCGATGCAGTTGTGAATGTTTATTTGAATAATTGACTTTTCAGAATATCTCATTAAATAATTCACTTGGTTTTAGCATGGTATTTTCAGAAGAAGCATGAAATACCATGAAAACACCTGAAATCGAGCAGAGGGTGTGAATATTGTAATCCTTTATATACACACAACCATTTATAAAAGTTTGGGGTTGGTAAGATGTATTCAATGTTTTTCAAAGAGGTCTCTTCTGCTCACCGAGGCTGCATTTATTTTATCAAAAATATGGTAAAGGAACAATATTCTGAAATATTATTACAATTTAATATAACTGAATATACTTTAAGAGTAAATAATTATATGTATTTTAAAACGTAATGCATTCCTGTGATCAAAGCTGAATTTACAGCATCATTATTCATTATTTCAGCCTTCAGTGTCACGTGATCCTTCAGAAAACATTCAAATATGATGATTTGATGCTCATTACCAATGTTGAAGATTAATATTTTGTGGAAACTGATACATTAATTTCAGGAATGTTCGATGAATCGGAAGTTCAATTGATTTGAAACAGAAATCTTTTTTAACATTATGCCCGTCTTTAATGTCAATCTAGATCAATTTAATGTATCCTTGCTGGAAAAAAGGAGCTTTTAAAAATACTTTTGAATGGTATTATACAATAATAAATCAGATTTGACTTAAATCATCAATAAAAACCCACCGCAGCACTTTCTTTGAAAGAGTAACCAGCTAACCAATCAGATGAAAGTCTTGTGATCATTTCCTTTCTAATCTTGTGTCGTTTTTTTATGAATTTGATTCAAGATTTATTGCTTTTGACACAATGTATCTGCTCCGTGACCACATCTTTTTTGTGTGTGTACCGCCTGAAGGATGATCTTTGTCAGAAGTGCTCTCGTCCTCTCTCCCTCTCTTTATCTCGCTATCACAGTTTTGAAATGAAGAGGCCTGAGGGTGAGCAAGTTCTCTTTAGCTGTGCCAGAGCCTCACCTGCCCCGGTCCACCTGCAGCCTCACCTGTCTTTACCTCAGGGCCTCGGCACGGAGCGAAAGAATGAGGCCCACGACGCAGCTCAGGCTTACATTATCTGCAGGGGCCTCACGAGAGAGCTTGTGTGTTTCTGAAAATGGGCTCTGGCATGGAGCTCAACACCTACATCACAGATGGCTGTACGAGTAGACATTTGAAATAATGCTTCAGATTGCCTGACGTCTCACCTCCCGCGGGGGACGTCAATTTCGTCTTTTTTCCAGCGGACGGATGGTTGTGGGTCTCCCTGCACCTGACAGCGAAACTCCACCGCCTCTTCCTCTAGAACCACCTGGTTAATGGGCCGTCGTAGGAACGTGGGTCTCTCTGAAAGACATACCAATGAAAAAAAAGGACATGAGGGACGCTGAGGCCTCATTCGCTCGCTGTGACTCAGCGTTGAGTCACCGAAATAGAAAGCTCTCACAGAGATTTGTGTTATTGTGTAAGAGTATGATACGCTTTTTTTGTGTCCCGGCATGTTTTATGACTAACTTGACGACTCAAGCATAATAGAGGAATTAAACATGACACATTCTCTCATGATGGTAAAATTGGAATCGTTCAAACTTGCTTGTTTACAAAAGCATGAGCTCGGATGTTAAAAGCGTTCAGGACATGATTTAAACATTTTGAAGACTTTTTTTTGTGGTTTGAAATGTCACAGATCAGAATAGGCACGTACCGAACACAGTGACCTGGGCCGTCTCACTGTCTCTCTCGCCGACCATGTTGGTTCCCACGCAGATGTACATACCAGCGTCGCTCTTCCTCGTGTTGGAGATCATCAGCTTCCCTCCACGGATCTGAAAGAGAGCACTGGAACGTTACGGTCTCTGCAACACCTCATGCGATAATTACTGCGACACTCTTCGTGGAACTATCTTAAGTTAAGAGCTTTGCTCAAGGCCAAAATAGATGTGGTTTATGATTCGCCTGTTGCTGGTTTTGAACATGTAATCGTCTAGATTCAAGGCCAGATCATTATGGCCAGATACCATAAAATGGTATCACTTTACAGTAAGGTTTGTAAAGTATAAGTAAAAATATAGTTTAACCTTTGCTACTGTTAGTTTATAAACATGTTCATAATAGTTCACAGTGCATTAACTAATATTAACGGATACAAATGTTTGATTTTAACAATTAACATTAACTCGGAATAATAAATGCTGTAGATGGATTGTTCATTGTTATATCATTTTAACTAATGGAATCTTGTTTCCGGCATGAAAAAAACTAAAACTAAAAAATACAATTCTGACTTTTTTTCCTCGCAATCGCAGGTTTATATCTTGCAATTCAATTTTCTCAGAATTGCGAATATATCGCACAGTTGTGAATTTATAACTCGCAATTCCAAGTTATAAAGTCAGAATTGCGTGATTTAAAGTTGCAGTTACCTTTTTTATTATTTATTCAGTGGCAAAAACATGTTTTCAAAGGATTTTGTTTTAGGTTTTCCATCAGATTTACAATGGCTTTGCAAAACAAACTAAAACGAAACCAAATTAAACTAAACAAAAAACAAAACAAAACAAAACGAAACAAAGCGAAACAAAGCAAAACAAAAAACAAAACAGCAAACAAACAAACAAACAAAACAAAACAAAATGAAACAAAGAGAAACAAAGCAAAACAAAACAAAAAACAACAAAGCGAAATAAACAAAATCCATATAAATAAGTATAAATGTGACAATAAATGAGTATTAACATATGATTGGTTCCGTTCATGTCTCCAGTTCTCACCTTGATCCTGTCGTCCTTCTCTTCGATTCTGACTTTGTCTTTCTTCCAGTAGATGGTGGGTTCCGGGTGGCCACGAGGGGGAACACACTCCAAGATGGCCGGCTCTCCTGCGGCCACCACCACGTCCGTAGGGTTCTGTCTGAAATCATCACGTAACACTGAAAGAGAGATAGAGAGAAAGAAACAGATTAGCTCATTCTTTAACCATTTTCAAATGTAGTCATGCTTACAATCCCTGAGGCACAAATAAATGTGCTTTTGTTGCTGAAGCAGATGCCGTTCAATTAAGCCCTTAAAATGCTACCACACTCCAGCAGTGTTCAAATGTTAGCTCACGTTCAACAGGGATGCAGAGAGAAACACCTGTTTAAAAGTTATGTCCACTCGGCCTAACTTAAGGTCACATGAACGACAGACGCAGTAAATCACGCTGTGTGTGTGAAGCCATCAGTCTGCAAGAGGGTGTGCGTGTGTTTCATTTGATGGGGTGACTACAAGGAACACTTAATTGGACTTAATGGGGTTCCCTATCGAGAAAGGAGAACAAACAGAGAGAGGGAAGAGATATTGTGCCCTCCAGCTCTATGTCAGAAGAACGAACGCACATACAGAGCGGTGGGCGGGCGGGTAAATCTCTGCCAACTAATCAACCATGTTCACCCGTTCATCACGCCAACTACGCCTCTGGCCATGACTAATGTAGCAATAAACTCCACAGCAAAAACATACAAGAGGTCACCTGATTATCAGCAAAGAATAAATGCAATGAATTAATAAACACACTTGTACATCGTCACATTCATCAACTCCGCTTTATTAATAAATAAGGCAGGTAATTATCCTCTGGCACTGACCTGTGAGAGACAAAAGGAGAGGTTTGTCTTACCGATCATGTGTTAATAGTGAAAAATGCTCTCGTCTTAGTTAAGATTTATGAATTCGATAATGACTTTAAAGTGATTTAATAATAATTATGAAAGAGAGCAATCTGACTTGGAAATCTTATGTTTAAAGCTGTTCAAAACTCGAACCCTGACCACACATCAGTTGATAT
>CM060630.1:11660000-11702500 GCA_030578275.1 Meda fulgida
GTGTCATTGCAGTTGCATGTAAAAGAGTGTCAATTTCTTGTCTTGAAGGATTTTTCTATTTTGAGTGAACTATTACTTAAAAAAAGGTGAGCAGTGTTGGGGAAAGTTACTTTTAAAAGTAATGTGTAACAATATTGCGTTTGATTTCCTTTTTATCATCTGGGCTGTGCTTGCTTGTTTGTATAATAATTGTAAAAAAGCAAAGGCCCTTTCACACCAAAAGTGAAATGAATAAGCCTCGGACTGAAGGAAATGCAAATGTACCCCTGTCCAGTAGAGGGCGCCGCTCAAACAAACCTTTCAGCTGTGCTGCTGTTCTGGATTTCAGGAGAAGAAAGTTCAACTCTTATTTCAGCAATAAAAACTAAAAAAAAAACACATACGTGGTGTTTATCTAAAGTCATTTTTTTCTGATTCGTATGGTTGAATTAAATCGAAGGTCAGCCGCAAAGACATTGGTTAATAAAGTGAGATCAAATACATAAAGTATATGTAACAGATTTTATCATAGCAGGTTTGTGTTTTACTGCTTTTAATTATTTTGAGGAATACTGAATGTGTTTTTGTGCGAGTGAGATGAGTAAATGCATGTTCATATTTAGTCTCTGCATTAATCATCAAGTTCACACACACAGCACACACAACGTCTCTGCACACACTCACGATTTCTCTCAACATGAGGACAGGAGAGCTGTCAGTCAATACATGGGAAAACAAAGTAACTTACTTTACATATTTAAAAAGTAACTTAGATATTTTGTTGTAAATTTAAAATGTGTTACTTCAGTTACTTGAAAAAAGTAATCTGATTACTTAACTCACGTTACTTGTAACAACACTGGTGGTGACCATAAGCAAAACAGTTAAAAAAGGGAACAAATTATGTGTTACTACACATGTAAAAATGGCAAAAGTTTAGGGTTACAATGTAGCAATTGCAATTACAACAACAGAAGGTCAAATGGAGGTGTATGTACTGGCAACCAAACACCTCCCACCTTCAAAAGCTGCACCTCCAACGTTAAGATAACACGATTGCCGAAAGCCAACCCGCTAATGACTTCCGCCCCATGCTAACGCCTCCAACTGGACCCTTGGCTCCGGAACACAAGCTTTTCACAAACAATACAATTAACTCTTAATGAACCTCCCTGCTCGTTCCTCTGTCCTCTACGTGCACTTTCCAGATTCAATTTGGCCTAATCCCGGGCTTTATGGTAATGTATAGCTCATTAAAATGTTAGCTAAAAACTCATTAAAATTCGCTCAAAGTAATAGCTTCATTACTGTGATATTGCTGAAAAGCAAAGACAAAATGAGGAAGATGGGGAGAAGGAAAGAGGGATGAGGAGAGAATGGTATAAAAAAACAGAACGACTACTTTCTAATCACTTAATTGTGACTGAAAACAGCATGCATTTGCATAATGCACACAGACACTAGGTGGCTAATTTTCACTGTGACTTGGTAATTAAACACCGTTCACAACTATAGACATTTCCTTCCAAAATATAATTTAAGGAGGCACTTCTGGGTTTCTAAGAGATGCCAAAATGTCTCCATCTTCCTGTGTAAAAATTATACTCTGACCAGCTGCAGAGTGCGGAGCCCTGGCGGGCGCTGATACCGTGGTATATTGTGCATGTGTCGAAGCACAATTACTGAAGAGTATTACGATTCAGTCCAGGGTAATCCAAAGAATGAATTAGAGTCTATGAAGACACAATCTACATACAATTACTACCTTTACTTATTGCTATATGAGTTTTAAAATGCATTAAACACTCAGTTTTCCTATTTTCCAGCTCTGTAAAAATCTAAAATAAAAAATATTTTTTTAAATGAATTAAAAAATAAATAAATAAATAAAGATAAATACAAAAAAAAAGGAAAGTAAAAAATAAAATAAAAGTTTCTACTGTAAAATAATAGCTTCTGGTGCAATATAATAGCTTTGTGTTTCACTGAAAATCACAAAAACACTTCTCTTTTGTGTTCTACGGAAGAAAAGCATAGAGTTTCTTAGAAAAAATGAAACAAAAAAGGGTCTAGAGTAAAGAATCACAGAAAATGACATGCTTTTCTGGTGAGTAATGCTAGCTAGACCAGCACCAATCAGCATAAACCAGCTCGGACCAACATGGAAACTCATACTGGTGTTAGCTGGTTTTCCAGCGGGGAACAGCATGATCCACACCCTCTGCAGATCGTCAGCCACTTCAAAAGCCACCCACATGTTCCAAAGAAAGTTCCAGCAGCCGTACGGTGCGCCTGATGCACTGTAATGAACAACCGCTGAGTTTTGAAGCCTGAGAAACCTGCTACAGCCAACACCTGATCAAAAGCCTAAACCCTCTCTCTCTCTCCTCCGAAGCTCATCTACTATTTCTACACGCCTCAGACTTCCAAAGGAGAGAGCGAGCGGAAAAAGAGAGAAAGATTAATAAAATGAAGGCTGCTCCTAACTCCACAGATATCAAAGATCTCCATGGCTTGATGAAGGTGGTGAACTCTTCCGTTTGGTCTATTTTTAAGTATCTGAGAAGATGGCTTTCCTGAGATCTCCCTCTGCTCTATCCCTTCTCCTGCTCTTTAATTAGTTTGTCAAGATGTGGAAACGTCACGAGTGCCCTTGGGGAACTCTTTCGCAGAATCAGCTGTGGTCAATTTATACTCATATTTATATATATAGTATATTTCTTTGTGGGGCAGAGGTAATTTTTAGCAAGGCTGCCTTTTGGATTTTCCCTTTGGCTGTGTGGTCATGTCAGATGAGTGGGGTTTAGACTGGGAATGGGCTGACATCTGGGCTAAAGGAACAGTGGCAAGAATGTTACAATCAGATGAAGAAGAGCATAATATAAAAATATGTCCTATTAGCCACGGGTTTAATATGTATGTTTGCATCATTGGATTGTTTTCATGCAATGTGTTTTGTTGGGATTCATTCATGTGGAAGTGATGCACTGTGACGCAAGCTCTGCTGGGTGTGACAGAAGCCAGCTGCATTGTGAACACACACACACACACACACACATACACACACACACACACACACACACACACACACACACACACACACACACACACACACACACACACACACACACACACACACACACACACACACACACACACACACACACACTTCAATACAGAAACAGCAGGTGAGCTCAACTTTCTGTTGGAGATCTTCTCATTGTTAATAGAAATTATTGTAATTTTAGTGCTTAAAACTTCTGAACTTGACATTGCAGGCTGACAATATTAAAGTAGAATGAGCCCCACGGCGGAGCTCTGCGAGGAGGCCTAATGCTGGGGTCGCTCAGGCTAACAGTTCCACTGATGTGCAACACACTCGTCTACAACGGGGCTGAAAGGGAATCTGTGTCGTTTGCGCTGATTGCAGTCTTCTACTTTAATGCTTTGCTGCAGTTAATTGAACTGGATGGTGGTTTGTGAAACGGTGTCTCATATCAACTGTTTCCCTTGTTTAATTAAACTCTCTGCTGGAGACGCGGCATTAATGTCTCAGTGCTGAGTCTCTGAGTGAGCGTAGTGTGTGTGTGTGTGTGTGTGTGTGACAGAGTGTGTGCTTGTGACAATAATGACATTACACCTCAGCTTTGTGTCTGTGTGTAGGTTATTCACTATATCTATCTGTCTGTCTATCTATCTATCTATCTATCTATCTATCTATCTATCTATCTATCTATCTATCTATCTATTTTCTGTCGTTCTCTATCATTCTCTTGTTCCATCCATCCATCCATCCATCCATCCATCCATCCATCCATCCATCCATCCATCCATCCATCCATCCATCCATCCATCCATCCATCCATCCATCCATCCATCCATCCATCCATCATCCATCCATCCATCCATCCATCCATCCATCCATCCATCCATCCATCATCCATCCATCCATCATCCATCCATCCATCCATCCATCCATCCATCCATCCATCCATCCATCCATCCATCCATCCATCCATCCATATGTCTGTCCTGATTGGTCTGTGTGTGTCTGTGAAAGGGAGAGAATGTGTGAGTGACCAATAGAGAGAGAAAGAGAGAGGGAGAGAGAGCTAGAGGTATGATGTTAATCTAAGTGAGCTCTCTCACTGACATTAAAAATGATTTATTGATGGTTTTATGGATCTTAACAGAAGAGGAAGAGTGAAAAATACACTAGATATGCTGATGACCTTTACAGCGCTCTGTGCCACGAATGGATGGAAAGAAACCGGTGTGTGTGTGTGCCTGAAAAAAAGTCAGTTAGATGGAGAAATGCGAGATCCTGAGCATCTTTCTGCAGTCGTCTGTGGTTGAGCTGCATGTGTGCATTGCATCAGCGGACGAGATTCATGGACCTTCAGCTTAAATGAACCAAACTAAAAGAGAGAAAGAAAACAGACAGCGCGCTGCTAACCCTTTACAGCTAAACACTTGAAATAAATTCACTGGTTCGTTTGCAAACTCAGCATCTTTTCAACATTATCCACAGCTCATCAGACACACACACACACACACACACACACACACACGCACACACACACACACAGTGCGAGAGATAAAATGAAAAACAGAAGATCATAATTCCAGTACCAGTATACTGTCTTGTTTTGTTTCACATCCATCAAAAAAACCTGAAGTCTTATTGTCAGAACAGCTTATATAAACCTGCACAACCCTGTACCTCACACACCTGCACATCAAAACACACCTGGTGCCTCCTTAACAGAGCTTTACATTCTGTCTGCATATGTTTCTCACAATCCGCTCTCTGTACAGTTAGCATCGGTCTGAACTGTTCAACAATACACATACAAACATCCATGATGACACAGACACCTTTCCACGACACATGAGTCATGTGTATGATGCTCTTGCTGTTAATTGCATATAGAGGTAATTGTGTTTGTCTGGGCTGTAATTGTCTGGCTGCCGCAATGCAGCGGGAACGCATCTTCTGACGCTTTCAGAGCGACGCTGGCCTTTGTGTGGAGCAGCGAATCTTGTTCCAAAACATGTTTTAGGGAGAACCATCAGTCAGATCTGGCAGAGCGGTCTGATTCAGAGTTTAGCTGTGAAACCACCCCCTCCTACAGTGCCGAAATGTGTGTGCCCGGCGGTACGACCACTTATATTGTCATGCAAATACAGCAGGCCACTCTTCACGAACTCTATTATATATGGCTCAATCAAACCTATTCTTCTGACACTATTCGTAATGCACTTTCCTGGTATTATTGTGAACAATTCATCAGATGCACATTATTATAAAGAAAAAAAATGCACTTGATCCAATCAACTACAACTACTCTCCCATTGTCATAAAGCCACAACCCAATTTATTTAGGAATTTTTAACTGAGCAAATGTATTTCTAAAACTAGTTGACACACTTTACTTAACACACTCAACAATATTTCTAATTTCACTTACACTGATCAATAAACAGTATTATAAGGTAAGGTTATAAAAAAGTAGTTCCAAACTAGTTTTTGTTAATACAATAAAGTTAATAAGTTGATATGAGTGACAATAGCTATTAAAACATAGAATTGGTGGTATTTTGGGTGAAGGTGCATACACACAATGACAACGTGAACTGTTAATAAACCATATGGACACTGATCCTGATCAACAAATTCTTCCCAGCTAACACACGATGTTCCACTTACGTAATTTATTGGTACTTTTTTTTTGTGGTAATTTTAGTAATTGACAACGTACTACAACGTTGCTTGCTTGTAATTTTAACTGCAAAACACATTCTGTGTGAATCGTCCCTAACAAGTTACGAAAATCACTTTAGAATAATGAAACCTACATATAGCCTGACCTCATCTCCTCTGAAAGCAGATACTGAATCAGGACAGCGCGAGACACAGGTCAATATAATGAAAAAAAAAAGAAGATTTTTTTTTTTTTTTACTTTATAACTTTAGCGCTCTTTAGAATAGCGTCTCATGCACTCATGAATTGCGACCCACTTTTGTGTTGCAACCTATTGTTTGAGGAAGACTATACAAATATTCCACTATAATGTTTTCTGGCACATAATAAACAGAGGTTGGTAACTTTAAATGTCAATTAGACTGTCTAAGTGAGTGATTCTTGACCAGAAAAAGCTAAACTGTTAACCGGTCTCATTTAGGCAACCGTGAGACGTTTTCCATGCCATTTTATCCCATCTTATGTGATTATTGTAGCTGGAGATGGAAAACTATCAGAGCAACTCTACCATTCCAATGAGACAGATCAGCACATTTTCAGCAACAGTACAACGGAGAACTTCCTGTCAATTTCCAGAGCTCTTCTGAATCCACATTCCACACAGCTTTTCCTCATTTTCAGATTCCACATTGTAATTAAATGGCAGAGCAAGTTCAGTTAGTGACCTCCTATAGAACGCTATTAACAGCCACTGAAAAAAACCCACCACATCAATACTAATCTACCCACTGTTAGCGTTAATTCAATAAAGCCAGAGTCTGAAACCTGACGACGAAAAGGAGCATGTGAGTTTTTCCTGCTTTGGACGTTACATATTTCAGAATCTGTGAAGAGAGGAGAGTAAACGACAACACTTGAGCTGTAGAGGTTACCACAGCCACAGCTGAGACTGATAGATCC
This sequence comes from Meda fulgida, assembly GCA_030578275.1. Classification (NCBI taxonomy): domain Eukaryota; kingdom Metazoa; phylum Chordata; class Actinopteri; order Cypriniformes; family Leuciscidae; genus Meda; species Meda fulgida. Next base: position 11,666,645 of record CM060630.1, read on the forward strand.
ATCTCTCGTAATCTGCTGACGATGGTCTGTTATTTAGCATCATTACTGTTCATCATCGTCTCATTCTCTTCCAGCGCTAATGACCTCCATGACTGCGGCTGACAGATTGAGCGTCCACTGATAAGAAACGGAGATTGGGTGAGCAAAATCGAAGAGCCCCTCTGTGGTAAATGCGAAAAGTTGTAAAAAGTTTCCATTTTTTTTTTTTTTTACATTTGTACTAAAATGTATGTATATGTGTGTGTGTGTGTATGTATATATATATATATATATATATATATATATATATATATATATATATAGTGTATATATTGTATATACAATGTAACATATATACTGTATAATGACATGTTAAACATTTTAACCACAGACAATTTCTTTTCTCAAAAAAATGGAGACTTTACTGATGAAGATATGATATATTGAATATAAAGGCTAAAGGTCAGAGTGTGACCCATGTTGTCTGATTGCTTCCAGGTCATTGGAAGGCCAGCCTGATGTAATGACATTTTAAATTGTCCATTTCAATATCAAAAAGGAGGCCATCAGGGTGATGTTAGAATAAGACAATTTCGTGAGAACGCAGAGAAACAATCGCATGATTGTTCTGGCTCGCCCGAAATTTTTGAAGGCCTGAGCAGCGCAGTGGGAAAGATAAGTAAAAGACAAAAGAGACACAAACACACATTAACACTAGAAAAGAGGAGGACTTGTGCGCACGCTGTGTGCAACCGGGCCTCTGGTTCCCCAGGGTAATGCATCTCCATTGCTGGACTGCAGGCCGCTGTAAAACCCAATTAGTGTCAGTGTGTTATCTGCTACTCGCAGATATCCAGATAACCCTCAGCACGGGGCACCAGAGCGAGAACCGAGCGTTTCTGCAGACAGAGCGACACAGATAAAAAAAAAAAAAAAAAAACAGCCACCGTTCCACCTCTGACTTCTCATTTCTGAGTGTGTCCTCTCTACAGTTAAGTGGACCTCTCACCACGGCAAATTCATCAGTCAGTGCCGAAGTCTCGGAAGAGATTGGAAGAGAAACTCTAAAGCGTTTAATCACATTGAGAAAACGGTTCGGTCAAAGTCAGCAGAATTTACAATGCTTCAATCAGACGTATCCCAGGACTGACGGAAAACCGACTCGCATTGCTTCCGCTACAAATGCCTCGGTTTCTGACAGAAACATGAAAGAGCGCGGGGCGGACGAGTGGCAAGCGCTCTCCCTCTACATCTATCTCTTCATCTCTCCGCAGAAGAGAGCATAGAGCTTGGTCGGAAAAGTAGAAGGAGAGAAAGATATGAAAGAAAATGGTGTAGCTTTTTTCCGCATAGCTGCGGTTTGAAGTCAGGTATGTCAGCATGGAGAATCAAGATGAACCAACACCTCTACAAAAAGACTGTAGCCTTCATCGCCAGGTTCATGAGAAACTAGACACCTATAAAACGGCTACTTGTTGTACTATTGTTTTATATAGAGTAGCAGGAAGAATATATTTATATTACTGCCGATCAAAAGTTTTTGACCGGTAAGATTTTCAATGTTTTAAAAATAAGTATCTTCTGCTCTCCAAGGCTGCATTTACTTAATTAAAAATACAAAAAACAGTAAGATTGTGAAATATTATTACAATTTAAAACAGCTGTTTTCTCTGTGAATATATAGTAAAGTGTAATTTATTCCTGTGATCAAAGCTGGATTTTCATCATCATTACTCCAGTCTTCAGTGTCACATGATCCTTCAGAAATCACTCTAATGTGATGATTTGATGCTCAAGAAACATTTCTCATTGTTATCAATGTTGAAAACAGTTATTCACATTTTTATATCAGGATTCTTTGATGAATTGAAAGGTCAAAAGTTTCAGCATTTATCTGAAATAGATAGCTTTTGTAACATTAAACACTATCGTTTTTAAGTTTAGGGTCAGTACGAATTTTTACTTTATTATTTTGGGGAAATAAATAAAATAAAGCAATACCTTTATTCATCAAGGATTAATTAAATTGATCAAAAGTTACAGTGAAGACATTTATAATGTTACAAAATAACCTATTTCAAATAAATGCTTTTCTTTTGAACTTCCTATTCATCAGAGAATCCTGAAAAAAAATTGTACACAACTGTTTTCAACATTGATAATAATAATGAATGAATCAAATCTGCATATTAGAATGATTTCTGAAGGATCATGTGACACTGAAGACTGGAGTAAAGATGATGAAAATCCAGCTTTGGAATCCAGGAATCGATTACATTTTAAAATATATTCACATAGAAAACAGTTATTTTAAATTGTCATAATATTTCACAATTATTATTATTTAAATCAAATAAATGCAGCCTTGGTGAACAGAAGAGGCTTTTAAAAAAAACAAAAAAACATCTTACCGATCAAAAACTTTTGAACGGCAGTTTATAAATATGACTTCAAATCTGAAAGCTGGTCTTTGTTCCCTGAGGGGGGGAATTGAGCTCTGAATTTCAGTGAAGGGTGGAAGTTGAGATCTATTGTGTTGGCGGAAAAGTCATTTTTCCTGCAATGCCATTTCCCAAAACCATTTCTTGCATTTGCAAGCCTTTCTAATGTCTTGAATGACTGCACTCAGAGCAAAAGGGGGGATATGAAGTTTGATTTTTCATAACAACCATTTGACTGCGGTAGAAGCGGAACCAACAGCAAAAAATCCATCTCGGAAAAACTGAAGGGTGAAGGAAGGGGGCTTTCGTTAAATTTGTAAATTGCCTCAACCCACCCGTGACTCTTTTACATGGCCCTGCCTCCGTCTCAGCGTGGGCTGCCTTCTCGGGGAAATTTTTTTTTAACACGACTTAAAAAAAAAAAAAAAGCTTTGCGACGTCAATGAAGCGATGAACCAAGTTTAATCAATCTTCAAAGATGGCCATTATTATTCAGGCTCGATTTAGACCGAACAGAGGCAAAACAGAGGCCTTACGGTCTTTAGAGCCGGGGCTCTTTTGATAGCCGCTGACCCGAACAAGGCCCCGGTTCTTCAGCTGAATAATTCATGGGGGGGAAACGGGTCCGGTCTTGGAAAGGACGGCGGTGACATTTTCGAGCTGGTGGGGGGAAGTGAGTGAAGGAGATGAAAAGGAGTCCCAGAAACCTGTGACCCTGTTGTGATGGCTTCCTGACAGCATCCCTGTTGGTATTCTCGGCAGGGGCGGGCAAGGAGGCAGGTAATTGTGACATGTTTTACATCAATACGGTCCCAGAAGAGGCTCCGTCATTGGCCTGGGATGTTCTGTTTTAGCCCACCCCGCTAAACAACAAACCATTACACCGGCTAATTCCGGCTTTGAATTCCAATTCCGATTGAAGTTGCTCAAGTCGTCCGAGAGAACTGTGGTTTAAGGCAGATTTGGTGGTGGTGGTGGGGGGGGGGGGGGTTCAAACACTCTGAGATTACCATAATCAGTTCATGGCTGAGGACGTTTTGTAAACGCGGCTGTGATTAATGCCGGCAATTACCTCGGATAAATGCAAATAGGCTGCCTCGCCGCGGTTCTGGACACGAGAGAGAGAGAGAGAGAGAGAGAGACAGACATCGATCCGGATTACAGCGCGGGAGTTTTTCCAGCCAGATTCCGCTTCTGTAATGGGATATATCCGCATTCATTCACAATCCTTGCTTCCGTCTCATTTATATGGACACCTTCTCCATCAATCTCATTTCTGGGATTATAGGAGCAGAAAGACTATTTCAGAAATTTCCATCCCTGCTGAAATAAACTATTCCAGACGCACGCACACACACACACACACACACCCACACGCTCACACCCTCTCCGTCAATGCCACGGCCTCTCTTTCCCGATCACTCTGCAGCAGGTCTGCAATTTATTGTCAGGCCAACATGATTCACCCTCCATTAACAGAATCCACTCAGGCCTGCCTTCAATTAACATGAGGCAATCAATTAGCCAGGGAGCCACAGGAGATGAGCGTGCATGTGTGTGTGTGTGTGTGTGTTTGGAAAGAAAAGGCTCACGTCTAGGTTGTGAAGTGGTCTTAACAGATCATAACTCTCAGCTAGTACCTCCTACACACACTTTTGTGCTTCTGAAGTGTGCCGTTCCTGACTATAAAGCCAATCAATTGAGGAACATTCATAGATGAGCATACGGCCAGCCAAACTTCCTGTTGAACTGCACTCTTTATGCATTAGCTCTCTCCTTCTGACTCTATTCGTCTCTTTCTCACTTCCTGTTAAGCGTGAGTAAATGTCCTAATGCTCCCTGATGCATCCAATCAGGATGGTGATTCTTCTCTGAATCATCATTTATATGGGATTGATTAACAACACATTATTTTCCAAATATCTACAACAAAATCCTGCAATTTTATTCTCTGCCTCTCTATTCTTATATTCCTTACAAAAACTGTGATGTAATACTTAATGTGATTTCATGTGATCATATTGCTATGGAGGGTAAGATTGCATTCACAAAACATGGTTTTCATATTGTTACTGAAGTGTCAAAGATCTATCACATATTCAAAAATACAATGATTCAGGGTTGCCTCTCAGGTACATGTATCTTGTTTTAAGGCTTTTTTAAAATATCTAACTGGAAAAGTTCATTTACAAGCCTAAATAAAACTCATTAAGACTTGTTTTGCAGTGTTGTAACTTGTATCCCAAAAATCAAAACTATAAACTTACATTGGAGCTGCTTCTTTTAGATTCCAGATCTGATCACTCTGGACATTCATTAACCAATTTAATGAGGAGCATCCTGGGAAACTTTTAAACACTATTAAAAGTTCACATGCATGCTTGGACACTTGCTGGCTGCTTTTCCTTCACTATATGCTCAATCCATTTCTAACTACATGTTTACAGATCAAAAGAAACAAATGCAGCCTAGCTAGTATATGTCTAAAAATAAATAAATAAATAAATACATTCATTATCACACCTGTTCTGTTTGTTGCAGAGACCCATGTGACCTCAAACAGTCTTGGTCACACACGCGCGCACATGCAAACGGTCGATGTGTTCTGCGCCAGCCTGTCAGACGCGATCAATACATCATTCCTCCTGTAACGAGCCCGCGCCTCTCCACCTCTTCCTCTCCTTTTCCATCTCATGATTATTCCTCCTCTCTTACTTCTCCTTCCCGATCGATTCCTCGTTCCATCCCAGGCCGGGTGTAAGGCACACCACAATTAGAGCGCCTTCTAATCTTCCCCCGGTGTCTGTCTCTCTTTCGCTGCCTTCCATTATGCATGATATAAAACCCTCCTCACCCATGCTAATGAAATCAAACAGGATTCAGAGGTATTAAGTCACTTAGACACTCGACAGAAGATCCTGAGAGCAGATCCTGATGGATCTCGAAGCAATCCAGATATCCGTCAGCGGACCACACGTGGTAAACTGTGACTCAAATATCTGGATTTTCTCACTGGGCAAATACTCAGCTGTGGCATGTCGCAATGTTTATTTATTTGTCTGAATACCGTATGAATATACTTCACGAACTGATGCATACCGGACTCAAACTATAGTTAGCATAAGAACCATGGCTCAGCTTGTCAGAGCATCTATAAATCATAAAAAAAAAATAAAAAAAAATACTTATGACTATTTTTTTTATCCGGCTTTACTTAACTTAATTTACCTCAACCTAATTGAATTGTTTTCATAGAACACATCTTGATGTAAGTGTAAATTAAGCATTCACTTCATTACATTTGGTAAAATTAGCTGATTAAAGGTCTTATTATATTTCACAATTTTGGTTATCAATTAAATATATAAAAGGATGTTTACACATTTATGTTAGAAAAATAGACAAAATATTGATTAAGAAGATTTTGCAGTGCATATTAGAACAATGCTCTGAAATCATGGCAAGTCTCATCTATATAATTATTGTAGCATATACTAGAGAAGGGATTTTGTGCTTTGAATGATGCATTAACGCAATGAATATTAATACACAAATAACAAGCGCCTTTTTGTCTGTAGATGTTTCCCGCTACAAATGCTTACAATACCCAGATGCCTTCAACATCTGCTGCACCTTTCAGAGGGAAAACATGACAGGGTACTAAATAAAGATACATTCTTTAATTAAATCTTAATCAGAAGAAAAACTAATTTGTCCAAGGAGAGATTCATTTCTATATTACGTAAAATAACTGGAAGAGGCAAACTGTTGCTAATGAAAGCTAACTTGGTGATGAGCTTCAGTTGTAATAGGATCATATTGACCTAATGGCACTTCCAACTTTGGGCCCGTTTGCAATTTTCAACACGTTGATGAAATCATATGTTGTCAAATAATCCATTCCAATAATCAAAGCAGATATGACGAAGGCCCAACATAGAGTAATTTAGCCCTGTAGCTTCCCATTTTAAGTACTTAAGATTTGTTTCAAACAAAGGAATCTCTATTTCCAAGATCTACATTTAAACCAACACCATGTGTTTCTAATATGACAAATATACTCTTGAACGACTGTGATAAAATCAAAGTCTTTGCATGCTTGGATGGATTCCCTATAATCGTTTGATTTGTGAACCTTACTGAGGTACAGTCCATGCTAATGAGACATTTCTCTGACTATCCCTACGGATCATACAGCTGCCAACATCTTGCAATGCAACTTGCAACAGCACACGTGAAACACGGAAAGAACTACCAAGCAAATCAGGAAAGATGAACTAAACCATTTGAGCCACTTAAAGAAGAGTAGAACAGTATGTATAAAAGCACACTCACATGAGATCAAGGCTGCATCTGAAATCACATACTACCCTATTATACAGTAAGTGGAAAAAAGGTATGTGACAAAATAAGTATTATATCTGAATTCTCATTGTTCATAAAAGAGAAGGCAAAAGTACCCGGATAACTTGCTACAGCGATTTTGGACACCGCTGAAGACTGCCTATTAGTGACCTAGAAAATTCAGCATTTTGTTCCACGTACAGCAGGTCGCCCCCTGTTGGTGGCGCCATGTTAAGAGCAAGACCAATGTCTCAAACTTAAAACATCAAAATGCATCAAAAGACACTCAAATGGAACTCAAACCAAGAAATCTCCCTTTATCTCAGTCAGTTCTGTTTGGCTCATTTAGCATCTACAACTTCCTTGTACTTCATAAGTGATAGTGCTTACAGAGAGGCAGAGGACATTGACTATTTATTGAGCAATAATCATTTCAATTTGTTTCTGAGGACAGAAGATTGATGTAGTATGACTCGTGTGATGCTGCTCTCAGCTGAGGACATCAAGGTTGCAGTAAAATAAAAATATATAAACATACAGACAATAAAAGTAGGGGGAAGCTTTTAAATGTTTAAGCAAGGTGGCAAGGGAGCTTTAGACGCTAACTAATGTCTGAGAGAGGAAGAGAGAGACAACCATCATACACATCTCTCTCTCTCTCTTGCTTCTGAGTGGGATTCAGAGTCGTTTTATGGTTCATATGATAAAGCTGGCAGTTAAAAACATAATCACGGCCCAACACTAAAAAAGGTCTATATAGTAAAACAGTAATTAAATCCCAATAAAAGTTGCTCGAACTTATAGTAAAGTCTATAGTGACATGTAAATTGAATATTGACTATAACTGCATCCTTTATAGTGGCACCAAACAGTACTGTAAGGAGACGGTTGGTGAAACTTAGTCACCATGAAATCAAAATGGACAATTCTTGCTTTTTTATGGAATGCTGCCGTATTTACTGTATAATAAATGATTTATCTGTGCACATCATTCTTTTTAATTTTAAATTAATGTATCTTCGTAATCTTTCTAGTTAACTTCCCCTCCCTCTTGCCTCCCTCCATCTCTTCTCTTCTCTGATGACATGTTTAAGTGGCATGAGGGCGGGACAACCTGTCACTCACATGAGATCGACCAATAGCAAAACACAACCAATCCAATCAATTCCCAACGGACAAAATGAAGTCCCGCTCTACACTTTTTCTTATTCGAGAAGCCATTTCACTCGGATATACATCACAATAGGGAAGAAACGATTGGCACAGCGTCTGTTTCATGCCAACAGATGAAACAATAATTTATTGTTCTAAAATAACTATGTTATATGTTGTGGTTGTGAGATTCATCGATTTTTATTATTATATTATTATTATTATCATTATTTTAAGTGTGGTAGAATTGTCCAAAAACTTTTTGGGGCCACTGCAGGCCTTTTTGGGGCCACAAAGCTGCTTCAGTCACCTATTTGCATGATTCTCATTTCATGGTACAGCTACCAAAACAATAAAAAAACAAGACAAGATGAACTAGTTTGACCAGTGGAGGGTCAAACTAGACTATCTATCTATCAGAATATGCAACCTGATTTCACGGCAATTCGTACGTATTTTACGAGGTGGCTAATTCGTACGAATTCATACAACTTCATTCGTACGCTTTTTGCTAAATCGTACATATTGTACGAGTTGCCCAATTTGTATGAATTCGTAAGAATGACCTACCCCGCCCCTAAACCTACCTGTCACTGGGGTTTAGACAACTCTTACGAATCCGTACTCACTTGTACGAATTCGTAAGAGTTGTCTAAACCCCAGTGACGGGTAGGTTTAGGATCGGGGTACTCGCACTCGTACTCACTCATACGAATTGGTCGTAAGATAGTGTTGGAATATCATGCACTGATGAATTGTAGGCAATTCGACCAGGAACAAAGTAAACAGGGTCCAATGATTTAATTTTGTTTTTAAATAAACAGTCAACAGGCAGTGACTCACTTTCGATGAATAAACCTCTGGGATCTGCCAAGCCATTGTTCAGAGAGGCCTAATCAATAGACTTACTGGAACCAAGTACACTAACCAATCTGAACACAGGCCAAAGAAACTTTCAGATGAAGCACAAAGGCGAGTCAACTTTCTTTTGTGTGGGTGTGTGTGTGAGTAGGCGTGTTTGCAATGTCATTGCCTCTGTGGGTCGAGCTCAAGCCATTTTTCAAAGAATGAGTCTGTGTTTTATAGGTCATCATGTTTTGACAGTGTGAGATGAATTTGAAATGCTTTTGAACGTAAGAGAGTGGGTTAACGTTACCTCACTCGTGCTGACAGACTTATACGACAGGACGATACACTTACTCTACTGTTTCACTGGCAGTCATATAGTTGACAGACTGATGAGAGAGACAAGCCTTTCCTGTAATATGACACACACACACAATCCCTCAAAAGAGGACAAAAGTACTGGAACACACTCACTAGGAGTCTCACACAGACATATGGCGGCCTGAAGTGTTGACAGACCCATTAACGGGGCCTCTCTCAGTTATTTCATAACCTCAGACAGATGTGAAATAGAGTCCAGCTCCACAAATGAAAACGCAAACACACATTTCATCCCCACACACACACTGAAAACAATATGCACATTTCCTTGTTTTTATGTGTCACCATCAAATGCATACCGATGGGTCATTGCTAGCTAATCTGGGGTCTAAAGTTACATCTTAGTAGGGCTGGGAATCAATTCCAAAAATAATTGATTCCTTGATCCCGTGGTGTTGGGATTCGAGAATTAATTCCAAAGGTTGGATTTGATTCCATCAAAGGGAATTGACTAATGTGTAATAGCCTTTTTCAGTTCAATAGAGCTGATCATTAAAATGCCTCTCGGTCACTTGCTAATAGTGATGCAACGTCCGATTAATTTCCGTGACCTGGTTCTTTCGGACGGTTCGTTTAAACTGATCGGTTGCAGCAGTTATTTTACTCTGTCGCGTGATGACATCACTAGTATGAACTTCTAATAACTCTGTGTCATGGTATGCCACTGAAACATTCAAATGAAGCCTTATGTGAACACACACTGCTGATTATTACCTTTGATTCACTTAATAAGGTTTGTTGTCAGCGTTTCATTCTGTGATCCTGCATGTCAAGTAGAATAGCAGACAACTGAAAAATATTGATTAGCCTACATCTTGGACAAGTTTCCTAAGTTTTGCATTGATGCACAAATGCAGATTTGTTCAAGGTGTCTAAAGTATATTAAATGAATAAACTAGTCCAGCTTTAGCTTTAAGGGTAAAGCCAGCTGGCTCTGTTGTCTAGAATGGAAGGTTTTGAGTGCCGCTCTGGACTACATGATAAGATAATAGATGCTGACCTCAGTCGTTGAATATTAATGGTCCGGGTATACTTCATTTTCCACGTTCCGCTTCATCTCATGAGCCTTTCGATGGCACATTGACACATTGTAGTGGACTTGTGTTTTCAGACCGTAACTGGTGGACTCTTCTCCCATTTCCCAAAAAACAATGCATCAAGTGGAAAGCAGATGGCCAAAGTATACTTTGGGAAGTTTAAAAAGAAGGTAAGCCTTCATATCATGTAGTCACAGCGAGATTAGGTGAACATTTTCCTTCAATCTTTCTATAAAAGAAAACAACAATGAGGAATCAGTTCTTTAAAATTAACTCGATTCCCAAAAATGTCAGAATCAAATAGCCCTACATCTAGGACATCTCTCTATGACTATATTTCGAAAGGAATTGAGCCGAGGGGTAAGACAAAGGGAGATATGTTTTCAGGAGGGGTGACTGAAGGGCCATCAGGTTCAGAAAGGTCAGCCATGCATTTACTAAACTCGCCTCGGCTAGACATAGATGAAGACAAATAGAAATCACAGATGTAGCCAGAGGACATCAGTTGGGTTAAAGTAGTGCAGGCGCATTTTAAACGATGACACCCCCCCCCCCCCCCCCAACTATGGACTGACTACAAAGTCAATCCATCCTGACCTAAAGGTCAAAGGTTGTACTATCAGCCAGTGGACGGGACAGGGATGCTATCTCAACCACATCTGCTTATCGGGACAGTCTGTCCTGTCCTCACAGAGACAGAGACACAAAAGGGACAGAGGTCAAAGCTAATGGCTGTCAATTAGAGGCACTTAAAGCTTCAGTGCTCATGCAGAAAGACATTACAACAGCAGAAGAGGGAGACGGAGGCAAACAGAGACACAACAAGGAGACACTGAGGAGCTTCAAATGAGCCGGACGGTCATTAGACGGCAAAGTGCCTCAGCGGTGACAGAGAAACGCAAACAGTCATTAGCGAGAAGCTACATCAATGAGGATGGCGACCTCTCAACCTGAAATTTAACAGCCATGTGTTGAATCTTTTTGTGAATCCAATGAAATTGCATTAGGCTATGGAATTGTTTGTATGTATTGACAAGGTCATTACCGATTATGGATTCTGACAGAATTTAGATTCAACAAGTGAGCTTCCTACATACATGCAGCATTTTAAGATAGATGGTATAAATAAAAGCAATCACAGAATGAATTGCTCATTAATAAAATAACAACCACGCTCTGGTTCAGTGTGTCTCAAACTGAGAGAAAGAAAAAAAAAAGAAAGAAGGAGAAAAAAGCGGTTTGGAAGAATAATCCCTGGAAGGATTTGAGAGGGCAGTCCGGGCCAACGCTGTGCTCTCTGGCCCGTGGAACACCTGAGGAGAGATCGATCAGGAAGCCGGAATATCTAATCAGGGAGAGGGTTTACTTTTGCACCGTGTCCCAGAGCCAACACATTACAGATGGAATTATTCAACAGTTTTACCTCTTTAACATTTCAATGACTGTGGAAAGTCATTATTTTGAGAGAATGAGAGATCTAAAAAAAATTCAGAGACGCGCGCTATGATCCATGACCTTTAAAACACTCGACTTAATGCAGGTCATTTATGTTTATTTAACCGTATATCAATATTTACTTGAGTTATTAAAAACAGGAATTCATTAATTCAACTCCGGACCTTAACAAATCAGATTCGGTCTCCATCGGTAGGTATGATGAAATTCGCAGACAAGGCTTTGTGATGCAATCAAGTCAAAATAACAAATAAGTACCTGCGGCTCGGGGCTGTTGCTACACGAGGACTGAACCGTGTGTAGCACGCAGACTGAGGTAGTAAATGATGGCACCCTCTGATTGGCCCAAATAAAGGGGGACTGAACATTTTGGGGGAAAACACCAACCCTGTCATTTGCTACCTTGGCAACAGACAGAGAGGGAAATATTATTCTTTGTGTGCGTCTCGGTGTGTGATATGAACGTGTGGCTTTGAAACATAACTATTCGAGAATACAGACCTTTTAATAGCTTGCACTGGGAACGAACAAAGCAAAACAGTTATTAATAAGGTATGAATGTGGATTGTTACTCTTGCATCACCTCTAATTACGTTAAACCTGTAAATGACCAAAACAGCACATCTGCCTTTGTTCTTCTCTCCTTCCCTTCATCGATTGTGCCCTGAGTTTAAGCTATCACTCTTTTAGCTTTGAAAACCTGGGTGAAGTAAAGCGGACGGCACAAAGGACTCAGTTTCAAATGGCAGTAAAAAGGTTTATCTAACGCTGCCATGATCTAGTTAGAGAAAAAGACACTGATTGATCTTAACTGCCAGTGTGGACATAATCCTGCCTAACACCCGCTGCTACAGGACCAGCAGCTTCAAAATAACACTTTAAACCTGCCATTTACTTCAAAATGAAGCACTTTGTTTGTGCTTGCTGTTTAGTTTAGACACAGTTATCAGTGTATCATCTGGCTGTTGGGGTGAATATCAAAACCCTAATCTCCAGGACTGTAACACGTTGAATTAAACATTGAATTCAATTAGAATATTTTTTATTACAAGTAGAACCTATCGCTTTCTCTTCATCATCCATCCATCCTCTCCACACTCTCCTTTAATCAGTCTAAATAATTTCCTGCTCACTTGCTACAGAGTAAACCAGCATTTTTTTCTTCTCCAAACACCTTCTATCAATCATGATGGGAATTCTGGGCCAAGCGTCTCCACGAGCAGGTGTCAACTCACCCGCCCTTCCTAGACCCAAATCACCAGTCATCAGAATGAATGATGGTGGAGTTTAGATGGGTCCATTTGGGCAGCTCTCTCTCTCTCGTTTGCTCTTTATCTCCCTCGGCCCCAGGTGACGGTGCTAAATACTGTTGTCTCAAGGGGAAGTGAATCACCTCTCCATTTATTTCATAAATGAGTCCTGCCAGCCTGTTTGATCTATCAAAGACCAAACATTTTGAGTGTGTGTGTCTCCACTGCAAACACAAACTAAGAAATGGTGAGCTTCTCTCAAAGCTAAGAAAATCTGTCTACATCATAAATCTCACAGTGGGGCAACATTATTCTTTTTTTGCCTAGCTTTGAATTGGAATCTATCTAAAGGGCCGTTTACATGACACCATTTTCAACTAAAAACTGAAAACGTTTTAGGTGTTTTAGCCGTTAATTTACATGACAATGGCTTTTTGAAAACTATTTTGTTATCGTCAAAACTCGTCAAAAACGTTGAGAATTTGAGTGCGCATGCGTATCCGTGTTCAGACTATAAGCACATATTGTTTCTTTACAAAGCGACATCGCCACCTACTGGCCTTGCAGCAGAATACAGTGTTTTCAGTCATTTTTGTGGATCTTTGGGAACGGTGATAATCCTGTCGTCTGTATGCGAAAAACGCAAAGGAAAATCATTTTTATTATAATGTTTTCATCTAAACATACTCTAAAGCTCTAATCGGACGGGATTAGTTTTACAAGGGTAGATGGAGTAATGTAATTTTACCACATGACGTCTGTAATAATAATGGCCAATTCGCACGGGATAAGATATCTCAGTAAAACTAGCAGAAGTGGGAGGGGTAACTCGATCACCTTCCTGTCGTCATGTGTGTATAACGTTGCTTCCTGATATCATGTGCGCAAACACATATAACCTATATTTATATGTATAAAACAGTTAGGTCCGGTCGAATAATGTATTAATTCAATTCAGATTGGATTATGTTGGTAATAGGCACTTACCTAACGCTAAAATAAGTTTTGTGCCTCTAACAAGTGCTTTCGACCTTCTTTTTGATCTGAAAGGTATATGTAAAACATTGTTGAGTTTTGCAACAGACCACCTAGAACACAACTAAATGCTTTTTCAAGCGCCTCCATACTTGAAAAAACACAGAAAACTACTTTTAAACAGGAAATATCGAATGGGATTAGTATTCCCCGAGGTATTTTTTCCAGACCTTTTTACAGAAGGTAAAAGTTACCGTAATCTATATTGACATTATCCGTAATGATTACTGAGATGACACGTTCAGACATGACTAAAATAACTGAGAAGCTTTGGTAATAATTACTTTACCCCACCTCTCCATAATCCCGTCCGAATAGGGCGTAAGTAACACTTTATTTTACATTGTCCTTGTTACACATGTAGTTGCTGTAGTAATAATTATAGAGTAGGCTATGCATATTTAAATGCAACTAACCCTAAACCAAACAGTAAACCTAAGTACATGTAGTTAATTGTTATTACTCAGTACTTAAATGTATAATTACACTGTAACAAGGACACCTTAAAATAAAGCGAAACATTAGAGAGGCCGTTCAGGGAGCATTGCAATGGTACAATAATCACAAGAATGTAGATGAGAAATGGAAGGGTTTTACCAATGTTACCAATAGTTGATAAAAACTTTGATGCAACATTGACTATTAAGAAATTCAAAATGGTCAAGTTGTCCTTCCACTTCTACAAAACTTATCTACACATTTATATCTGTCAAAAACTCACAAACGTCTCCAAGCACTCAAAGACATGAGCATTTACCCATTGTTTACAAAAATTGTCCTAATTAAACTAATGATAGACTTCAGATTTTGCCACATAAATGCATCAAATTTGATGTCTAACATGGATAAAACAACAATGGGATCTAAGTGACTTGCTGAAAATAGACTGATATTTCACTTTGTTTACAAAACGCAGTTGCTAAGCAAGGTCCCAACAAAACCCACTTGTTGACATCCTTTGAGAATGACCTAATTATCATTTGGAGAGCCGTTACCTGGGGAGCGACTGGTCACGTTTCACACCTGATGCTTCATGCATCTATACTGACTCCCACAAACCAATGCCGGAAAAAACTGAGAAAAAAGGACCAAAAATTAAGCACAAGGTCTTTTTCTCTTCACTGCAGCCTGTTGGCACTAGCCCTCCTTCTGTAAGTCTCTCCATCTGCCAAAACACACAGCACACTCTCTCAAAACCTTGTGCTCTAACCCTGAAAGTCTGGTCAAACAAACACAGCAGTCACAGAGCGAGAGAGAGAGAGAGAGAGAGAGAGAGAGAGAGAGAGAGAGAGAGAGAGAGAGAGAGAGAGAGAGAGAGAGAGAAAGAGGAAAAAGACAGGGATGGCACATCAGGATTATTCAGGCCTCTCCACACATTATTAGGGAATATGTTGTAATTAATTGAATTGTGGTCGTGTTGGTACATGCGGCTCGGCTGCAGCACGTTTCTCATTAGCGCAGGAGCTCCTCTCCTTCACCTAATGAACAATAACAGCGCTCTCCAACACAAACGCCATCAGAGACTCGCTGCTTGACGGCCCTGCTCTGTCATTGGCTGGCTGGCTCTTGTTAAGGGGGTTGGGAGGGGAGGGGGGCACCGGTTGTCGTAAAAAGGCAATAAAGACGCATTAGGCTAGTTTTTCACTCAAGTTTGACAGGGAAAAGTCAACAAGAGCTTTCGTTGCCGGAATTTCAGCGAATGAGGGAAGGAAATGGGAAGTAGATCTTTATTTTTGGGCACGTTCATTTTGTTAACGCGCCATCACGCACAACAGATCTTAAAAGGAATCTAAAGAAAAGCAGAAATGCTTCCATTAAGGTGAGAGAATCTTTATCGGCGTGTGAAAGACACGTCTTGAAGCTCGGCCAAATACCGTGCGCAGAGATTTTCCTCCTCATTTACCAGCCTCTCTCTCTCTCTCTGGTTACTGCTGTTTGCACAGCCAACAATCTAAACTGTGAATCTGTCGAAGGCCAGAATATTACAATGAACAATTACCTTCTCTTCCCGTGAGGCAGATTATTTACGGCTAGGCACAGCATGTCACCACATTGTACTGCAGAGAAAAGCAAAGCTGCCGAACATAAAACGAGCAAGACATTTCATAAAAAGTCACAGCATGGTGCCTGAAGGGTCATCCCTGGGTGTTTTGCATATTGACAGCTGAACGCAAATGCTTACAGTCATTCACATGAAGTTGTAATGAAAACACTGTAATAGTAAATAAAAGGTGAACAAATTTGTGCCTGTTTAGGTTGTCACTGTGCATGCATTACATAATTACTGAATATCTTGTATTCGGATTGGTCAATGACTGCATTTAGTGGTAAAATATTTCAGTATTAATACAGCATTTTCAACTTAAATATTTTATACCCGCATATTTACTTATTTGATAGGCAGTCATGTGATAAATGAGAAAATATAGCCAACAAGTCAATATTGCAAAATAAATCAATTTGGGGTTTCAAGACCCCATGGTTAGACAAGGTGATTGTACATTATTTCTAATGTAAATGCTTTTTAATTACACAATTCATTCATTTAAGAAATTGAAAGACCAGTAAATTACAGTCTGGTTAAGTATATCAGTTAAGCAAATAATTTAGAAATAAATGCTATCAAATCTGCCATGTTCCCAGCATGCACATCTGAAGCCAGTCAAATGTTTGAGAAAATGCATTGAGAAAAAAAGTCAATGTATCTTTGTTCTGCTTTTAGATTGACTATTGGGAATACAGTGTACTTCCACTGGCCTCATATTCACCTCAAAGCAAGAGAGACACATTACATACAGTCCGCTAAGTCCACATCTAAAACACTGAGGGAAGGAGATCAGCATAAATGTCAATTCCAGACACGTTCAGTAATTTAAGAATATCCAGGGTGGATATTATGAGGTTAGTGTGCTCTGGTGAACTCCTTAGTTAGTGCACTTCAAAGCGCCCTCAAAACTCGGTACACATGCAAACCGCAGGTGCAAACAAACATGGACTAGGCTGAGAATAATTAGCACTCTGTTTTAAAAAGAGCTCCTCCAGTCACGCATGAGTTTTCACACTTTCAGGGTCTTTCTATGTGGTAACACAAAAATTCAAGCACAATTTCCAGACACAAGCATCATAAAACAAAGACAGTTGTACAGTTTCTGGCCTAAAAATACTTGTCATAACACCATCTTACAGAGCAAATTAGACTGAAAAGTTGCCTTAAATCACACTTCAAACAAACAAACAAACAAACAAAAAACAAACAAACAAATAAAGGTTTTATTGATGTAAATTATATTAATAAATTCAACTGAATTAATAAAATATGCCACGCAATCAAATTATATCGGGGTACAGACGGGAACAGAGGGGCACAGGGGGTGTTGCACATGCTCATAAAATATAAGAGCTGATGCCTCAGGTTTCAATCTGACCTGGGTATATCCTGATTACACTCCCTCTCTAGCCATTGCTTTCTAGTTTACTTAACAGTCCAATGACAGGCAAAAAGTCCACCCCAAAAATAAAATAAAATAAAATAAAGGTAGTTTAACTTTGATAGCGACCCACCTGTTGCTATGGTTAACTCATCAAAACATGCCAGAGGGAATGAGTCTAGCTGGGTGAACTGAACGTCGATTAGACTTAGATAGAGAAGAGGAACGCAAATCAGAGTCTGTCTTAGGAGAATACACACTCACACAGCAGCAGCAAACAGGCTCCATATGGACGGAGGCTCTGGTAAGAGATTTACACACTGAACACTGAACAGTCTTTGTGTACCAGTGGACACAGACCCTCTGTTGGCACTTCCAATGGCAGATAAACGGAGTGTGTATGTGTGCTGAGAACAAAGAAGGCCCTCAGCAACTGCTATCAGACTGCTGGATAAATGCTAAAGAGTGTCTCAATCATCCCTGGTAACCCTTGGCAACGACCATAAAGTGAGATAAGTCTGTGAGCGTGGAGGAGGGTTTGTCGAGAGAAAGAGGGAGGAAAAGATGATAGAGACAGAAGAGGACTTGACCTCAATATAATGTAGTTTTGTAACTAAGAGTTAGGCAAAGTGTGAGCTCAGACAAATGAACCAACGTGACTTCTGGAATGAGTTAAAACAACCAAATTCATTTAAATTCAGTCCAATAATGGTTCTGTCACATCAACAAAATGAAATATGGGAAAGTAGAGAAAATCAATCACTGTCATCTTTACAGGGCCATAAATTACAGGCTGTTAACAGCCGTTCCTCACTGAGACATTTGTTTGACAGCAGGTCAAACTGAGAGGTCTGTGAGATTCAAATTTATATAGCAATGTCATGTACTGTAATAGCAGCCAAAAGATGGAGGTAATGTAGCTCTCTAATTAGTCAGTCAGAGAGACAGAGGCAGGGAAACCTAGAAACAAGATGTAATGGCAAAGGAAGAGGAGATCAAGATAGAGAGAGAGAGTTTGAGATAGACAGGGCAGAGGAAGGGGAAGAGGAAGAGATCAAGATGAAAGGGGAAGAGGAAGAGATCGAGGCGGAAGGGGAAGAGGAAGAGGTTGTGATGGAAGGGGAAGAGGTATAGATCGACACGGAAGGGGAAGAGGAAGAGATCGAGGCGGAAGGGGAAGAGGAAGAGGTTGTGATGGAAGGGGAAGAGGTATAGATCGACACGGAAGGGGAAGAGGAAGAGATCGAGGCGGAAGGGGAAGAGGAAGAGGTTGTGATGGAAGGGGAGGATGAAGAGGAAGATGAAGAGGTTGTGATGGAAGGGGAAGAGGAAGAGGTTGTGATGGAAGGGGAAGAGGTATAGATCGACACGGAAGGGGAAGAGGAAGAGGTTGTGATGGAAGGGGAAGAGGAAGAGGTTGTGATGGAAGGGGAAGAGGTATAGATCGACACGGAAGGGGAAGAAGAAGGGGAAGGGGAAGAGATCGAGATGGAAGGGGAAGAGGAAGAGGTTGTGATGGGAGGGGAAGAGGAAGAGATTGCAGAGGAAGAGGTAGAAAAAATGGAAGGAGGAAACAGAAGATCAAGTGAAGAAGGAAGTGGATGAGCAAGAGAATGTGACAGTAACCAGGCAGAGTCAGAGGAAGAGAAAGGAGAGCGAGAGAGAGAGACAAAGGCCAAAACCAGGACAGAGGAAAAACCAAGACAAAGGCAGAAACCGAAAACTGAGGAAACTCAGAAGAGTGGGACATAAATAATTTGAAATTGAAATTGAGAAGGAATTGGACGAATTGGACACAACAGTCAGGAATTCAAAGCTAAATTATAAGCCAATCTAAAGCTCAGTAAAGTGCTTGCTAGGTATAAACATGTTAGCGTTTGTGGAAACATATGTGCAGGTCAAAATGTCAAACAAAACATTCATTTATTTCCCCTATGTCATTCACCCTGCTCCTCTGAGCCTGAGACAGGTCCATTTAAGCCAATTAGACCCACTTCTCCTCCCCTATCCATCCTTCCATCTAGCTCCAGTCTCCATTCCTCCCAGCAGGCCTTAAACACACACACACTCGGCCTCCCCGAACAAATATTAACTTCACACACTCACAGGTCGGACTAAATTACCCAGCAAGGGACTGGGCACTCTTTCAGAGTTTGAACACATTTAGGAAATCCCGTTAAGAGCTTTAGACAAGAACGCACATGTTTATTTATATCTAGCACTCTTGGTTTAGTCTCACAGTCTCACTTTATTTTCATTGAACTTCCCTCAACTCACAAACTGAAGCGTGTAGCTGGGAAAATACTGTTGTTTTGGTGTTAAGAACCATCTGTTGCTTTTGAGTATGTGAGTGCCGGGCATTTTATCAGGATTATGATAGCCAGTATGTTAATATTTGAGGAAATTCAATTTAAAACCACTTTAATCTCATTAAGGCTCAACTGAAGCTCAGTCTGCGAGATTCTAATCAATGAGAAAAAAGCGCATTATAATTTAAGTGTTGTTTACAATCCTCATGAGTCAGTTTATTAAACATAATTAATGCTGACTCTCTGCACATATACAATATTTCAATGTTGAATGTTTATCGGGCGTCTATAACAGCTCAGCTAGGAATATGGATGCCATTTCTGGATACACAGGGTTCTGAAGGCACTACAGTAAAAGAAAAGCTGCTTTTGCTTTGTGGTATAGTGTGCAGTAGACAATCATGTGTTCAGAATGGAATACTTTCTATGTACTGTGTCTGTGAGGCATATACTGTAAACGGCATACAATTTAAAAAATAGAATGTGAAAAAGTACACAATGCAATGACTTCAAACATGCTACATTAGTGTCAAATTAACTCATTGTGTTCATTATGTTCAGTTTATTTGGAAACGTTTTAAATAATGTTATACAGTATATATTCATATATTTAATGTCTTAATTGACGGCAACCCCATTAAATAGTGAGTCAACAAATGTGTTAAAACAATCACATCTGTAATTACTTTTGGTTTGTTGGTCATACTGAAAATGGAAGGTCAAGTTGAGAGCACTGCATTGTTGGATACATTATCCCACATAGTGTGTTCTGTTGGATACTGTACATTTAGCATAATACTCTAAACATAGTCGATGTGTGTGAGAGAGTGATTGTTACAAAACTTACCTATGAATGTGGACAAGAGGAAGACATCAGAATGCACGCAGGAACAGCGGAGATCCAGGAAGATGGAGAAAAGAGAAATACAAAGAGTTATTATTAGATTTGATAAGAAATAATATACAGACACGTAAAAAAAAAAATATATATATATATATATATATAAAAAAATAATAAATAAAGAAATGATGAAAAAATAAGATAAAATGATACGATACAGAAACTGACAGAGGCAGTTCAGATTAGAGACTGACCCTATATTTCAATGTGCAAAAAACGTCTTTAGTATCTTCATTTACACACAAACAACACACAAACAACACACACACACACACACACACACACACACACACACACACACACACACACACACACACACACACACACACACACACACACACACACACACACACACACACACACACACACACACACACACACACACACACACACACACACACACACCTCCCAGTAACAGCTGCTAGGACTTTGACCTATGGCTGGAGGAGTAATTCCCTCTCTCACTGACCGTCTCTCTCTCTCTGTTTCGTTTTGTGGTTGTGTATTATTATTCCATTTCTCCAGCAAAGAAAATCAAACTATATTCTGCTGGGGTGGCATCAGCCTCTGGGCTAGAGCAGAACATGAGAACACAGGTCAGAAAACTGTGTGTGCGCGTTTGACATTCATGAACTTTTTTACCCAGAATTCCAAGTGATCACAGTACAACACTGATGGAAGATGCACAAACGAAACCAACACATCCCGCATTAAATAAAGCAACAACTAGAAAAAGCCAGTAAGGGATTTTTTTGTTTCCCTAAGCGCTCTTCGGTGTGACTAAATGAGCTCGTCAATGCCCCCAAAATGTCACGAGCAATCAGCGGCAAGAGACTTCATAAGTGGCGGCATTAAAGGCACATCCAGAAGGCAATGACTGCTGCTTGCAGAGATAAACTCAGCGGAGTCTGTCTTTAGATTCTGCAGTGGAAATCTCCGGCCATTGTGCCGTGCTGATTGGAGCATTACAGCACCTGCTCTGAAATGATTCAGGCAGATTTACAGACGCCCCGCTGAACCAACGACAAGTGGTTGAGTTGATCACGTCTCACTCTATGGATTTTTCGAAAAACAGTAAATTCAGGATACTACACGAGGTGCGATTACAGACTTGTTTGCATTAAATTACATGTTTTCTCATTCCCTCTTAAAGAATGTCAATATAACCCAATTAGATTTTAATCGAATTAATGATATATGACACATAGTCATAAACATAATAGAACATATAAATCTTATACCATTCAAAAAACAAACAAATACGATTTTTGATTGGCTGATATTTACGACATGCTCCAACCATGTCTATACTAGCAAATGCATTAAAGGGGTCATGGCATGGATTTTTAAATTATTTTAAAATGTTCCTTGAGGTTCACTTAAAGTATAATGTTAATTTTATTTTTGGCGAAACAAACAACAATAATAATAATAAAAAAACTTAAAATAATAAAAAATTTTCGACCTTCATTCTGACCCTCTGTCTGAAATGATTCGTTTTGAAGGAGCGGCTCCTTTAAGGCGTGTCAGTAAACTGCCACTGTTATGATTGGCTAACGTCATTGCATTGGAAACAGTATATTGCACGCGATTAATTGTTTAGAAAACATTAAACATAAAAACGCAATTTTACAGAGAAAGCATTATAAAAAAGCCACAGAACAAAAATGTTTTTAAAGGAGATTTAAAAATTGCTTCACCTAGCGATGAAGATGACCTCACATGGAAAGGAAGACCTGTAATTCAGGACCTGTTCAAAAGCAGTTTGTCTGAGGACCTGAGCGCTCTGGTTGGAAAGTAATGGCATTAAAGGTCACTAATACATTGGGGCGCGAGACCAAATATTCCCTTGTAAACAAAAATGAACCCTGAATTTCACCTTGAGCCATTAAATAGAAGCTAAAACTGGGTAATATAATAAGAATATCTATGGAAAGAGCTATTTTTAGTCACTGCATTCTAACAGTATGAAAAAGCACAACAAATAGGCCCTACTGAGCATTTGTGGTCTGCTCTCCTGATTTAATTTATGCTATATCCCATTAATAATTCACTGGAATGCACTAAGAAAATCTTGTTTTTCTCCTCAAATCATCACCTCTCTTTCCAGGTTTGTTTTCACACGAATGCTTTAAGATGCTTTTCACTTCTAATCCCTATCAGTGTTTACTGGAATGTTTCTAAAGCACGTGTTGTCTGTTAAAATGGCGGATATCACTTTAAAATATTATCATTCAATGTTCCAGTTAATGGATTTTGGATTAAGGCAACGTGCTAAATAATACTGATATATTACAACAGTGATATGTAACATGTCCGTAATATTGCTGAGGTAATAATCGGGGGTTATTTGTTGTCTGTGGTATACTGTAAAAAGTGAAGTAAATAAACTTAATGCTTAATTGAAAAAAAAAAAAAAGTTATGTGAACTTGACAATTCCACATTACTTAATTTTTTCAATTAAGCATGATGTTTATTTACTTAATAATTTTAAGGCAATGGGTTTCCTCAATTTTTTTAAGTAAGTGAACTGAGCACTTTTTACACTTTGATGGTTGAAGGGTGAGAAGAATAATGTCATCTCGTTGTGCCCAGTTTTTGAAAAAGCTTATTGCATTCATAGAGTGAATCCCATAATTCATGCAAAGCATCATGGGGCGTATAGGAAAAAGGTGGAAAGATCTGATCATTAACAGACAGACAGAACAGGAACAACCTGCATACGAGGCACAATGTGATCTCAGCACTTAAGGCAGTCGCAGTCGAATGGAAGAGTGCATGGCGTAAGTGCATTATCTAGGATGTATTTGTTTAGTTTAGACTTACACGCAGCATCATACATGAATAAACAATGCATCAGGACAAGCCAAATATTTCAGGAAGGGATTTTGTTGCCAAGTGCGACAAAATAGAGCAGAAGGAGAGAAAGATGGCACCAATGTGAACAGAAAGACAAGACGAAAGACAGAAGCATCCAGCGCTACAGACCAAACCTATGAAGGATCAAAGCAGTGAGCTGAAGGTCTTTGGTGTGGACCTCCTGCTATGGCACAAACACACACATGAATGAGACTGATCTGATGAACTTTACCAGTGGGGTGAAGGAAGTGCCAAAGCGCACCCACTGGGCACCGACACTGTGACATACGGTGCAATGGGACATTAATTTTTCATCTTCTCTTATGTTTCATTCATTTCTTTCGCTCTCCATGCTACTGCAACACGGTCTTCAAACACACATTCAGAAAGCAGATATAACATAGACTTCTACTATATAACTAATTATAATTGATGCATTCTAGCCCAATCGTTCAAAATATTTGGAATAATATATAAAGGTCACTTTTGATCAATTTAATGCATAATTTCTTTCCAAAACAAAAACATCTTACTGACCCCAAACTTTTGAAAGGTAGTGTAAAATGTTACAAAAGCTTTCTATTTCAGATAAATGCTGTTCTTTTGAACTTTCTATTAATCAAAGAATCCTGAAAAAAACGTGTACACAACGGTTTTCAACATTGATAATAATAATAACAATAATCATAATAATAAATGTTTCTTGTGCATCAAATCATCACATTAGAGTGATTTCTGAAGAAACATGTGACACTAAAGACTGGAGTAATGATGATGAAAATTCAGCTTTACAATTGCAGGAATAAATTACATTTAAAAATATATCCAAACAGAAAACAGTTATTTTAAATTGTAATAATATTTCGCAATATTACAGATTTTTGTTGTTGTATTTATTTTGAATTAAATAAATGCAGCCTTGGTGAGACTTATTTTAAAACATTAAAATTGTACCGATCCCAAACTTTTGAATGGCATTGTGTATATATACAGTATATATATATATATATATATATACACATATATCCTATAGAAGCTCACTTCAAACATTGATAAATTTTTTTTTAATTAAAATATATATCTGGAGCTGAACTTAAAATAAACGCGCGCGCGCACACACACACATACACACACACGCGCACACGCGCACACACACACACACACACACACACGCGCGCGCGCGCGCGCACACACACACACACACACACACACACACACACACACACACACACACACACACACACACACACACACACACACACGTCAGCCACCTGATTGGCAGCCTACACTGCATTTATTTCAACAGAACAAACATGACTTAAAATATTAATATCTAAAGCCAAATCTTCGGCATAAAAACTTCTTATGCGGGGGCGGCGGAAATCATGCACAGTGGGCCTTGTGCGGAGAACATGGGAACGGTGCATTCGAACAGTCTCTAGAAACCCTCATTTGTCTTAGTTCAAATAACATACAGTGAGCCCTTTGAAGTGCACTCATTCGCTGTGATGTAATCTGTCGCTCTGTTCTATTTCATTCTGTTGATTATTTCCATCTCCTTGGCAACACGGCTCAGGCCAGGCAGACTTTGACCAATCTCAGGCTGGGATTGGGTGTTTATTTTGGAATCGGGTTGGTAATAATTCAATATGTGGATGCCAATTTCGAGGCAGTCATAATTACTTCCTTTTCGCTGCCTGATGTTATTTTTGGTGCCATCGGCCACTGGCCAGGGCTGAGACGTCGCTGTCAGGACCCATGGGGGGAGCGGCCCAGCCTGGCTGTGGTTTTTGGCCAGGATCCCTGTGGACTGGAAGTCTAAATCTCAACCTCATGGTGCATTAGCTTTGCAGAGAGTAATGCACTGCACTCTTTGTTGTCCCCTGTTTGCTTTCTTGACGTCCTGTTCCTTCCGGATCTTTCTTATATAATGGGTCTTTTCCCCAGACTCGACCAGTCTTGCCTCGCTCCTCGAGTTCCTTCCAAACGGATACAAACCTCAGATGGTCTGTGGTGTGTGACACAGGTGTGTTTGTGATCGCGTAATAAAGTGAAGACACATGTGGGGTGAAGTAGGATGAAGATTCAGTGGTTCAAACAAAGGGACAGTCAAAATGTGTTAAACACACTCAAGAGTGAAATGAACAATTTTATGTAATGTAATCGGACTACATTTTTTGATTACTTTTAGATTACTTTTGAGGTAACTCGTTTATCACATTGATTTGAATAGGATAATCTTACGGTGGCCGAGAGAGCTCAACGTGCTGCCAGCTAAAGAAGACGCATGCAAATAGAAAAAAACACATGCAAGCAGAAAAAAACACATGCAAATAGAAAAAAACACCCGCAAATTAAGAAAACATCTTCATCAGTTTCACAACACACGTGTGCTCAAAATACTCACAACACAACAAATACAGAAACGCGTATTTAATATTATAGTTCATTTATAAAAGATATAGGCTTTCACTTCTTGTCAATATACGTTCTTTGCTGTAAATCCATAGACAGTAAAAGTGTAAATCACGTCCCAGGCGGGTTCGTCACTTATTTGGTTCCCCCGGAAAGATTTCCGTTGTGGTCTGTGTTACTTGCAGCGCGTTTCTGTATTTGGTTGTGTTGTGAGTATTTGGAGCACACGTGTGTTGTGAAACTGAAGAAGATGTGTTCTTAATTTGCGGGTGTTTTTTTTCTTTTTGCATGCGTTTTTTTCTATTTGCTTGCGTCTTCTTTAGGTTGCACACCATGTTGAGCTCTGTCGGCCACCGTATAATCTTGTGCCATATTGATATAAAAATATATAGAAAATGTATTCCATTCTTTGTTATCAACAACAAGAAGATTACTTAATATAAAATATTTTTTTGGAATATAATTACGTAATCCAGATTACATATAATCAGTTACAACCCAGCACTGTTAAAAACAAGCCCGAAAATTGTGCATTGTGGCGTGGGACAAACACCATTTCATAAAATTCAGTTTTAGTCTATGTTCAAGATGAGTGCATATGACTGAAACTCTCTATAAAACAACATTGGAAGGTTTAAAAGGCAAAAAAACAATGAAATAAAGATCATGATCGATTATTTTAGTGCTCCTGTGCTATAACACTCTAAAAGCATCAAGGCAATAGCATTGAGGCTGCACTTAGAAAGAACCGAAGAAAGCCTTCATGTGTGTGTACTTGTATGAGAAGATCCAGAGGTGTGAATCGTGATAAACAGAATGATCACCTCTGGTTCCTCCACAGCTGTGAGCTGGGAAAACTGATGACCTGTGCTGACCTTTGACCTATGTGGGAGAGTATACAGCACTTAAGATGATCTATACTGGCATCCCACATCTACTACTACTCAACATTCCTCCTCTTTCAGGACATCTCCTGGCCATAAAGCACACCACTTATGCCAAATTGCATTAGCTGTAGTAGGTTAGTTCTGATATATATATAAAAAAAATCTATCTATCTATCTATCTATCTATCTATCTATCTATCTATCTATCTATCTATCTATCTATCTATCACATGCACACACGCACACTCACACGCGCACACACTCACATACACTCACACGCACACACATGCACATTGATTATGATATAAAATGATAAAATAATCATTATAACCTACAAACAGGGTAGTGAGTCTCTCACATGGAATCCATTGTCATGGATGGGGGTCACAGGGGGATTTTGCGATCTGTGGCGATAAAACTCCTCTCGCCGCATGGCAGTGAGGCATGGCTCTAGCAACCCTACAATTACCCATAAGCCTAAGCTTTCTCTCTCTCCTCCATAGATGTCTTATACAGACCTTCGGGAGAGTGTGTCTCAGGGCTCGGAGTTCAGGTCCTGGCTGAAGTCACGGTAGGGTGCAATTACAGGGCAGCAGCCCACTGATCAACTCCACCCAAATACAAACCAACCCCTCCTCTGCCCCACTCTACCCGCCTGGCACCAAGCTGGGCTCTCTGTAACGTGTGCATCTCAACCTCACATCTGTAGATCATGGGGCTGAGCAGACAGAGAAACCAGACAGGAAGTACCAAAGACATGGGACAAGAGGTCTGTAAAGAGTCTGGTTTCACTTAGTAATGCATAATGATTGTCTGTATAACAATATGGACAATCATTATGCATGTTTTTCATTGGACCAAAACAAATCTCATACATGTAACTGAAAATAGAATTTAACAACAACATCCTGTGTTTAATCAAACAAACCATATGATTAATTACATGAATGGACTGATACAAAATACAAATAATATGCTAATATAAATACATTGTTCTTTAATTATAATAATGTGGATTTATAACCATTTTTATTTAGAGACTACTAGAGATAATTAGTGTTATTATGAATTGATATATTTAATAAATTCATATTTTAATATAAATGCTCATTCATTCAGAAAATTCTTTATTAAGAGTCCTTAGTCAACATAAAGTCAAGATCTTGCCGTTTCCTGTCTGATATTTGCAAATATTTCCATATGAATTTCAATAGCGCTTTTGTTTCGAGGTGACTGTTGCATTTCTCAGTCTAGATGGAACATTTCTCCCCCCGTATGTAAACATATTCCAGATGCCTTGTTCTTTTCCAGTGTAAATAAAGGGGCTATCAAAGTGGATATTTCCTCCACTCCCGACCATTTGCCTAATCCCCGATGAGCCACAGGAGAAAGGAATACATTATGTGTGTGGACGCTAGCAGGTGGTGTGTGTGTGTGTGTGTGTGTGTGTGTGTGTGTGTGTGTGTGTGTGTGTGTGTGTGTGTGTGTTACTGTAGGGTGGGTGATGCATGTGGCATTGGCTTGCTGGCATATGTGCATCTATATGTGTGTGTGCACACATTGTTTTGAAAGTAAACACCCTGTACACAGAGCTTGTTATTTTGCTGTTCTCTGTGTCGTAATGATGTATGAGTTTTATGTGTTTTCGCAGCGAAAGCATGAAGTTGTGTGGGCAATTGCAGAAGCGTTAAAAAAAAAAAAAGTGTGTAAAGTGCATAGCTTTTATGAGCGTGTGCATGAGTGTGTGAGCGTTTAAAAGCGTATTAGAGTGACTCATGCGGGGAGGCTCTCTCTACCCCGGGGAGTTGACCGGGACTCTTGATGCAGCTTACAGCTAAGGATTATTTCATCCAATCTGCTCTAATAACAGATAAACGCTCCCCACTGCTTAGGCTAGCTGAGGACCCACTCATTCCAGCCTCTCTGAGGACCGCACCAACTCTCTCCTTCCTTTGGACACACCAGCTCCTGCATTCCACAACAGGGAGTCTTTCCCCATTCAAATATGTCATTCTTTCATTTCTTAGATAAATCCTCTTACTGGAAAAGGGTATAGTGGAGAAGCATGTCCAGTTTTATTCACTATCGCGCTGAGAGGCAAAGGTAAAATCAAAAACGTATAAATGAATGTGCGTTTTTGAGAAAACGTACCATGTTAAAGATAACCACAAATAGATCTCCAATAAAACCAATAGTTTATATTTGTTGAGCATATAATATTTTCATTCATAACCCCATGTTTTAAAATCAATCGATCAACCAATCAAATCAACCGATCAATCGATCAACCAATCAAAGCAATCAAATCAACCGATCAACCAATCAATAAATCAACCAACCAATCAATCAACCAATCCAGAAGCTCTACACAACAACTTTGTCAAATATTCTCTCTTGCTCTCCCCCTTTTTTTCAAATTGTATTGCTCCTTAGGAATTTTGTGAGAAATATCAGAGACACAGTTAATTCTTAAATGTAACAAATCATAACTCCCTTAAATCTCCTGAGCAATGGAAGAGAAAATAATGAGATGAACCTAGTTATGATTCTATAGCATACTGGTTTAGGGAAGCTTTAGAGCACCCGTAGCCTACATATATAGTTTTCTAAACAACCAAAAGACACCAAAAGATAAGTTTCTCCTAAAGTCTTAGGCTGCAAATATCCTGATTTTTAAGGCCAAGCACTGGATGTGGAGTTTCATCCTTGTCTGATCTAAAAGGGAGAGGATAATGCTGAGAAAACAGACTTTATTTTAAATGCAAAGCAGGAACATGACATATGCGGCTAACTCAGGACTGCCAGTCTCCTGCCATACGCCTGTGAAGTCAGATCTGACTCTGCTATGTGTCAAAACCAATAAAAAACGCAGCATAGATTTCAGTGAAGTCTGTCCTATTCTGTCTCCACCTTTAGCAAGTCTCAGCTGTTTCATGTTCACAAAATGACAGGCTTGCAGGCCTGGGGCAAAGAGGGCCCAACCAGGAGCTCGTTAACCAACAAGAAAGTGTCAAACAAGGGCAGCTCATCAAATCAAGACCCTGGCTTTACCTCGGCCCGGTGGATGTCTGTTAGCCTGGGGCAGGGGAAAGGAAAAACAGATATCCACCATTCCTGCAACTTTTCCATGCTTACAAAACCAATTTTAGTGCTAGTAATGAGTAATAAACTGGACATGTCATGTTAAAAGATCAGCAGATTTGTGTTTAGTTTTTTTCTCTTTGGGCAATTTGTCTAATTTTACTAGCATCTCATGGTCTGAAAACACTACAGTTTGTGACTTGCTCCAACTTTCCACACCACTAACTTACACTTAATGCCTACTCATGTGTCACACGGCCTGATAACATCATGATCAGTGACTTGCTGCAACTTTCCAAGCTAGTAAGTCACGACCAGTGGTAAAAGGTGCAAAGATAAACCTTAACAAAGAGACTATAGCAAAATAGTCTGACGATACGACGCAATCATGTTTACCTCCTGCTAGTGAGTGGAAGATTTCCTTATTTTCTGGCTAAAGATCTTGGCAGAGGCAATACATATTCACACAGAGGAGACGAAAAGTAAAAGAGAAGTACTGAAAACTCGCTGGCTGGCATCCAGGGCCCGTTTGCTATTCTTCTCAATCCTGCCCAAACGCTACACATGGCAGCTTGCCAGCAAGAGAGAGTGAGTGTTATCACTCCGCCTCTCTTTATCTCTCTTGCTTTTTTTTTTTTTGCATAGTACTTGAATTTACTGTAGTTTTTCTCATATCTTGTGTAATTACTCTTTCTCAGCTATTCACAATGAACCATTCACCTCTAATTAACATTAAAGTAGTCGCGCTATCAAGGCAAATACTTTAGTGTGTTTAAATTAAAAGTTTTGTTTGAGTTTGAAATTGAAAACCATATATTAAAGGTTGAGCCAACCCTAAACATGCCGCTGAAGCTCCAAAACTGCAAGTGCAACAGCAACCAAAGTATTGCACCAAGCTGATAATGATTATTTAAAAGATATGGGAACAGGTGTAGCGCTGTACTATTTAATGCCTTGTCCACACTAATCTATTTTTTTTTCTCCGTTTCTTCCATCCATACTGAGACGTTTTTTTCAACGAAGACAGAGCTTTTTGAAAATGCTCTCCTAAGAGGATACATTTGTAAACAGCATTTTCGCGTTGTAGATTGAACTGTGAAAACAGAGGTATTCGAAAACGCTGAAGCATGTTTAGTCATGTAACGCATACCCATAGATATGGTTATACCAGCATAGTGTTGCAAAGAAAAATGCTACTTTTTTAGAATATTCATATTATATTAAAACAAAGATGACAGAAAATGTACTCGGCAATTGCTGTCCTGTGGCAAAACATGATGACATTGGGCTTTAGACGATTCGATTTTGAGTGCGACCTAGTGTGGGACAGCGGGTGTTAGGATATCTTGCTAATGAAACTATGCTTTCTCTGTATCATCTCGTAAGCTTTTATTTCTGTTTACACATGCACAGTAAGGTGATTTAAGCATTTTCAGACGTTTCAGTGTGGATGAGCAACTTTTGGAAAATGCTTGTGTTGACAGGGAGTGTTTTGAAACGAAATTGCAGTTTTTAAATGTCCATTACATAGAAGGTTTTAATTTATATTTTCAAATGATCCCTCAGACAAAATACACATAATAAATATAAAACGTTTTTGAAAAATTATTTATTACGAGTCTAGATAAATTAGCAAAAGTAATTTTGTTTGTTTTTTTGATTGTAACATATTTTATATAATTAGATTAGTTTTAGATTTAGAGATTAGTTTAAAGATTTAGATCTAGCTTAGTTAAAAATGTAATGTGAATGCAGCAAATTTGATTTCTGAAAGCTCAGTTAGATCTGATTGTCTTAATGACAATAAAACCCTTAAATTTGAACAATATTTGAACCCATATCGCCCACATGAGCACCCAAATCCAAAGTGTCAGACCGCAATTACTTTTGTATTAATTTATTAATTATAGAACTGCTAGATCACGTTCACAACAAAACTAACAATACTGAAAGCGTGGTGTAGCATCCCCCCAAAAAGATAAAAAAGCTTAATCTCTGGGCTTCTCTCCGTGAGCCAGACGACAGGTAATTAGCCTGAGCTATGCAGCTCGGCACGGGAGGGAGACACAGACAATGCCACCCTCATAAGAGCCAGGCATGACCACTGGCACACACTGGCCGTCTGTCGACCAACGCCAGGAAGGAGCGCCTGGTGCTTATCTGCCTAGGATTTGGGAGAAAGACAGGGCGGGTGGTAGAGGATTTGGGTGAGTAGAAAGAAAGAGCAACAAAAGATTGGCAACAACAGGATGTGAAGAGAAAAACAATTAAATAAATAAATGAATGGCCCTCTAATGTCTATGATGGTAATGACTGAAATTTATATTATATTATATTGTATTATATTATATTATATTATATTATATTATATTATATTATATTGTATTGTATTGTATTGTATTGTATTTAAAACACAGTACTAAAATACTGATTTTTTTTAATGACAATACTAAATATTATTTATAAAGTTGCAATGAACCCACAGGAAACAAGAAAGCCCAAGAATAAAAAGCAAAAAAAGAGGAAAAAAAATAGCCAGAACAAATGATTAACACACTCCAACAGATCCCAACAGAATGATCAGGCTCCATCTTTCATCCTGGCTTGGGGCAACAACCCACAATCCCTTCCCCGAAGCTGGAAGAGCAGCGTCCCATCTGAGAGAGGAGCAGATCAGCTGGTCACGGGGCAGCAGCTGATAGGTTAATCAGCCTCCTGGACATCGCCTCTGATTATAGAATTACACCCCATCCGCCATTTATCTCACACCCGAGGCCTGGCGCTCAGACCTGTGGGGCTTACAGGGGATGGATGGAGAGAGTGGGATGGATGAGGAGGGAAGGGGGTATCTATCCCTCCTCCCTGGTCCCTGAGGGGTACAAACTGAAGAGATGGAACAGTGGAGGAATAGAAGGCAGCAGGTGCAATGGAATCCAGATCTCATTGCATTATGCATGCCAGCAACAGTGAGACCAGGGGTTGAATGATGATAGATGCACCCAAAGTCCGCCAGGAGGGGCGGAGGAAGGCTCGGGATGGGGCGGGAGAAAAGGTGGGAGGTGGGATTCATTGGTAAAATAGCCCCGAGCCGAGGTTGGGAGGTTAAGGATGTGGAATCATGGAATCATTTTAATCAGGTGTTCATATATATATATATATATATATATATATATATATATATATATATATATATATATATATACATAGACACACACACACACCTGGACTACTGTTCAAAAGTTTGATGTCAGTGCGATTTTGTTTTCGACAATTTATTATTTTTATTCAGCAAGGACACAATAAATTGATCAAAATGTTGCAAAAGTTCTCGATATCCAATAAATACGGTTCTTTTGATCTTTTTATTTATCACAAAATCCTGAAAAAAATATCCTGATTTTTTTTTTTTTTTGTCCATGTGTTTTTGAACATTGATAATGAGAATGTATATTTCTTAAGCATTTTATGAAGGATCATGTGACACTGAAGCCTGGAGTAATGATGCTGAAATTTTTGCTTTGCCCTATAAATTATATTAATATATATTAGAATAGTAAACAGTTATTTGAAATTGTAATAATATTTCACAGTGTTACTGTTTTCACTGTGTTTTTGATCATATAAATGCAGCCTTGGTGAGGAGAAGAGACTTGAATAATGAATAATCTCACCAACCCCAAACTCTCGAACAGTAGTGTATATATAAAAAAAAAGAAAAAAAAGATGCTAAATATAATATTAAGTGCTATATAAAATATAATATTTATGAACTACAATTAAAATATTATAAAATGCTAAACACATAGATAATATTACCACATAATATTAATGACTATTGGGCACTACAAAGATTTTTGACCAATCAAATGCTCTTCATAATGCGAATGCCCCTCCCCCTAGCACCATCTACAACCAACGTGCAAGTAGAATCATGTATATGGTTGACAGCTAAAGTTAAAAGGCTAAAAGGGAAGAATCCATCAATATGTCTTGCCTGAACTTCTTATTTCAACAGGACATGTGCATGAAAGAAAAATGTACTCATCATTCTACACACCTTCAAATCAGAACAGAAAATGCTACAAATAAAACAGTCAGAAGATTTCAAATGGGCCTGGTTTTGAGTCTAGCCCTGCAAGACAACCAGTCAGCTAAACTTGCTGTTTTCTGAAACAAACATGAAAGTAGATCCTAACCCTGTTAAGCAAGCTCACAGTCACCCATACTTTCAAAGAACCTACAAGAATCAATGGAGGCATCTTCAACATCAAACGCACCTGAATTGGAGATTCATTGATTTTTGTTCAACAACATTATAAGCCATTTCTCCGGCTCTCTCTTATTTTAAGAGTGAGCATCTTTAACCAACTGTCTGGATAATTGAGACCGTGACACAGATGGCGAGGTCGAAACTGATTACATTGAGAGATTTATTATGAAATAGTGACAGCCAAGCAAAAAGAGCGAGAGAGGCGGAGAATGTCTCTGCTACTAAGCAGCGTAATAACCTCCTAAATCACATTTGACATTTTAAAGGTAGACACAGAAGCCGTGCTGGCCAATATCTGAGGTCCGATATTAAAGTCCTCCTCTGCCTCTAATCTCATTGCTTTTGTTTGACAATCCTCTATATGAAGTTCCCCCTCTCCTCCCTCACCGAGACCTCCGTCCTCCCCGGGGACCCCTATCCCATCCCATCAGCCCCTCCTTTCTCTCTCTCTCCAGCTCTGGCCCTGACACCGGTTGCTAATGGGACCCGCTTCTGAAGGCGCGCCGCCGGCTACAAGAGGATGCCGAGACCCCTTCTGTTGCATCCTGGTTAAATATGCACATGCTTTGCAGAGCGAGAGGCGGATGAGGAGGGCTCTTTGTACTCTGTAAACAGTACAGAGGTTGTTAACTGTCTCTGGGCTAATCCGCTAGACTCCAGCTGCCCGCCTGGTACCATTACGGCTGGCGGGCCGGGGTCAGAAAACGGGCTTATACGGAGAGGCAGAGAATCTGCATTCAAGAGAGAAAAGAGAGGCATGATTCTGCCTCTGTAAAGGGGGACATTTAGCATATTGAGCCGGTTGTTGCGGCCTATACACAACAAATTTGAATATTCAGTACGAAAAGAACACAAAACAAGATTTCACAATGATATAATCCATCTCAGCAAACATGGTCATTTTTTCTATTGTTCAAACACCAATTCAAAACAGATTTTATATATATATATATATGTAAGCAATAAGGTACGAGAGGCTGTGCTGTATCGTGAATAAGTCACTGCTGAATTGTGTTGTTAGGCACCACGCGAAGCAACTATAATTCACAGTAAAGTACTAGAACGGTTTCTAAAATGGTTACCACACAATACAAATATTAAAGCCGAAATTATTTATCTATGCAACTTTCATGAAGTAAAATCACTAAAAGCCTTCCTTCCCCTGGAAAAAATAGTCCCTGACCATAAACAGCAACATAAGTATACATTATTTCGCCAATAGATGCAGCAAAGATTGTCTTTATGAGTGAGTCAGTCGGTAGAGAAGACTTTTATATTGAAAGGACTCAAACTTGTGATCAAGGAGAAGGAAGACGCAACTGACAGATGACTATAGGCACGGGAAAACCCCTTTACTGTTAAAAGAACATGATATCACAGTGGGCATTCAAACAGATTTTTTGTTATGAATATGGGACTGACCTGAAGGAAAATGCTATGTCTACTTTAAATGCAGATACAGTCGCTTACTCGATCTCTCACAATACTCTACTCTAGCATCAATAAACAATATCAATGAGATCAAACATGTGTTTAAGTTGCTGAGAGTCGTTGCTAGGGGTGTTGTGTAGTGATACATAGAACCATTGGGTGAAGCGGTCATTGCTTAAAGTCAAACACACACAAAATAATGTCAAAATGACAGTCTTGGTGAGTATTCATGTAAACAGTCA
Organism: Meda fulgida; assembly: GCA_030578275.1. Classification (NCBI taxonomy): domain Eukaryota; kingdom Metazoa; phylum Chordata; class Actinopteri; order Cypriniformes; family Leuciscidae; genus Meda; species Meda fulgida. Next base: position 11,702,389 of record CM060630.1, read on the forward strand.
GATATGTTTTAAGAGAACAAAACAGTTGAGAAGGAAAACACATGTGTAACAGTATAATGGATCAGTGCGTCAGGTCTTAAAGCGACGGCAGCCTAATTTACCTATTGCTAAA
>CM060630.1:11710000-11810000 GCA_030578275.1 Meda fulgida
CTAATTTCTTATCATAAAATTAATCTATAATAATTCAAATTAGCTTAATTTACTCACAATAGAAGTCAACAGGATGACTTTGTCAGAACATTTATACTAGTGGCTGTGCATTTAAAACAGGATGTGATGTATATGTGCTTCACTCATTTGCAGTATTATTTCACCCTGTCCAAACCAAGCCCTCTTTTGTCTGCAATGTGCCGGTTTGAATCCTGGGAGAGTCGACCGGTCAACAGGGATGCCATTACCGCTCATCTAAGACTCCAATACTTCTTCACACCCCGAGCTGTCTCACAGACACATACACCGAGACAGAAAAACCCCTACAGCTAAACACAAAGCAATTACTCACAGACACAGAGAGGTAGCCTGAGAAGGAAAACACATGGAGGACCTCAACAAGCCAAAGAAACTATCAGCTCCACTGCACATTTAAAGACAACGTGTGTGAATTCTGGACCACCGATGTCCCCAAACAGAATAGCAAACAAATAATACAAAAATTATAATGATGATCATTAAAAAAATAAAATGTTGAAAGTCCCGCCCCAAACTCACGCCACACTGCAAAAAAAAAAACATTTTATTTATAGACGTCTAAACATTCTTAAATCAAGATACAGTATTTCTACTTGAGAGGCAAAATAACTTAAGATATAACGTCTTGTTTTCTGAAAAAAAATATCAAAATTGAGTGAGTTTATGCTTAAAAGGGTCAAAAAAATTCTTAATTCCAACTAGTTTAATTTTTCTGGCCCCGTTGTCAGATGCTTTTCCTTGTTTTAAGCAAAAAATGTAATACATTTTTAAGAAAACATATATAGCAATTTTGCTTCTCAAGTAAATGCATATTGATTAAATAAAAAAAGAGAGGCAAAAATAAGCAAGAAAATCATTGTGGCAGTGCATTGGTTGAGCCAGTGTTATGGTGTCTGGCTGGTTGGCATGTTTTATACATGTTTTGATAGACAGTTTTTACATTTTTACATTTAGAAATGGCTTTGCATTTTCAGCTGACGACCGTCCAAAAATTGCATACTTCACCCATTAATCCATTCCACAAAATTCAGTACATTTTGCTCCTGACAATCAGTGCTGAAAATATGCATTATAACAATACTGCATCTAAAACAGGTGTTATAAAATAAACTGCCTGGAATGCGTGTTTATTTAAATTCAGCCTTCAGGAGACAAGCAGACAGGCGGTGTGTGATCATTATGGGGTGTGTGGTGGCATGTGGGCGGCAGGATTGTGCCGTTAGCCTTGTGCTGAATCCGTAATGGTGTGTGTCTGTGGGTGTGTGCAGGGACAGACAGATGCCAGCCTGGGGATCACGTAGGACACAACCCCCTTTTGCCCCTGGGCTAAACACACACACACACACACACACACACACACACACACACACACACACACACACACACACACACACACACACACGCACGCACACGCACACGCACACGCACACTCATTAGGTGGGCTGACAGCACCCGTTCCATACTCATCATTAAAGCATGTAAATGTCCCTGTCACTCTCACATAGACACACACGCACGCGTCCCGCAGGGTCTGCACACATATGCTCTCCTGGAGATGTCTTGGGTGAGAATTTGTCCCTAATTAACCCACCTTGTGTGGGTGGAACAGGGCAGGATGGGCTCTCTTAACAAACAGCGTGCGGTCGGTTCGAGCTGACAGAATTATCTACAGCGACACACGGTTGTGAAACGAGAGACAGCCGATCAGCCGCCACAACGCTCGTGTTTGCAAACGCGATGGAAGCTGCCGGCTGTGTGTGTGTGTGTGTGTGTGTGTGTGTGGAAACGCACAAGGAAAAACATCTGAATTTTAAAGTGTACTTCTCGAGGGCAAAGTTCTGCTTGATTCGAAAAAGTCGAAAAAAAAAGTTAATTGGGAGAAAAAACTATTCTATCTTCTCTCCTTTTTCATCCTTTCTTCTAGGTGCAAGAGAAAATAAAACTAGTTTTTGAATTTCCTGAAGGAAATAGCTGTGCTAGCAAGCCAGCAAAATAAAAGTGTTAGTTTGAGATAAATTAGCTACAGAAATACAGAAAGAAGAATACAAGGAAAAAGAGATTGAGAGTAATATGCAATATACAAAGGCTCCAATATATAATAGTGTCCAAATACTTGGAGGGGCCACTGGGGACAAATGCAATTCAGTGTGAAAATATTTAAATGAAAAAAAAAAGAGGAATGTCAATACAGTGCCACCTTACAACATATAATAAATAACATAATAAAATGAAATTGAAATGAAATTGAAATGAAATTGAAACAAAATGAAAAAATGAAAATAAAATAAATAAAAAAATCAATCAATCAACAAAAAAACAAATTAACAATAAAGTAAATAAATATTTATGTTACTCACCTGTACCAGCAATTTTACAAAGAGGTGGACAGCAACAGCATGAGGGAAGAAAAAGAGAAGAAGAAAATTTAGAGATTAGACAACAAATTGAAACACAATTCAAGGTCTTTAAATTGCATCTCAGCCACATGTGTGAAAAGTGCAGTGCATTCTGGGATAGAGTGTGAGCTTAATGGAGCTGAGGGAAGGCCAGTGAACACAGTCAGATACGGTTTACTCAGCAGAGCGTAATCTCATCTTGATCTAAGGACTAATCGCAGACAAACTCCCCAACAGAGTCTGTGGTTACACACTCACAGAAAGAGAGATATTACAAAGTACATATGTCAGGAGCTGTTCAGTGCTGAATCAAGGTGGTGTTATTGTATCACTATTATTGTGCAAATTTGCGATGTTTTCTCAAATTATCTCTTTTTTTCAGACTGTGTTTAACTGCCTTGTTATTATTGTTCACAATGGATTTTCACAGGAAGAAACATTCAGAAAATTGTCTTCTTGGAACAAATGTTCCTCGTAAATCCCTTAATGCTCTGCACCGGAGACCAAACACCACCATTGATCCCACATGCGACAGGCCTGCTGAAACCCCACCATGACAAAGCATGCGGTATTAGCCTAGCGTCAACTACACGTCAAGAAGTTTTTCATCACAGGCTTAGCTGTGTTATCACCTCTGAGATTGTGTTCATGTGTATTTATGGAAGAATGGCCTATTAATGGCAACACACATACATACACACGCCTCAAGCAGGGTGCTGAAAGCCTAACGGACTTTATGCTGGGCTCTACACAGACTCCGGACAAGAGCTGTCAGCACAGCGACTCAAGCTAACAGCCTCCGACAGGAACTCGATGGGCCCCGGAGAGCAGCGGCACTGTGCTAATGACATTATCTGCATATTAGCCGGAGCTCTCCAAAACAGCCTCTCTCTCTCTCTCTCTCTCTCTCTCTCTCTCTCTCTCTCTCTCTCTCTCTCAGAAGTAACCCTTTCCTCTCCATCCAATCAATATCGGCAGCCCAGTCAATGACAAGAATGGATATGAAGGACGATGCATCAGAAGAGAGAGAGAAATGCATTGACCTTTTTCCATTCCCTGTGTGACCTACTTCAAATGAGAGGATATGAAAAGAAAAGACAGGTATGGATGGATGGATGACTGGAACGAATGAATAAATGAACAGCCGGGCTCCTCTTTATGGCAACAGGGGATTCCCTGAACAATCCCATTCTTAAAACCAAAGACACGGTCTGAAATGCAGCCCGAGATGAAGTTGAAATGAGAGCCTCTCAGATGGCGGTGAACAAACATATGTGCCGTCCGTAATAATTACAGGGTTGGCCGCCATTATCTGTATTATCTGCTTTAATCAAGCTAAGCCCAAGGAATTCCCAAGTCTTTAAGAGGGATTTAAAAGTTGTTCGCTGCTTGAACAGAAAAGCTCAGGCTGATATATCATCCTAAATCCAAGCAGATTAGCATGAGGGGGAGTCAGGTAGAAAGCAAACATCGAAATGTCTGGGTTTAATTTGAGAGAATGATATGGAACGAGAGACTGAACTCATTGCAATTTCTCTCGGTGCGAATTAAGGAATCTTTTCAGTTTTCAGTGAATGTGTAATTCTTTCCTTCTTCGCTCTCCTCCTCTTTTGACCTTGAATAACTCCTCGCTTAGGCTTTTTGCTGTAGGAATGTCAGCGAGGCAGAAAATATCTGTCTGAAGTTGAATGAAGGGGAAGAGATGGGGGACGAGAATGAAAGAGAGAGGGAGAGAGATTGCATATTCAAGCATGATCCACCATTAAAGCCCTGCCACTGAAAACCGTATTCCAGCCTGAAGGACTTCTTTTTAGTTTCTTTCTATACCTATGCGCATCATAGAAATGACACTGGATTCATAACTGGATTCTGAAATGGTAAAGCCTTTCTCTCTATATTCAGATTAAACGCCATGTGGGTTTGTAAAGCGTTCATAACACATACAAGGTCAACCCGATACGGTGACTTTGATGAGAGATGCTGAAACTACACATCGAAGTGCACTCACAAACAATTTCATTTTAGCATGCACCAGGGCATAGTGCTGTCATACGGTTCGCCTGTTCGCTCTTCGACACCAATCACGGGAATGGTTTGTTGATGTAAATGGATTTGCGTGGGTGTAATGACTTTGCATTTATTTATTTATTTATTTGCATATTGCTTCAATAGCATTGATTTTAAATATATGCACGGCAAAAGGCAGGCTAGTTAGTCAGCAAAGCAGCGGGGCTTTGATCTTCGGTCTCGAAGCTTTGAAGCCGCTTATGACTTCTGCAGAGTTTGCACTTTCAATGCGAACAATTGGAAAGCATGTCGAATATATTTCTAGCCCAGATGCAATTGGGGCGTAGTCGGTTAGTCTGCAGTCTACGCATTTGGAGAGTAAGTAAATGAAGACGTTGTGTTTGCTCTTCATTATTGAAGAAAGATTAAATAATAAATGTGGAGAACCACAGAGAGACACAGAATGCATCTAGACATCTATCTAGACAAAGGCTTTGTCTACAGCTCTACAGAATAATAGAATTATGGGTCAAAGAGTTATCAATTTGCAAAATGATGGTATTTATAAAGTCTGCAGGATAAGAGACGTTTGCCTATTATGAAATCTATAATATTTACATATATAATAATATTTATAATATAATATAACATCCTGTCATTTATATATATATATATATATATATATATATATATATATATATATATATATATATATATATATATATATATATAAATGACAGGATATATATTCATATAATTAAATGTTATTGATTTTGCTTCTCTTTAAAAATATATACAGTAACTGTAGGCTCTAGGACTATTATGATGAAATTAAAATGCAGGATGTGACAGCCAAGAGTCACTCGTCTTGTTTGATAAGCAGGAAATCATGAAAAACAGCTAATTTTGGCAGAGTGAATCACTGCTTACAGATCGGCGAAAAAAACAATCAAAAAAAACAACAATGAGAAATAACTTCTTATAATGTTAAATGCATTGTTAAATTCTGTTTCTGTCAAAACCAGTTGAATCGGTAATTAACATTCCCTCCAAGCCATCCTTCCATTAACTGCACGGTAATGAAAGTTGAAGATAAAGACTGGGAACGGTCTTCTTTTTGTTCTTTTGATTTGTTCTTTATTTCTTTTCTCTTTTTTTTTTTAACTTGAATGTCTCCATTAATATTATTTCTGAAATGCCAAAGCATTTTATCTCTCACAATTATAATATTAACATGAAATCCAGCAGGGACTGGAATATTTTTTTATGGCTTCATTCCAGGAGACAGTGAAGAGGAACGGTTCTGTCTTACTGGAAAATAGAATAATAAAAATTCAGTTCCAGAGGTCAGTTGCTTTCTCTTAGAGACCATAACCAATTGGCTATCTCCTAAAAAAAAAAAAAAAAAAAAAAAGCAGATAGGTGAGCGAAGGGATGTGGATGGTTGAGCAGCGATGCAGGAGACAGCCGTGCAACTGTGGTCTGTCAACTCCAGGTGAAGGCTGCATCTCAAACCTTTCAACCTCCTCCCTCAGAAAACGACCTTTTCGATTGCATTGGGCAGTGAGTTGCAAAACATGCGTAATTGCTTCAGGAATAAGATGCAATAGGTAGTTGTCGGGTTCAAACAGGATGCCTTCGGTGCTCCAATTCCCTCCCCCTACCTCTCTAGAGACCAAAGTCCTTAAAGGTAATCCTCAAACAGTAAGAGCGCGTGTTTCCATTAGCACAGTGTGTCTTCGCCCCAAACCAGAGACGTGCTCATAAACCAAACCCTGCCTTTCTCTCTCTGGAGATGGGGAGGTTAATATTACATTTGCGAGACACGTTCTCCATTTTTTATTTATTGAAAGGCAGTCGTGCGTGAGACACTGCTGACATGCTGGGCTGCTGAATTAGCTGACCCACAACCCTTTGACACATCATATCCATCGCCCGTCTTCACACCGGCCCCCGAAACTGTGTGTCTCACGGGGTGACAAACAGGGGTGAGAGGTTGAACTGTTTTAAACTCATCCCAGATATCATTTGTCCTGTCTGTCAGAGTAGATAGCACCCTCTTTCCGATGGACAGCTTGAAAAAGCCATTAAAAAGAACTTGAGGAACACCAATGTCCAAATCGTGCAAAGCCAAAGCTTCAGCATCCACCCCCACTCTTATTCTCTGCCCTTTGTTGACATTGCCCGAGAAAATTAAAGTAACAACCTCTTCTTTCTTTCCTGTGGTGATTCAGAGGGCCATCAAGCTCCCCGGTGAGCCGGCGACAACAGTCACAAACGGGCGAAAACATAGGGTTGGCTCCTCAAAGGTAAAAGAATCGTACAACAACAAAGGAAGCACAGAAATGGACAGCTAGAATACTCCAAACATAAAGCAGAGCAAGATTACCACTGACCTTGGGAGAACCATGTCTTAATTTCAAAATGATGAGAAAAAAAAAGTGGGATAGAAGGTTATTGGAGATGAAAAAGCCTGTCTGAGAGTCTGAGCCATCCTTCAACGGGATTTATGACGAGGAATAAAGCATGACATAAAGCCTTGGAGGACCACAGGAACCCAAGGTCTCTTGGACCACAAGCACACTTAATCAGAAACCATGACCTGCCCGTCTCCAGCAGGACAAATAAAGGACACTGTTATGACCCAAGCACACAACCAACCACATTAAACATTAAGATGTTCAGTTTAAAGAAAGAAAAAGTGCATTTACTACTAGACCACATGGTGATAGTCCACTTGAAAAAGAACAATGAATCTTTTGAGCTCAAAACTGACATCACATTTTTGCTAACTCAATGTTTTTCTTGAACACATAAACCAGATTTACCAGGAGCAGTGCTGAGATCAAATGCTTGGGGTTCAGGTGCCAATTAAGTCCTGTTTTTTGTTTTTTGGTTACCATTAGCATGTGAATCAGATGGAATTAAGGGAGAGTGGAATCGGTTCAGTCATCCCTGTCCAGCTGCACTTTAATCCACATGCAGGAATTGCACTGAGATGCTGGTGTGACCCAGGGTTTTATACACTTAATGTTATTAATTTGGCTGCTCTCGGGGAGGGGGACGTGTGGACGTGTGCTTGCGTCTTTGTCAGTAGGCGGTAAGTTTTGCATGCAGCTTGGCAGATCCGCACGTGGCCTCTAATTGATTTATGGCAGGAGAATGCGCTTCTGATAAGGCATTGTTTAATAATCAGGCAGTGCAGGGATGGCCGTCTGGGCTTGGTCGGGTTTAATGGATGAAAGAATGGAGGGGTAGAGACAGAGGAGGAGGGTAAACGACAATGTCCTTCATTCTTTTACTCCTCATTTATACATTCAGTACATCAGTGGCGTACGCTAAAACACAAGGCTCCAAAATTTCTTAAAATTACTCTTCATTTTGGCATAAATCTAGAAGTATATTGTGCATGCAATTTATGTCTGCAGCAACAAATCGGTCAAACTGATAATAATCAACAATGAAAATAATCCTAAACGAATTATCAATTAGTCTGTGTGATGTGAATGGAGAACAACGTAGCAGTTAATACTTAGTCTGGGGTTTATTTGAAACCATTTTATATTTTATCATCAACATTTGAACCCATTACTGAAAATGTACTGCATATATTATTTGGAATTTCTAATTAATCGATGAATCAAATAAATAATCAAAGTAATTGTCTATCAAAATAGTTGTTCATTGCAGCTGTAATGCAGACATAACAAACCAGAATGTTTACGAGGAAAAAAGTGAACCAGACAAAACATCAGTCTGCAAAACATTCTGTTTGGATGCTTTCTGATTGGTTGCCTTAGCTTTTTGTTGTTGTTTTTAAAGATTTTTTTCAAAGCAATGTTGTGAAACTCAACGCAAAAAGCTGTGTCTGAATAAATAAGATAAAGTAAAGGATCTTAAAAGAGTCACAGTGTGGTGTCTCTCTGCGGAGACTGAGCTTTGGAGCCTGTAGGCTGCTACAGCAGCGCAAACAGGGGAAAAGAGTTTCTTTCCCAATTAGGCCTTTGTGCTCAGTGTGGCGGCATGATTATCATGTATTTTTCATGCTTTCCTCTGTCTCCACGCTTGGCCTGCAGCTCCTGACTGACAACAACATGACACGGGGCAGCCCGGCGACCCGAGAGAAAACGCACACAGAGGGGAACGCGCAACAAAAAAAATGCACACAGAAATAAACACTACAGACAGACTACACCACACTCACACTTACTACACAAAGACAGATTCACCATGCAAAATCCCTATTAGCAATGAGGGAAAACAATTCCAAGCACATTTCAAACAATGCAGCTTGATTTCTATTCATCTGTCAAAGGCAGGCAGAGGAGTCACATTCCAGATGCGAGCTAGCAAAGTTATTCTGACAGGGCGGCTGAGGGAAAGGCCTCTGTTAAGGCTCCTGAATGTAAAATAGATGACAAGTGCCTGATATGCAGGCAATATTCCAGATGTCTGACTCTCAATGGGGGGTAAATGGAAATCAATCTTTACCTTTCATCCACCTCAACATCCAATCATAAGTAATTGTTTTTATCAAGATACTTTTGAGTGAAACACGCCTGAACCCCATATCACCTCCCCTACGTCTTTGACATAACTATAAAAAATGCATAAAGATTAAACACAAATTGCAAGTGCTTGTATTCAAGGAATTAAATATGGGACATTTGTTAGCGGAAATAGGATGAGACTAATTTTATTAAACACAGACGCAATTATCTTTATGATACTCATCATAGTGAAAAGTGTCAGTCATTGCATTCAGCACAGTAAGACACCCGCAGACAGTCAATTAATGAAATGGTGAGATTTGCTGATGAGATACATGAGCTTTTTGCGGTTCAAGATCAAAGAGACAGCGGTCTGGAAAAGTCAAAGAAAGTGACTGAAAATAAAATTGGCAATCAAAATCCAAATTTTAAATAAATATTACATGAACATGATGAACAGAACAAAAGCGTTTTTTTTTTAATTACGTCCTGCCATTTAACATACTGATAATATACTTAATGTTACAAACATCATGGTGTCTTCTTAAAAGGTCAACCGCAGCATGCACTATTCGCTGTTCAGTCAGAAGGAAATACCACATGAAAAAAAGTGACAGAGCTTCTTCTAATAGAAACTGACACGACATGCAACTTCCTGCCACCAGAGACATCAGTGCAAATTAGCAGCTAATTTAATTTTTTTCTTCCATTAGGGAAACAGTGAAGTAATAAAGCAACACCTCCCCTTAATGTCTTCATCTTCCCCGAGACCACAAAGCCCACCAGCTACCGTGACCGTTGCCTCTGCCAACAAATGAAAAGATGGGATCAACCATTACATGGCAATAACTCCAGATAATATGTCCCTAGCTTGTTTTGTAGCTGGTTTTCCAGAGTATATTGAGATTCTAGAGATTCTAAATTTTTAAATGTGTAAATAGTTTTCAGAGAGGGGAATGGTGCGAATTGATGCTTTCAAAAACCCCTCTGTCTGCATTCATTTTCAGGAGAACACCTCAACCTCTCCACCTGGAGCTGTGCTTCCACCAAATGATTCAACAACAGTAAAGCAATTCATGTCCAGGCCTCTAATTAGAGCTACCTGCTCTGTCTATTGAGCGTGCACCTGCAAATGTACCAAAGGATCATGGGAGTTAGAGTCCAGGGGCCGGTGTATGCTGGATGTTGGCAGGTGAGTGAGTCCAGGCTGGCTGGACTACAGGATTGTGATTACACAGCTGTTGATAGGAGTATTAGCTCCCCAGCTGCCGGCCACGACCTACTACTGACAGGAGAGCATGGCCCCACCTTCATGCTCAGTGATCCGAGTAATTACACAGTCTAGCTGACCAGCACACACACGTGCACACAAACAGACACATTCCATTTCAAAAAACACCTGCACTGTGAGTGCGCTCCTGCATTGCTGCTTGACGTGTCGACAGATCTCACAAGGTTAAGTTTTGCTTTGTTTTGACTTAACACCACAGAACATTATTTTCACTTGTTAAAAAGGATAAAATGGCATTATAAGCATCATAGATATGAAAGATGCATTTAAACTTCTAATTAAGAATGTTTCTCTTAGAAAATGTCTTAATTTAGGTACAAGGGATCTGCATTTAGAAGAAGACTGAAGCAACAGTTAACAGTGCTAAATACAGTCTGTCCCCTGCAGGGCAGAGGAAACCTTCCATCTGTCCTGGAAGCTGGGCAATTAGATGGGGTTACTCTTGATCAAGAGATGCTGTTGAGTAGCAGACAGGCCCTGGGGGATACAAATCATCCACTTCTCTCTTTGTTTTCTGCTCACACCTCTCCAGAACCTCTTTACATCCTGTAGTGGGCAAAGACATGAAGGCCCTGGTGAACAGCAATTTCACAGCTGATAGATTTTCCTTTGCTTTATTTGATATCATTTGTAAGTGCAAGCAATAGAGTGAATGATAAAAAAGAGAAGGAAAGAAAGGGGTAGGGGAAAAGAGAAAATGTGGCAAGGTCTTCAAATAATTGTACAGTTTCGCAAACACATTCATATGCATTCCTTAAAATCATGTCCAAACATGCAAAGTAACATTCTGTAATTTAACACAATGAGTGTAAAATTGTAAAGGGTGACCTTTACATTCTGGTGACATCTGGTAAAGCTCCATCCACAAACCCTGCTGACGTTTGCTTCTACTGTCAGCAAGCTCAAATTTGTATGCGAATGGGAGATCTGTGCTTCACAACATCTGCTGCATCTCCTGTACCTTCCGGCTGCTGCTGACACAATGCCAGTGGCTTGATCTCCATCCTCTTTCCTCGATAACCAATGACCCAGACCACCCCCCACACTTCCTCAAGGGGCTGTGTCAGCTGAAGGGATAGAAACTGTGGGATCAATGACAGTGGGAAAAGCCTTATAATGGAATGGATTAATGATGAGAAATCTGGCATCACCCAACAAGTTCCCAAACATTCATCACCACGGAAGGTGCTGCCAAGTAGCGGATCTTAGACCCATTCTGACCCCAGAGGCCAAATCATGAAGAAGCCATTCCAACTGCTGCCATTTCCGCTGCTTCACCCTGTCCAGCTGTGCTTCTGGGAGTGGTACATACGCCTAGGCCAAGTGCCTAAAATAGCAGGGATACGGTTACGCTCTGCGGACACGAATGCCGCGGTCACTCACTGCGTGCCATGCTTAATGTTCTCAGCTGTGCCTGGTTGGACCCTGGAAGTAGCTCTCTTTAAAGACACCCTCTCATCTTGTTCTCTTTTCCCCCTTTCTCACTTCATATAGTAATATTCTTTGGAAAAAAAAAAACATGAGTGCACTTGGAGAGTGCCTTTTTGAAAGAAAGTCAAGAGAAAAGGCATTCCTGACAAATAGGCATTCCTGAAAGCCACAGTACCCTACCTCTCCCATCTACTCTAGCCAGAGTGGAAACAGTCGTTGTCCCTATGTATCATCTTAAAGGGAGGAAGTGCTTTTTAATGCACACCAGGGATGAACCCTACACATTACAGAAGTGTCCCACAGACCCCCAGACAGAGACAGGACTATTACGACACTTTCAGACCAGAGAGAGATCTTGAGAATTATCTATCTTCAGGCGCCATAGTGTTTTCAAATTACCTCTAGTCTTTTTTCTTTTTTTTTCAAATTACTAGCCTGATGTAAGTAGCTAAGGGACCAATAATGGGTTTTGCTTGTTTGGAAGGAAAACATCACAAAGGTGTCATTATGACTGGGGAGATGTTACATGTTCTGAGGGCAACTTTAAAAAGCATGAGTCTGCTTTCTCCTAAAATCTTCTGCATTAACCTTGTATGAAGAAGGTTGTGTGTAAACGTACAAAAAGACCAGTCCAGAAGACCCCTGTGTGGATGTTTAGTACTTGTAAATACACAAGAGCTTACAGCTTGCAGTCACCTCACCTGCCTTTCTATCCATCTTCCAACTATTTATTTGCCAATCTACCTTACTGATTCACTTAGTAAGAAAGAGACTGTTTTACGTTTCAGTGCTTTGGTCTGCAGAACCAGTAGCTTTCACCCATAAGTGAATCTTTCCTGCAGGTTAAGGACTCCCATAGACCATTTATCTGGGCCTGTGAGTTGTTGATACACTATGGTATACAAAAATATTTTTCTCAAAAGTGGTACACTAAAAGATAACTGTCCATCCTTATTCCAGAGTAGGGCAGCAACAACATGGGAGCTACAGAAGGGGCATGGCAAATTCTTTATACCCTTCCTGGCAAGCCACATGGCAAGACCCATAAATCCATGTCTTCAGCTGCATTAATAGACAAGAGAGGCAGTTATCCAGAAACTTGAGGCATGGACAGATATTGGGAGCAGGCCTTACGGAGTGAGGTTGAGGGAGGAAAGCAATTAGGAGCACTGCACCATAAGGACTGCAGGTGTGCGGCACAGTGATAAGGACGGTGGAGGAACCATTTCTCAACCCGATTCTCCCTCCCACCCCCCACACCCACCCCTCTTCCGCCTGGACCACAATGGCAAACAGCCTCCCCACCAACAGCCAAAGCTGTTTGGCAGCTTACGAAAGGTTTTCCTGGTCCTCCATGAGGTGGAATTGCTAGAATAAGAAGCAGGCTGATAGAAGGCTAAAGGGGAGGGTTTGCATTTCATCACGTCAAGCAGGGAGAACAGATGAAAAAAAAAAACTTGAATGTGCAATTTTGCTGGGAGAAGTGATTTAGAGTAATGACGTGGACTCCCCAGGCTGTTCCGACTGCCAGGCAATTAAGATTAATTAAGTGTTCGCTGTGGCCATTTGCAATATGGATTGCACCTTTTATTATGGCTAAAGGCCCATGTTAATGGGTTATATGGCATCATTATTTAGGTGCTGTTTATTTACAAAACATGACGAATACTAGGGGTGGGCGATATGACCAAAATCTTATATTACAATATGACATTTTATTTCCTGCTAACGATATATATCAACAAAAATAACAAAAACAAAATAGAGGCGAAGGAGAAACTACTCTAGAAATGGTATATTCCTGAATAGAAATATTTATGTATGGTGAGCCATATACGCTATAGAAGCTAAACTGTACAGGAGGAGTGGTTGGTTAGCAGGCATCACACTGTGCATCTCTGATCACACAGTGATCCTGAAATCACATACTACTCTTGTCAGGACTTCTCCGCTCCGGGTCTCTGAGCTCCAGAAGCCATCCTCCACCTGCTTGCGTATCTGTATGTGTGCACAAAGGTGTGAACATGCATATAGATGTGCAGGTCCCAGCACTTGACACCATATTGAGACCCGGGCGTGCTGGAGGGGTCGTAGGGGGACGTCGCGGAAAAGGGCATCTCTCTGGCACCACACATATTGTCATGAGTGACATTTATCTCCGTCGCTGTCAAACATAAGGGTGTGTGCACGCACTGCCATTTACCCTCTATTTAACACATTCTGCTGAAAGTAGCACACACGTACAGTTTATAGGTTTAGAAATAATGCTAAAAATGCAGAGGGTGTGAAACCTGAAGGAGAGAGAGGATGAAGGGAGAAAAAACACAGGGGCCATTTCCAATTTTGACAAAAATAAATCTATACGCAATTTCTGCACAGCTATCTCCTTTCTTTTCACTTATAGTGACTCTCTGCTGCTGATCTCAGCAGTTTCTTTCTCTCTTCCCCCCCGGCTCGCTGAAAATGTGAGCTAAGCTTGAGCCAGTAACAGTCCCATAGAAACGCACCATTTCCAGTTGTAAGCTCCCCAACAGCAGCTTGAACTAAAACTCCCTGATCTGCAGTTTATTAAATCTGCAAGTTCTGTTAATGGTACACCTGCTCCAACAAAACACTGCAGTACATGGTGAGAAGATTTTATATCATATGCTAAAATTGAGCTCCAGATTATTACAAGGGATATTTCCCTTTTGGAAAAAAAAACTGGCTTTATCAGATGAAGGTGGTCAAGCTATTTTGGAACACGGCCTAGGTAGTCTATCTGTGCAAATTATGCTGACCAAGGCTTCCTTGGCTTGGATGAGCAAAAATGACAAGATAAACACAATTTGAAACCAGCTACCATCCATTTCCAGCAGGGTTTGTAGGGAAGGCTTGACTAAAAGATATAAATCCATGAGCAACAGAAGTAGCTGATGAGACACAAGCACTTTTATCTACTGTTCTAGACAGAAATACAAGTACAGTCACAATCAGAGCTGACCTAGTCATGCTAACCTATCCACAATAAGTTCTAAGGCTAGTTTTGAGAGACAAAAAACAAGATATTTTCAATCACTTCACTGCTGCCTCTCTTTCCATTACCTACTTGGCTCTGTAGTCTCTTTAATTAGCAGAGAGTAATCTAATGTTTGGAGATTAGAGAGAGCATAGACACTGTAGCACAGATAACCAAACACAACACACAGGAGAGATGCTAAAGCCTGCCATCCTTACAAACAAATGAGCGCATTTGCATTTAACGAGTTGATGAGTGAGTGAAGAGGACAGAGAGGCAAAGAACGCTGGCTAATCTACAATTCCCCAAAAAACAGAGGGTCCAGTCCAGAGAGAGAGAGGCAGAGGGATGTCTTCATTGACTGGAACAGACATCGCAGTGCAGTAATTAGTGACTAAGGCTCTCTTATCAGCCCTGTGCCACTGTCAATAGTGATTTCACTCACAACGACAGTCAGAGTCTCACATGCAAGATAAACTACAATATTTAACCCTTATAAATCCCTGATGTGTGTCTACATTTGGTATAATGTATAAACTTGCACACCATTACACACAGAGATAGGTTATTAACTAATATGACAGGTACTTCACATAGGTGACACATTATGTCCATCATCAGAGTTTAATGAGAACTACATTTCTTATATTTCGACTGAAGAAACACTACAGTATTATGAATTAAATTAAAGTATGACTGCCGAGTGACCATGCATACATCTCCAAAACATCTGAACAATTGTGCATAATCTGGAAAGCATTGCATTAGCCTATACCTTTAATGCTGCGCTCACACCAAACACGAATTGAGCGTCTGGAGCGAGTGATTTCCATGTTAAGCCAATGTAAAGACATGTTGACGCGCGTCTGGAAATTCTGCGGTGCGTTTAGCGCGGCGCGATGGACGCGATTCCGACTCAAAGAGGCGAATTGAGCGCCTTGCTCGATACGCGTGTTTCGCACAAGTGATTTTATTTGGTGCTTTTTGTGCATTCATGCGTTTGAAGCGAATTAGCGTCTGATGCCCGAATTGAAAAATCTGAACTTTGCCGTCTGTTCGCGCCGCGTTAACCAATCAGGAGACTGCTTGCTTCTGTCACGTGGTGAAGTGACGTGATAAACAGGGGCAGGCCCGCCCGGAGTCACTCATTCAATAATAACTTAATAACTTATTTTATATGTTTGGCCTCAATAAATTATTTTGTAATATGACTAATGCCTGGTGTTGTTCTAATGCACAAGAAAGCAAATATATTATCACATAAAAACTTGATTTCAATATATGAGACATATTCATTTTGAATTGAATGCTATTTATTCCATATCTAAATCTATATTATATGAAACATTAGTATTCTAATGTAAAGAAAAACAACAAACTTTAGTGCATAAGAACATAGTTCGTGTCTGGACAGTGTTGTGTGAGAAAAAAAAATCACAGGACAGGTTAATTACTTTTGGAGGCTGTGTCCATTTATCATCAAAACAAAAATAAATTACAGATTATTTTGCAGTAATAACCTGAACAAAGAAATGGTGCAGACCTATGGAATTATTCAGGACATCAAAGAAGGAATCACATTGTTCACATTGTTAACTATGAATGTGACACTGAACACTTGCAGTAATACATTTCTGAATGAGATGAAGAAAAATATGGGATTGTTTACCATGTTATATTAATAATAGGACTACTAATAATGTATGATTTTATAATTGTACCTTATATACTAACGTGGAAAATGGTTAATGACTCAGGGTCTAAACTTAATAAATGTGCATGTTGTGGTGGACCTGGCCTCGAACGCTCCAATTCACTTTGGACGCGCAAGTGGATTCAAAATGTTCAAGCGTCCAACTAAACGCGATGGAAGCAAATTTGACGCTCTATTCGCGTTCGGTGTGAACGCAGCATAAGAATCATAAATGTACAGCACGATTTAGTAATTTTCTTCAGATGAACTATGGAATAGACATCTTGGTGACTTCTGTGTGCATTAAAGGTGAATTCTCTGCTAAAGTAAGCATCCGTGGGAGGTGGTTCCAGCTTCTGACAGGAAGGCCAGGTCAGTCGCTGAGCTGTCCTCCCTCAGGGGAGTTACTGGTGTCAAGACAGCACATGGTCCAGAGCCCTGGGGCTTTCAATAGAGGACACAGTCGATCCATACTGGAACCTTTTCAGCAGAGACAGCAGTCATTAGCCCACAGAAGATATAATGAGGAACTATCGTCTCACACTTAGGAAAGAAGAAAAGGGGATTGGAAAGATTTAAAGCTGGCTCAATGTACAGGTATACAATGAATGTATCATTGTCAAATACACATCAAAACACCCTATAAACAAACAAAAGAGGATCTGTTTTCTGGAATTTGTGCTGATGCTTTGGTCTGAAATGGGACAAGTTGTGCATGCACACACACACACACACACACACACACACACACACACACACACACACACACACACACACACACAATTTAATGTGTGCATTTCAGTGAGAAGAAAATCGCTAAGGTGCTCTGTTGCAACCTTGACCTTTTTCTTGAAAACATGGCTGCTAGGTGAGGAGAAGATGAGAGAGGGAGAGAGACGTGGACTTGCATTTTAGGACTCGGTCTCTAGCCAATACCAAAATTGGTAACTGCTAACCAGAGGTTAAACATTTACAGATGGAGAGGTACAAAATACAGTTCCCCATTTTTCATCACAATCTTGTTTGTCCAACTTTCTCAATTTCCATAAGACGTTTCCCTACACAGAGATCATACCTCGCCTTTGTCTCAACTGCACATACAAAATCATTTTGTCTTTGCCTGACTCAGGGAAAGAACAGGGGTAATCCTGCTCTTGGAGGGTGACTATCCTCCAGACTTTAGCTCCAATCCGAAGTAATCACATCTGATTCAGCTTATTAAGGTCTTCGGGATTACTAGAAACGTGTGTTAGGGTTAGGTTAAGGGTTTAGGGGTTGTTGGAGCAGGTTGGAGCTAAACTCTGCAAGCCATTGGCAAGATTGGACACTCCTGCCTGGAGTTAAGGTTCAGGGTAAGCATTTTAAGACATTAGCGACTAAACCGTTGGCGGTGTGACAAAATTCTACTTTATGCAATTAGACACAATGTCGTTCACTGTCAGTGCACATGATTCATCTCATTATACAGTTTTCCTGGCCTTCCTACCCTTTATTTCTTACTGACTTTCTTCCTGACAATTTTAAGAAGAATTTCTAGGAACAGGTAAACAATATCACTGCAGGAATCCCAATGGAATGGGCATGGCTTATGCCAAGTAGGTGACTAATGGCGGCTTTGTTTTAGTTAAGACTCGGCGTGCAGGAAGACGCGCTGTTGCTTATAGCTTCATTCTTTGATGAGGCTAATTATGCTGTGTTCAGAGCCTGTGGACTAAAGCATTCATTATGCATCCACTACCCTTCTATGAGTCCCACAGCACCACACAGAGACAGGGCCTGCAGCCTAACACTGTCCCCACAGACAGAGCCCTGCTACAGGGCTACAGCACCAGAGTCTACCCCTACTGCCCCTGGAGCTCCGCATCACACTAAATAATGGGATTATACTAACACTAATACATGCACACCCACAAACAAACATACTTCTGAGCAGCTATTTGAAAATTCAGCGCTAAGATCAGACAAATAACTCCTTAGGCTGACAGTTTCTACACTGCAAGAAATGGCTGTTAAAAAATATGCAATAAAACAGGTTTATGTTTAAAACAAGTGAAAAAAAAAAACAAGTGCCAACTTAAATGAAAATATTTTTTAAGGAACATTTATCTTATGTTGGAATATATTTTATTATTATTTATTACTATATATTATATATTACAAAAAAAGAATTAAGAATAGAAAAAAGATAAAAGATAACTATAGAAAAACACTAAAATTTAAATAAAAAATCAAATGAATTAAATAGCCTAAATGTAAGCAAATTATTTAAACATACACAACAAAAAAGAAAAAAAAAAGAAAGAAGAAAAAGAAATCCATTTCAGGTGGTGAAATTGATGAACTTTGGGATCATTAATTTTGGTGCATCAATGACTGGAATCAATTTGCTATCAAAGACATTGATTATCTATAGCGTCCTGTCACTAAAAATTTTCACAGACTAAGTTGAAATTGAAGAGAGAGTCTCTTAGGAGCCGATGCAGACATTTGCATTGACTGGAGGAATTTTGCTTAATTATTTCTAGAATAAACAGAACATCAACTTGAGCTCTATAGGTCAACAGACTCGAGGACGTTGGGGACAACTGTACCATCTGTAAAGGTATACGAAATCGAGGTGTAAGATCAACTTCTTTGCAGTGGACTGCATCACCGCATCTATGAAAAAAAGCCAAAACAGTGTATGTGAGAAAGACACGCATGCTCTGTGATGGAGCGCAACGCCCTTTCGCTACAATCACCCCCCTCACCCCCTCTTCTTCTCTGCTTCCCTGCTTCTCATTCAGTATTAATGACTGTTGTTTTTTTAATGAGGGAGAGTGGGTCCCTATGCTTCTGAAGGTTTTTTAGGGGGTGGTAAGGGGGGAAGAGAGTTCATATCTTCCGCGGGCTGTGTAGCTGTTGTGTGGACGCAGCAGGGTGGGCGTTTGGCGGGGCGTGAGGAGGGGTTTGTGCCGTAATGCTTATGGGTCTCTTAGTAAATACACAGATACTCCGATCTGCTTCAAAGACCACATGCGGCTTCATATCTACTCTCTTTTTCTCATCATGTTCAACGGGGCTTGACAGTGCACTGTTATACTGATAGATGGAAAATAGCCTTCCTCTTTGCCTACGGCTGAAAAAAAAAAAAGAAACATTTGTGGGTCCTCACACCTAAGATAAGTTTCATTCTCCAACTTACTAATGCGGGCGACCACAGCACACCCCTTTGAGCAACCACACGTATTTACAATTTAATCAGAAACTGCCGAGCTGTGACCAGGAAGAGAGCGCTTGCTTTTATTTAATTTCTATGTCCGTACTGCTCGCTCTTTTCAGTCCTCGTTGTTTTGTGAGATCTAATAATGGAGGAACGATTTGCCAGCTGTCATGGTCGCGGTCACTTCATAAAAATCAAATTGGAGGGAAAAAAGAGGGGAGATGGTGAATGATGAGGGAATGAGAGGGGAGGAGGAAGAGGGAAAAAAACGAGGCAGAGATAGTTGGAGGAGGGAGGCGGGATGATAGCCATCGTGAGGAACTTGATTTAGTAGTCATTTGCCATCTTGCTTGGTGAAGACAGTGTTTTGGAGTTATAATGGCCTAAAATGGAGCATGAATGTAGATGATGGAGATCTGAGTGACGCCCGCAGGGGGGTTTCGATCGCTGTTATTTGTTCTGTTTATTCAGACGCTGTGTAAAGACACTTGAAAAAATGCAATTTTCCACCTGATAGAATACTGCTGCTCGGACAGACCGAAAGATAAAGTGAAAATGTGCAATTTAAAAGAGGAAGAGGAAGGTGAGAAAGAAAAACATCAGTCATGCATATTACGCCTCAGATAATTGCTTGCTTCTTGTCTCGGTCAAAAATGAAACCTACAGCGACAGAATTTAGGCAAAGTATATTGCAAAGAGTGATATTTTTTGAGAATGGAAACATTTTTGAAGAAGAGAATGAACATAAATTGTCTGCTAAAATA
The DNA here is from genome assembly GCA_030578275.1 of Meda fulgida. Taxonomy (NCBI): domain Eukaryota; kingdom Metazoa; phylum Chordata; class Actinopteri; order Cypriniformes; family Leuciscidae; genus Meda; species Meda fulgida. The sequence goes on from CM060630.1 coordinate 11,730,312, forward strand.
CTTCCAGAAGAAGACGTTCGCTTAAAGCTAATATATTTTTGCGTAAATTTACCTCCTTTAGGACTGCGAAATTTAGTTTTTTAAAAAGCAGATCTTAGGTTATCTCAGGTTAGATCTGAGGTTGCCCAATTGGGGGTTGGGGAATTCAGAATATCAAAATTAGCAAAGGACTTTTCCCATAGAAATCCATTTGAAAAATCCTATAAAGTACATAGAGAGAAGAAATCAAGAACAGGTGAAGTTAAAGAAAGAACAAAAACCCTGCAAAAGGAGGAGACAAAATGAAATAGCAGAAGTTTGCAGGTAAGATAAGCGTCACCTCAAGCTGAGACGTCCAGTGAAGGCCTCGTGCTGGGCTTTGTGCTTCTCCCAGGAAAAAAGGGGATTGTTGTGCAAAAAAGCAAATTTACTGCGAGAGAAGCATCTGGGCTCTCAAAACAACCTCTCCACTGAGATTACATTGGCCTTCAGCATCCTCATAAAAGCCCAGATGTCAAACGCAGAGACCCTAACATCTGCTCCATAAACATCCCCATAACGTCCTCTTGAAAGTCCTTCCACCCTTCTGCACATCAGACTCATCTTCGTGCTTTCCAGTTGCAATGGCATCTGCATTCAGAACAAGTGTCATTCAGCTTGGCCCACAATGCCGCCTGTCCGTCTGTGCGGTCCATCTGTAAAACGGGGGTCGCCCCTCCTTCCAGTTTCACACATAGACACACACTCTACCGTTTGGGGAGGAGGGGTTTCCATTGGCATGAAGGGTGTAGTGGCAGTGCCAGACACGACAATGAGATGATACTCCCAAAACCCAGCGCGTGCCCATCTAACACCTTTCCAAAGTCTCTAATCGCCGCCTTAACCAACTCATACAATACGTATTAATATGCACACACTAATTCATGAATATGTAGGGTTAATAGGCGGGGCTCCATGCTAATTCATTAATATGTAGGAGTTAATAGGCAGAGCACTCTGTTAATTGTATGCTGGATTAGATTCACATTCGTGTATTAGAAACATTAGTTGGGTTTGGCATCTCAGACAGACAGTGAATAAAGACGCTCTATGATTCCCATCAGCAACTGGAAAGCCAACAACAAACAGAAACAGAGGACACATCTGGAAGCGCCCCGCTAATAACCTTAGCAACTTGATCTTTTGATTTACGTAGATATTTCCTCATCTTTGATGTGTGTAGGTACGATGACAGCATTCTTGTGTCTCAAGTACAGTGCAAAACCCAGGTGAGAAAAGAGAGCACTTCAGAGATTACCAACAGAGTGGATTTGAGATTAGCCGCAATCTTTTTGTGTACGGTTTTTCTCTGCGTTTAGCGACCATGAGAGAAAATCTGGAGATGAATGAGGAGATAAAACAAGAACAAAGAGGAATCAGTCTAGCGCAAACATTTACACAACAGATGGGGGAAACTACACAAGTTATTGAAACCACAACTGTATGTGATAAATATAGGCTTACAAAAACCATAGTAATTAGCATAATTGTTTTGTTTTTGTTCTGGATTTGATGTTTACATGTACAGATTTCTAATTCATCTCATGAAATTTGGATCATGACACAGAAAAGACGGAAAACTAGAAAGACTGGATAATGAGGAAGTGTATAATATAGAGGAGGGGAAGGAGAGGTGTCATATTTAGAGGGCAGAAAGAGAGAATTCTGACACATTGACACAAGGGACAAAAAGAAAAGGAGGGATTCGGTCGGACACCGTCATTCTCAATCATGTACAATTCCTGTCAGCATTTGTCTCTCTGGAATAGGCGCACATCTGTCTCAAACCTGCTTTCATCTGATATAATGTGTATATAATATACACTTTACACACAAATAGTATGCAGCACAACAGTTTTCAACATTGGTAATAATAAGAAATCTTTCTTATCAAATCAGCATATTATAATGATTTCTGAAGGGTCATGTGACATGAAGAATGGAGTAATGATGCAGAATAAATTATATTTGAATACATATTAAAACAGAAAATAGCTATTTTAATGTGCAATTTTATTTTTTACAAAATTACTGTTTTACTGTATTTTGATCAAATAAATGCAGCCTTGATGAGCATGAGACTATTAAAAAAAAAACCTAAAAAAATTCAATAGTAATGCCTATAGCGCCCCCTAAAATAAATGAAAAAAAAAAAAATGTTTTTCCACCACATATCTATTTGTCCATCTGTATATTGTTTATTTGCTTATCACTATCAATTTTTCTCTCTCAATTTAACTGAAACTTTCTACGCTACTTCATTCTTCTTAACTAGTTTCCACATGATTTTCATACTTGGATATTTCCTTCAGGAAATACAAATCTAATTTTCATGGTTTTCTCATTTCTATAACTTTCATAAGAATCAAATTATCCCACACACAGCAAAACAACATTTGCTAGAAGCTAAAAGATCCCTTCTCTTAGCTGTCAGAGAAACGGGGCTTAGACTCAGAAGGAATACATTTTTAATAGTTCCCATGCTAAAAAAGAATTAATGAAACTTGTCATCGCGTGACGGCTGTCCCTAAACCCCCCTCATAAACAAGTAAATAAATCTGTGTCCTTATCGATTGTGCCGTTATTTATCCTCTCTCAATCACCAGAGTGGCGTGAAGCGAGGGAAAGGCGAGAGAATGATGGGAAATATCCCTGCGCACCACCAGTCCTCCCTCCCTCCCTCGTTCAGTATGTCCCTAATGAGCATGTCACCAGCAGAACACATTTCATATTGTTTAATTGATCCTCTCATCCATCATGAGAAGATCCAATATGTGGCGCTTTTAATCTCCATGGGCCTCTAATCATAACCGTTGCTCACACACACTCGCCCTGCACGTACAGTTCTCATCAAAGAACGGAGAACGTGAAGGTCGACCGTTTCAGCGCATGGATTTGAAACTCAAAATGAGATGCAGCACAAAATGTGATGCGTTTCTGAGCTTTTAGATTTACCTGCAATTGCAAATGTCAAAAGTTTGACTGGTCAATCCAAACGTTCAAGCAAATGACGAGTAAAAACGTGTTCATGATCAACAACTTTCCTAGTTTCCGGAAGTAAAACACACAATTACACTGGACTAAAATGATATGACCATGCAGAACCACAATGCTAGGTGTGTGTGTGTGTGTGTGTTATCACACTGTGTAATCAACCATCTCATCCTGGACACGTAGTCTCTCCTCTCCCTGTCAGGTTCACATAACTGATGGCCTCACTAATGAAGGCTTACTAATTGATTGTGGAGAAAACAGCATATTACTCATGGAACAGTGGCGGGATCCAGGGACTAGCGGGACAGTTTGTCAATGCCCGCTGTTTTTTTCATTGGCCATTCAGCCATAAATGTTGTTGTGGTCGAATTGCATGTAAACAAGAGAAGAAACTTGGATCAAACTTTAAAACGCCGTCGCCTGAAACCGATTCTGATGTGAAAACACATTAAACGAATTGAAATGAAAATGATCCGGAGTTAAACAAACAAAGAGGCCTTTTACACATAATTAACAGAGAAATTGAAAGCAATTCAATCGGAAAAAAGGCTTTCGAATGGGAACAGCGAATGGCTTTCTATTGTCTGTCGGGAAGAGTCGCTCACTGACCTGTTTTCCGCACAAAGCCGCTAATGTAAAAGAAGCTAACACGCGTGGGTAGGCGCTGCCTTTGATTAACTAATTATCAGACATTATCAAGACTAAACAGAATCCATTAACTGCTGGTCTGTTGTAGACATCCTCTCATTTCCCTCAGGAGCAAAGGATGGCCCTCCCTGCTGCTAGATCGCTAACGTTACACACATACCTCTCCTATCAAATCTATAACAACTAATTCCTTCCTTTAATGAGCCTCTAATTGTCTTTTGCTGGTCGAGGACAATCGGCAGCTTAAGGTCCCGTTTTCGATCATAACATAAATACACATTTACTTAGCTATATATGACAACTTCCCTTTGACTTCCTTTGCTATCGCATTAAGCTAATTGCAATCATTACAGACTAAACTAAATACAAATCCCACCCTTTCCACTAAAATGCCAACTTTTGACATTTTTAACAGTAAATAAACAGATTGTTTGGTCTGTCACACCAGTGCTGTTTTAGTATCGTCGATATACTATTCTTTTTTGACATTTAACATGAACTAAGAACGAACAAAACTTCAGCATTTATTAATCTTAGTTAATATTAATTTCAACATTTATTAATCATATTAAAATCAAAGTTGTATTTGTTAACATTAGTTAATGGACGGCAAACTAACATGAATAAACAATGAACAGCTGTATTTGTATTAACATTAACATAGATTAATAAATCCTGTAACAAATGTATTGCTTATTGTTAGTTCATGTTAGTAAATACATTAACTAATGTTAACTAATCAACCTTATGGTAAAAATTACCATATTTCCTGTTTTCTGACTTTTTATTTTATTTCAGATTACTGAAAGTTTCAGTTTTGTTTAAAGTAACAACATTTTTTATGGTTTTAGTTCTAGTTAACGATAATAACCTCAACATGAGGATGCATTTTTGTTTGAATTATTAGCTAAACATTTTAGCAATACTCTCTCCAATATGTGAATCTACAAAATATAAATACTTCAAAAAAGGTTCTGTAACACAATACCTCAACTAATAACATCAGAAACTAATGTTAACATCTAATTTTGCCATTTAAATCCAATGAATTCAAGGCTGCTGGCTGTTAACCTTGAACTCTCCACTACGCCAAATCAGTTTTAACAGTCATTTTCGAACAAAATTGAAATTAAGAGCTCTTGCATGCTGTCCACATGAATATTTATACGCAATATATGAGATTAAACATCTGACGCTGTAGATTCAGCCGAATCAGAGACTGCTATTTCCTGCCAATGTGTCACAGAAATTATTGTCCCCCAGGCACACTGGCAGGGTGGAACCAAAGTCAGGGACGGATGATAATTTCATCAAATCATGACTTCAGGGAAGAAGGATGAGTCTGTGCATTATATTTGAATACAATCTGCTTTTGTTATATCGCTGAAATTTGTGTATTTATTTACTTAAAAGTGCAGGTTTTGAGTCTTGGCCAACTACAGCCGACATATTTGCCTGTTCCGAACCACAAAAGCCTAAAAAAAAACAGTTGGACACCTCAAATACACAAACACACACTATTTGCTAGTCTGTCTATGGCTAAGGTTAACAGACTCCCAGTGCTATTTATTGGTCGGCGTGTTTGCGAGACCATGCTCTGCTTTCCAGACACCAGCTGTGGCGCTATGGCACAGCAGGTAGAGACAGGAGGGAAGTGAGACTAGAGAAGAAAAGAAAAGGTAGAAAGATCAGGCCTGTTGTACCTCTAATTGAGTCCTTTGGGCCGTGCCTCCTCAGATCAGAGGCCTTGTTACAGGAATCCGGTTTCATGCTTTCTTAACAATGGGATTTGGGAGAAAGGGATTTATTGTCCTCGGGGACGCTCTTCTAACATCACTTCCATACTCCCCCCTTCACACTCTTCTTATGTTTGTTATTCCTTTTTTGGCCTCCCCGAAGTCGTTCCTACGATTTAAATCCAATCATTTCAAAAGGATAAACACCGGCGGTTAGCCTGTTAACGGCACGGGGACGAGATAGAGAAACAAGGGCTTAGAGAAACGCAGGGGACCTTACGAACAAAGAAAAAAAGAATCAAGACGATTTGGAAAATGAGCACTGTTATTGAAAAGTTGACATTCAGACATTTAAAGGGATAGTTCACCCAAAATTGAAATTCTGTCATAATTTACTCACCCTCTTGTTGTTCCATACATGTGTGATTAGTTTTCTATTAAATACCAGTAACTTGCAATGTATAGGTGAAAAAAAAAAAAATATATATATATATATATATATATATATATATATATATATATATATATATATATATATATATTTTTTAAATATGTCTTTTGTATTCCAAAGTAGAAAGTCATTGGCAATGGCAGGGCATTCAAGCAATCTCCGCTGGTTCTATTAAACTTGTGTCCAAGAAGAATACAAAGGGAGACAATAAGAGACCCTAATTATTTGCTTTACTTGTACAATGTAAACAAAGCTGCTATTTTCCACCTGTTAGTTTCGGGAGTATAAATTGTGGATATTCCATAAACGCAGATCCACAGATAACAACAGTGAGACTGGTGAGGAATTTAGTGCGTTTGAAGAGATGGATGAAAAAACGTTTTCAGTGCCTCGCAGTCTGGTGATGAAAGCATTCATTTTGTAATCAGCATCACTGAGACTTTTAGGAGTCTGTGTGTGTGTGTGTGTGTGTGTGTGTGTGTGTGTGTGTGTGTGTGTGTGTGTGTGTGTGTGTGTGTGTGTGTGTGTGTGTGTGTGTGTGTGTGTGTGTGTAAAGTTCTCCTGCAGTGAGCTTTGTCTATTCTTTTTTGTCTTCTCTCATCTGGCATCAGGTGGATAGACCCCGTCTGTGACTAAGTAGTCTCCAACTGTGTGTGTGTCTGTGTGTGTGTTATTTGAATAGTGTATAACAGCAATTTGAAACGTCCAGGTTTGTGGAGACAATCACACACGGGACCGTCTGTCTCCGTCTCGTTTTTTTCTTCCTCATCGCCTGTCTCAGCGTATCCCTTCTTTAGACAACAGTTTCTGTGATTAGGCTTTGTAGTGTGCGTATATCCATTCCTGTGTCCTTTAATACATAAACTGCTACACTTGAGCGCTCACGGCCTGCTTTAAATCCCTGTGTTTACCGCAGACTTTTGTTTGCGTGTCTTAATGTCGCTAGAGGCCTGAGAGACGAATCTGTGTGTGTGTGTGTGTGTGTCTGTCACTCAGCTCTTTAAAAACACAGGGCCATTTCCTCTCTGCTCAACAAAGCTTCCTCGGACACACACACACACACACACACAGAGGCTTCTGAGGCAGTTTACATTGAAATCGGGGCCCCACAAGGGTTTTGGACCCCATACTGTTGGTGGGCTCCTGGTCAAGTACAAGTACACACACACACACACACACACACGCACACACACACACGCACACACACTCACACGCACGCACGCACGCACGCACGCACGCACGCACGCACGCACGCACGCACGCACGCACGCACGCACACACACACACACACACACACACACTATATACACAGGCCAATGCTGGACAAAGCTTTAGCTGTTGACATCTTGTTTTAAAGGGACAGTACCCATGAAAATTCTGTCATCTGTTCACACTTCACGTCAAGTCCCATATTTGTACTTCTGTGTCTGAAGGCCATGTTCACCACAAGACATTTTCTTGTTTTCAAAAAGCGCTAGCAACAGCATAAGTAGCATGTTTACAACAGCAGTTGAAGAAACTATTAAATGGTCAATTGAAAAACTATTTTTTATACAGCGAAATTAAAAGATTTGGAGGTTGTCAAGTTACCCCCAAAAAGACAAAGCATCCGAAAAATATCATGAAAACTGAACGCAAGCGCAAATTACAGATTTGAGAGCCATGACGAAGGTGAACATTTCCAGCTAACAATGACTTCAAAAGCTATTGTAAATATGTGTAATATAGGTCAATTTTTGGTCAATTTGTGAGGTTAACAGTCCCAGTTCCTATTCAATTTTTTTTTTTTAAATGGATTATTGGTTCAGTAGCTTAGATATTATTATTTATACATATAATACACAAAGAAAGTAAGTCATATAGTTTAGGAATGACATGAGGGTGAGTAAATATATTATTGGGCTCCCCAAAAAACACAAAGCACCATCAAAATACAATAAGCCTGTTAAGTTAGAACTGAATGCAAGTCAAACTTATGTCAGATGGGAAGATTTTCAGCCAATAATGACTTTAATTTCATTTAAAAAGTGATTGAATGGCTTTAGAAGACTCAAAATAGGGCGCACAAATTATATGGCAAATTATATGGAACATTTTAATGCCAGGTTTTTATGCCAGGGCTCCACCAAAATAGAGAAAACACAATACCATAAGCATTAAAAAAATAAGTTGGAAGTGAGTGCAAACTCAAATTAGATTTAAGAGCTATGGCAAAAGGGAAGATTTTAGTCAATAAGGACTGCAATTTTTTTATTTAAATGCTATTAAATTTAAAATATAGAGCACAAATTCTAAGGATCATTTTATGTGAGTTTGTGAGCTTGACAGTCCCAGTCCTCATTCACTGAAATAATGCATTTTTGGGTGAACCGGCCCTTTAAATATATGCAGTAAGAGTATCAGCGATTAACAGCACCTGTTCAAGTCACTGTCTATTCAACTGCAGTACCAGCAATATCTGGCTTCCCCAGAGCCCAATCAAACAAGATTTGTTTTGGGACAGTATGCGCGAGTTTGTGTTGTGTGCTTAACCTCACAGCACACATCAAACAAATGAACTCCACTGAATATTGCAGTAAAAGTATGTAGGTCAGAAAGAAGAAAGATGCCACTTTAGGGAATCGGCACAGCGCTCAACACACACACACACACACACACACACACACACACACACACACACACACGCACATACGCATGCGCACACACACACACGCGCTCACACACACAGTTGCCTGGCAGCCACCTCTGGGGCCTAATAAAACAAACCGCAGTGATGGAGTGGTAATGAGAGCGGAGAGAGAGCGATGTGACAGCCTGCAAAAAGATACGGAAGTGTTTCTACATGGCACAACGCAATAATGAGACTTCAGTTGACAAATCTGCACGTCTCCAATGCATCTCAGCGCACTTTGAGATATGAAACTAAAAGCTATTAAAGACGGGTGAAACACAATAGATATAGACCCTGTCCTAAACACCGTACTAAGCCCTTGTGTTCCACAAATATCTTACAGTACCATTTGGCAATCATTCAGTACGATGGGACCAAATCTGCACAATGCTGAGATTTCTTTTGCTTAACGGAAGCTGATTTTGCTATTCCACAGAATATAAAGCGCGTTTGTGTGTGTGTTCATTTTGCTGGAAGGCATTTGCTTAAGTAGACACAAAATACATATGCATGTATTAGTTCTGGCTTCGTAGCCAATCAGAAGTTTCTTTAGTTCAAGCAGCCAAACAAGCCATTTGACACTGTTCACCACACACACACACACACACGGCACAGCCATGGACATGCATACAAATGCAACATAATGGAAGTGCTAATGTGGAAATGCACACTGCATCAAAATACACAGAAGTAAATGCACAGTCTCACAATTCACATAAACACACTAGGCCGCATGCAGGCTTACATTGCAAAACAGAGACAAACTTCAGAGTAAAATAATCTAAGATCTCTGTAGTGATATATTAGTAGAGCTCCAAATGTGTTCATAAGCAATGAGAGTTGAGCTAATATGACCTTTATTATCCGTCCCTTCTGAGGGGAACTGACCCCTAAACAACCCCTGTTTCAATCAATGCAATCATCCTCGCATCACTGACACACCCAACACATAAATATTCTATCATTCTACCGATCTATCACTTTTCATCTCCATCTCTTGTCATTGTGTAAACTCCATCTCTCTTTCTCTCAGTTCATTTCCCTGACCCCTGGTGTAGAGTAAAGTTTGGGGTCATTTTGATCTTTGTTCGTAAATGTCAGAATCTGAAAGTTTTTGCTAAATGTAATCTTCCACAAAAATATTAAGCAGCACAACCGTTTTTAACATTGATAATAATAAGACGTCATCATATTAGAATGATTTCTGAAGGATCATGTGACACTGAAGACTGGAGTAAAGATGATTTAGAAAAATTCATTGTTGATCACAGGAATACATTACATTTTAAAATATATTACGATAGAAGACAGCTTTGAACTGAAATATTATTTCCACAATATTAGTTTTACTATATATTTGGTCAAATAAATGAAGCCTTGGTGAGCAGAAGAGACTTCTTTTTAAACACTAAAAATCAACGCAAATTTCTTTTTCAACTGTAGTGTTTATTATTATTTTTATTTATTTCTTTTTTTTATATATATATATTATATTATATTATATTTTATTTATGTGCGGTGCATCATATTTCCAGCATTTCTATAACAAAATTAGCTGGAAATCCCTGCAAAATCTAACACTACACTGCTGGGTGAGTTTACTATCTGGGTGAACTGTCCTTTCAAACAATTGATAAGCTTTACAAAAAAAAGAGAAATATAGGAAGCCATATTTTGAGAGAATGAGAGAGAGCGAGAGAGAGAGAGAGAGAGAGAGAGAGAGAGAGAGAGAGAGAGAGAGAGAGAGAGAGAGAGAGAGAGAGAGAGAGAGAGAGAGAGAGAGAGAGAGAGAGAGAGAGAGAGAGAGAGAGACGGGCAGCAGAATAGGGTGAGCGTAACCCTTCATGCCTCTAGGGCTTTGACCTGTCCCAATTAAACATAAAGTGACAGTGTGCCCCTGACACAACCGGACCAGACTGAATGCTAACGGTTCCAGGACCCCTGCATCCCACATTTCTCATTGCTTCTCCCCCTCATCCTCCAGCAATAACCCATTGTGTAAAGGGGGGCCGTTTGACTCTGACAGCACTGTCATGGCCGGCCAATTCTCTGACATTTGAGCCTGTCAAGAGTTGCCACGGTGACCTGGCAAATCCATTGACCTCTCGTGGCCTCATGCGGATCAGGGACTTTGGTGTGGCTGGGCATGATGTGTGTGTGGGGTTCTTGTCCTAAACTCTAGAGAGGGGGTCACAGTGGGGCACAAGTTCATTTCCAGTTGTCATAAGCGCTTAGGTCTGTTTATGTGGGGCTAGACAAACATGTGGGGGGTGAATAATAAAGGAAAGGGAAGAGTGAAAGATAGAGAGCGGGTAGAAGAAGTGAGATGTGAGTTGTGGTGGGCAGAAGGATGCCAGCTGTCAGGACACGAGGATGCTGCATCCATTAGAAAGACAGAAACCCTCACTGGTGTCTCTCTCACACACACACACGCAATCCATCACATAGTTTTATGTGTATTTCACATAATAATTTTCTACAGCAGATTAAACAAGATCAATTTAGTTCTGAAGCAAAATTGTGTAAGTTACTACATCTTGAAGACAATTTGTTACGTTTTGACTTTATTACAGCATTATTTTTACTTATATTAACCATAACCTCAATAAAGTTTGTTAGAATTATAGTTACAAAAACAATTGCCATACAACATTAAGCATAACCCTAAATTTAGTAACATTTATACTTAAAACAAGAGAAAAAGGATTAATTTAAATTAAGATATAATCTCTAAAACAAGTCTTAATAAGCTTAATATGCAGTTTAAAAATGCTGATGAAGACCATTTTTTGGTCCACTTCTGCAGAAAACACAAAAAGGGTCTCTCTCTCTCTCTCTCTCTCTATCTCTATCTCTATCTCTATCTCTATCTCTATCTCTATCTCTATCTCTCTCTCTCTCTCTCTCTCTCTCTCTCTCTCTCTCTCTCTCTCTCTCTCTCTCTCTCTCTCTCTCTCTCTCTCTCTCTCTCTCTCTCTCTCTCTCTCTATCTCTATCTCGTTTGTGGCACTGCTCAGGTGGGAAACAGGCTGGAAACAGGCACCACCGCTGTCAGGTTCAGAAACATCAGACCACACTTATCTATCCTGACAGATTACTCTCAGCTGAATGGCTGCATGTCATAAAGCCCCGCCTCAGATCCTCATTCTGATTTGTGCCCTCAACCTGTCATCATATTTTCCTCATTATCCCAGCTTCACGTAAAGAAATAATAGATATGCCATTTGTAAGGTGACTTCCTTGAAGCGTGTAAACACTGTAATGCGATTGACTTTCTTTGTTAGAGTGACCTGAAATCTGGCAAGTCTTTTTTTTTGTCCAAATAATGGAAAACAGGTGCGTGTTTCCGAGTCATCACTTTTCCAATTTCATTTAATGCTGCTAGTGGTGCAGATATTACACACTGCACATTCAATTCAAAGATAAAATTTAAATAAATTAAAGTTCTAGGAGATAAGAAATGGAAGAAATTTGGATAAAACCAGATTTGATATTCCAAGACTCAGAAATGAGCCTGTGATGTTGAGTTATTTGCGGATTGCTTATACTTATCCGGCACTTTCTGCCCAGCTTGAGGTTTCTGCGGAGAAGCAGCAGGGGATTGGGTTCCGCGTCGAGCCAACGTCTGCCACTCCGGGCTGGCCGGCTCCACTTCCCTGATCCAAAAAGATACACCCAAGCAGTGGGTGGTTGGAGTATCATCTCTCCGAACAGCTGAGTCCCAAAGAATTGCTGCCACTTTGGGATGGAGTGATGACAGGAGAGAAAGGAGGTGGAGACTGCTGCACAGTGGGGGGGCAGGGCTAAGCCAGCCCGACGGCTGCCAGTCAAAGAAAGTTAATGACAGTACAATGCTGGCACCGCCCCCTCCTCACGTTTCCTCCCAAACTGCCTGCCAGGCTGCAGAAAGAGGCGTCTGGTCCTGGAAAGAGGGGTGTTGAGAGGAAAAAGGAGGATGTCGGAGTGTGGATTTTGCCTGAGGTGTGTGGACTGGGAATATTTATGATAATCAACACCCGGGTTGGCACCGTTGGGCGGGCTAGAGATTCTCTGTATCCATCCGACATCCCCCACTATCGCATCCCTAATCGAGTCAAGTGACTTATTAAAGCGTATGGCCAACATGGGGCTAATTTCATTAGCTTCCTGCCGAGGCCCCCGTATCTGATTTGTGCGTGCCTTGAGGGGGGAGGGGTCGGGTTCAGAGATTGAGGAGGAATGGTTATCATCTGTGGACCGTTTGAGACAGGGCAATCAGAGGAGATGGGGCGAAAGAGGGATGACAGGAAAGGAGGGTGCACAGGAAGAAAGCAAGAGGAGGGTTCTGGTGATTAGAACAGACAGATAAATACTTCTAGGGATATATAGTGAAATTACGGCCAATGCAAGCTTTTACATTTATGCTTGTGGCAAATGCGTTTATCCACATATCACTTCATGCACTTCCTGTAAACTGAACCCATGACCTTGGAGTTGCAAGCACTGTGCTAGATTATCATAAACATTATGCATTGGCATAACATTTGTATGAAAAATGACAAATGTTAGTTCAAACAGCTTTGTCAATGGACAATCAAAATGTCTTTTCATTTTTTTTTTCTTTTTCTTTTCATAAAATTTGAATAGCATTGTGCAATATATAGAAAATAGCACTATATGATAATAAGATGGTATTAATAATTATGGTTATGGATTGGACTGATAAAATGTTTACCTTAAATGCAATGCAAGTCACATTGGATAAAAATATCTGCCAAATACAGTCAATTCAAAAATTATTCAGACACCAGATATAATATTTTTTTTACTAGTGGGTGCAGGACACTATAGTTCATTTCTGTAAGTGAGGATAGCAAAATAAAGTAAACTGTGACATATTCTACCCAAAAATTCTTCATACAGTGGATTATAAAATAAATGATAAAAATTTGGGACCAAAAATTATTCAGACACTTTGACCTGACCATGTTTTGCTTAAATGCTTTTTCTTTAATTGCTAATGTGACCTTTTTACACCACAGACTGAACAAAAATAAGCATTGCTTGGTTATTGGTTGACCTAAATTGGTATTATCTAATTGTGTACCTAAATATAACAGCTGACATCTATTCAACCTAATTCATATGTGAGGATGGCCAAAACCAGTGAAATCTCAACTGAGTCCTTGTCATATTTTATTACCATTTTCTAAACTACAGCGAATAAACTGTGATAATGTGAGAAATGTTGAAGGTGTCTGAATACATTTTGGTTTGACTGTATATACATGTATGTAACAAAGAAGTCATTGTATTATCTGCTATCTGTATTACATAAAATCTATCAGCGCTTTCCTCGATTCCCTTTTCCCACTAACACGAAAGCGGCTTGATCTTTACAAAACCCGAATTCCACTATATCACCCACAACCAGACCTGCACTGTCCCCTCCAGTCTATTAGCAAAGGTTCAATACCAGGTCGATCAATGGCCCATCGGAGGTCATTTCCAGGGAATGACCTCCTATCTGCGACTGCATTCGAGAAGCTCCTGCTATCACCTCACCACACCGGCCTCTCCAAGACCCTTCAATGACTGTCCATTCAGAGAGAGGCCAATCTGAAACCCGGCTTACCACACAACACATGCTTTACACCGCAGAGATAAGCATTGTGTTTGGGATTAAAGGCTCGGCTACAGGAAATCATTATCAGACTTTTCTCATTTCTCTCGTCCGGAGAGTCCAAATGCTACTGGGCCGTTCAATGTGGTGTTATACAGTAGGCTACTGAATCTTTAAGAACTGAGACGTTATCCACCCGCTGTGAGAATGAAAGGGTTTTAAAATCGGAGAATGCTGCAAATGTCACTTTGTATAACGCTTGCAATTTGCTTTGCATGCATTCTAAAGCTAAATTATAGTGTGTATACATCTGTGTGGTTGTCTCCAACAAACCCGACATCTACATGCAGAATTACAGGGTCCAAATGTGTTCTTTGTGCACGTCACTACCTAAATTACCGATTCTTTATGTTGGATCTCCAGTTGAATTACATGCTTTCCTAGAGTGCTTGTTCAGTATCATTTCTGTGACGTTATAAAGAACCAACTCAATATTAATAACGTGTCAGATCATTTATTTGTGTCTTGGTAGAAAAAAAAAAGTCTGCTAGGGATCTCAAAATAGAATAGCAAGGAAAAAAAGAATGAGTTTGCAGTTAAGTGTGCAAGTAATGCATCAGACTGGCACATATGGAGCACTTCAACTACGCTCACAGTGGTGCATCGTGGGGGTTATGTTTCGCTTGAGTCTCATTTAGGTCACCTGCATGTTTAGACGTCACCAGGACGGTATAACCTCCAGATCTACACAAATCTAAATAAATGGGCCTGTATTCACTATGTAAACATGCAGCTAGTGTCTAAATACAATGACAATGTATGTAGATGAGAATCTGAAAGTGTTCATTTTTCAGTCTGCTAGAAATGCATAATTCATCCTATCCTTACACACACACACACACACCAGATATATGGAGTCGAGGGCAAAAGACTATTAATGTTTCTTAAAGATCGAGGGAGTCAAACGCATCGGCTTGTCAATCACACACACACACAAAATACACTCACAAGGTGATCGCTCACTGTCATCTGCTTTCATTTCCTGTGCAGGTTAGTAATCTGATATTAAACCAACAACAAACGCCACAACTGAGCATTAAATAAATGCATTTAAGCTTTGATAACAATGTGGTAGACAAATTAAAGTGATTGATCGAGACAATTTAGCAGTTTTCATTTTAAAAAGCATCTCTAGGACCGCCAGCCGCTTTACAGTATGACATAACGGATGAAATGTTGGTCCCTCCTGTAAGAGCTAAAGGGCTGAATATTAGATACTTTGATCAAGTTAAAGCCCTGAAAAATGTGACTGATTATTCTCATAAAGGTCTGGCTGTGTGTTTCAATGCTCCGACACTATAGGAAAACAGACAGTGTAAAAAGCATGAGGAAAACCTACAATGAAAAGAGTAACCTCAAATATCCTTCAAGTCAAAAAATCCTGAAGAAAACCTCCAGTGGGAAAACCATGAAGGCCCCAGAGCAACCCTGATGGACCTTCATATTGATATTCACATTCATGCATACTTAAGATCCAAACACATAACCTTATGCAGGCTCCAGTGCACACACACAAACATCCGCACGTCTCCAAATAATAGTTTTGCCCTGAACTGTGTAGAGCACAGGAGAGCAGCGAAGAACAGTCTGTAGATAAGACTCTACTTTGCATTTGAATGGAGCTGTTCTGATTTCTATGCACTTGGCCTTTAGCCACATTACTATGTGTGTCTGTGTGTATTTGTCGGTGTGTGCAACCACCCAGCCATTCCATGTGTCTCTCGTTTTCAAGTTTATGTGTGTGTCTGTGCGTGTCTATCAGTCCATCTGTTTGTATCGCTGCCTCGCTAGTAAGAGTGATTTTACCAGCCCAAACAGATGAACTAGAGATCCCTGTCAACATAAACTCAAACTCAATATCACATATGCATGATAAGACAATTTGCATATCTTGAGAAAATAACAAGTGGTTCTAAAATATATTCAGGCCATCCCTGAAGTTTAAAAGGCAAATGATTACATACAAATCCTTGCTATTTGGAAATAAAAGTGTTTAATGTACTAAATGCACATACTATAAATCTTGAAACATGCCATTAAAATAAAGCCCTTATGATTATGACATCACACTCAGCTCATTAGCATATGACCGCCCACATATACATCTCGATTAGCAAACATCAGTATTGAGCAACTTGTCCTGCCCTAATAAATTATAATATGACTTATTTCAGTTTGGTAAGATTTGCCAGTAACAACATGTGCTAGTTAGATATAAAAATGTCTTAAAGGAACAGTAGCAAAACAACTGCTCAATTCTAGGGGTCAGAGAAAAGGTCAGAAAAATGTCCATGAATAACAAAATCCTGATAGTGCAAGAACCCTTGAAAAACAGGGGCCCTGTCCCAAATGTCCACTTAATGTGAACGTGCAGTCCCATGGCCTTCATCCGTGAAGTCCATGAGATCATGGGGTGTCCCATTCATCATTTTAGGTCTCAGAAGGGGGTTCACAAGCCCTCAACAAACACTCGGATGAGGACCTGAAGGGATGAAAGTGCCTTTTGGAACAAGTTTATGTAAAAAAAAAAAAAGAAGTTATTAGATATAGATTAGAGTGCAAAAGTGCCTATTTCAGCAGCCTTGATAATGGATATTCCCCTCATTTATTTTCCCAATAGATTTTTTGAAAAGTAGTTGAAAAGCCATGAACCAAATCAACCAGCAATGAGGTGAAATAACTAAAATCCCATGAAGCATTGTTTTTTTTTAGATTAAAAAAGATGGAGAAATAAGATAATACACTGTACATATTTAAAGTTTCCTGATTTACATATAAATATATATATATATATATATATATATATATATATACACATATATATAATTTTTGGGTTCCACTATATTTTAAAGTGTCATTGTTACAGTGTAATTATATATTTAAGTACTGAGTAATATTAATTAACTGCATGTACTTTACAATAGAGTTAGGGTAGGATTAGGATTTGGTTGAGGGTTAGTTGCATGTAACTATGCATAATTTACTGTCATTACTATGGTAAGTACATGTAACATATGAAACAAAGACACTGTAAAATAAAGTTTTACCATTTTTTTGCATCTGGAACTACAATTAGCACAAATCACATATGATACAGAAATAAACATGAGGGCAGAGGTCTTCCCTAGTGACAAATTTTCTCATTGACACCCTCCCTGGGCCACATCGCAGACTGAGCGGCCAGTGGCCAACTCCAGCTGTTCTTTAGATCACACTCATAAACTCCCAAGCCTTGTGAAGGACCCCACACCGCCTCTCAATTTCAAACACCAGCAGGAAGGAGACAAGGGACAGGAGGGGGGCTCAGATCTCATCCCCCCAACATATGCTGTAGTACAGGAAGCTTAAGTTACCCTCCCTCCTCCCCACTCGCAGCTGTCCAGGGGCAGTGGTAGGAACTCGTGCTCCCACCTCACTCCCAGAGAAACAGGAGTCAAACTCAATAACTTCACAGATAACACCACACGGTCACAACAGCAGCGCTCGCACTATTAGTCCAGCACAGGAGGGGAGGCTTGAGAGAGATAAAAGAGAGACAACAAAACAAGGATGTGAAGTTGGCGGGATCTACTGTAAATGCCCGTTTTGAGACGGCTGATGACAGTTGTGGCAGATTCCTTCAAGCGGCCATCTTGATTGAGTTGTGCTGTAGGGGAACAGAGTGCAAGGTTCAAAAACACACCATCCATCAGAGCGACGGGAAGCATTCTCTGATGATGACACTCCACCGAAACGCTGCTGCGGTTTGTACACGGTGTGTGTGTTCAAGCAAGTGAGTTTGCACCATCAGCACTCGGCACCAGCACTTTTTTTTTTCTTTGAGAAAATAACAATTTGTTCACTTCAACCGAGAGCTGAATCAATTTCCTCTGTCCTCGGTTAAGGGCGGAGCTGAATCTGAGCTCACGCACACACACACACACACGCACACACGTGATGGATTACAGGCCTCCTGGTGTCCCAGGAGGCTTTTCTTCAAGGGTTACGCATAGACAGCGGTGGTGGATTCGTAGGGTGAGGGGTATCTGCTTTGCGTAGAGAGCCGAACGCTAAGGAATTACGGACATTGTGGGTCCGACAGGTTTTTAGGGGTCATCGGATCCAATCCCAGGCAGAGCATTGTCAGAATACAGCAATCTTATGGAAATCAACCGCATGATTAGGTGATTTCGTTCTACCTGATGAGGAACCACAAAGGTACTTCTAGTAGGTGAGCGCCTGGCACAATACATGGACACAAACATATCCGCTGTGGTCTGGGAATGAAAATACAAGGATTGAAGTCAATAGTCTGGAATTTGATTGGATTTAAATGACCATTTGGAATGATTCGCCATTGCTTCTGGCTTTTTTGATGGCAGGCAATCATGTAATGGAGTTTTAAGTAGTTTAGGGTCAAAGAGACCACACCGAATCAATGTAACACACACATACACACAGAGATTAGCAAAGGCGCATGTTCAAAAACATGGAAATAGTTAGCAAGAGAACGGGATAAATACATTCTCATACCAACAAAATGCAAACTACAGCGCTTGGACGCTTGGACTTTGGGAAAACAAGATATATATTTTTTATATATTTATGTATCTGCTGTGCCATTCTGATAGAGGATCTGGCTGGATATTGACATAACAAACTAAACAAAGCAGAAATATTTGCTTCCTTAAAAAAAGAAAAGAGGCTAAATCCTTTCTGCTAATCCATGATGACCATCTGATCATAATGGACGCTGCTTTATGGAAATCCGTTTTTTTTTTCTGTACATATCTGAAAGCCACTAACGGTGCAAATTTATGCTAAGAGCTGTCAGGCCTATATATATACATATTATTATTATTATTCATTTTTTTAAATTAAATTAGTATTTTATAATTATTATTTTTTTATGTATATTTTTTTTAATTAATGTTTTTCTCAGTAGCAGGGGTGTACAAATAGATTGCAATAAAAAATAAAAAAAAATAAAAGAAAATAAAGTGACAATGAATTAACCAATAGTAACTACACACTGGTAATTTTGTGAAGACTCAAATGTCAAATACATATTTACATTCTATTGACTAGTTGTCCTTCTCACTTTTGATAAAACTCAAAACAGGTCAGATAACCGGCCTGTCAGGTCATGCACATGCTCCAACATAACACTTAAAAAAGCAGTAGCTCGAATCCAGTTCAGGCCATTTGCCAACCCTAGTTTTTTCCCCCATAATTTCTCTACTTTCCTGTCAAAATTAGAGGCAAAATCCCATAAAAATAAAATGTTCAAACTTTATCACTCACAAGGGGACAAGAGTGAGCTAGCAAAAGACAGTAAGAGAGAGTGAGAATGAGAAAGGTAAGTGTGTGCGCGTGTATATACTGTATGTGTGTGTGTGTTTATAGAGTGATTCAATGATTTATCTCCTTTCCAGAGGGCTTCCTCCACATATACATACAATGAAGAATAATTTAATATCATCTACCCAGCAGACCGATTAGTCTCACGCACACTAAGATGTGACCATAAGATAAGCCTCAAAAATCTGCATGGCTCCATCTCACCGCAGCCGGTGCGCGTGTGTGTGTAAAGTAACATGCTGCTGATAAGGAGGTTGGTCTTTATGGTGTGGGCGCTTTCTCCAGCACTGCAGATATACTACGATGACACATTCAATCAGGGATTTTATTTCTTTCTCCTTTATCACAGACTAGAGATCCGTTTTTCCTCCGCCTTTCTGCCGGAACCTCACCCTCCCTCCCTCTTATCAGAAAGCAACATTCCCTGTGGGCCGCGGATGCATCCTGACATCAGTCTGCTTTCAACTTAATCACCGACCCCTAGAACCTGCAGAATCCGGATCCCAGGATAACACGAAGTGAGCGAGAACGCGGGTCAGAGGACCCAGACAGACACTGACATTTACAAACAGGCGAATGAGGACGACTGCATGTGAGTGTGTTTGATTAATTCACTCACACACACTCACTTGTCCCCAAGACGAGATGTTAAATGCCAGACAGACGTTTGTAGTATGGATGTTAGGGATGGACGTATGATGGAAAACACCAGACTATGGCAGAACTGTGTCAACCAGTAGATATTTGAGGATGACAAAAACATGGAGTAATGCAAAAATACAGCGTACAGAAGTATAAAATCCCGCCGACAGGTTTGGAAATATCGGCAAGTTTGCGACTGCAAATGCAGCTGCTCCAGTCTAAATTTAACATAGTACTGTTTTATATGTATAAAAAAACAATATTAGAATATAAATATTAATAAACATAGGTATAAAACAATATTATTAAACTTGTTTTGCTACATAATGCAACTATGTTTTGCACTGCTGCCAGACTAACTATTTTTGTATGAATACTCATGAATACTAACAAATTAAAAGTAACATTTAAAAGTAATTTTACTTTTTGAATTTATGAGGGGAAAAAAATATATGTGATATACACAGTTTGGGGACTGTAAGATATAAAATACAGTCGAAAACAGCCATATTGTAAAATATTATTCAAATTTAAAATAACTGTTTTCTATTTGAATATATATTTAAAATCTAGCCTAATGTATTCTTGTGATCAAAGCTGAATTTTCAGCATCAGTCTTCATCGTCACATGATCCTTCAGAAAACATTCCACTTATTATATTTAATGTTGAAAAAAGTGCTGCCTAACACTTTTATGGATATAACTTTTTTTACAGGATTCTTTGATCATTAGAAAATTCAAAAGAACAGCAATTATTTGAAATAGAAATAGAAAAGCAATAAAAAATATTGTAAAAGTCTTAACTGACACTTTTGATCAATATGATGCATCCCTGCTGAGGAAAAGTATTAATTTCTTTCACAAAAAATACAAAAATAAAATAAAATGAATTGTAATAAAATAACATGATCTTGATCATACCACCCACCCCTACTAGCTAAGTGTGTCCAATTAAATTCATCATCTTTTATTAGATTTTACTGATGCCTGACACAAAGTCAAACAGCTTGAGACACAACAGAAAAGCTTAAAACAAGAAAGCACCCTTTTTCCACTAATTACTTCATCTCAGCAGTTCCAAATGCTGACTAGCGCTACTCTTAATTGCCTAAGTGCCATGCTAAAGCGTATCAAAAGAACCTTTTCAAACAGGCCAGCCAATCCCAGGCTGGTGGCCTTTGAACAAACCAGCAATGACATCTGTTTCACCCTCCCTTCATTTACATACTTTTTAAAGGTTACAAGTGAACGAAACGGCACTTTTTGTCGCTAAGACTCAAAGTACGTGCACGCTTTCACACTGTTATTAGCGCAGACCATTAGCAGACACAAACACACACACATTCACACCTTATACGCTTAATTAATGCCCCCATGTTCAACAAGCTTGTTGCCCTCAGATTTATAACACACACACCTCTCTACCTGAGAAGAGATACAGGGGGCTAATTAACATTTTCCTGGATGACTGTGTGCCCCAGGTGTGACTTGTCACATAGCGCCCGTACACAAGCTACGACCAGATATTTCAACACTTTGGCAAATTTATTCAAAGCAGGGCTTGCCTCAGTCTGACATAGTCTTCACAATGATTTATGAACCAGCTCATTGACCCAGTTTATCCCACGAAAGGAAAGAGAAAGACCATGAGAGAGAGAGACAGAAAGAGAGAGTGGGAGAGAGAAAGAAAGAGAGAAAGAAAAAATAGCAACAAAAGAACAAAATATCTTTCCCAGAAGCAAGGAGTGCCACAGGGTGCGGCTTAGACCGAAATGTAGCCATGATATACATCATAGAAAGACAGGGTATATAAAAGATTTTCAAACAAAAAAGTCAGCTAAATGAAGCTAAATTTAAGACAATAGCAGCATTGCTATTCAGTTCCTATCCTTCCTATATTTTATTCGCTAAAGGTTGCCCAGATGGGAAACCGTTTTCACAGTTTGTCAGTGGATACTAAGCAGGCTAATATTTCATACAGTCATAAAGCATGTTGATTTCTCTAAAAAGTGTAAACACTGTGATGCTAACAAAAAAAGAAGCTATATACGTACTTCATATACTTCAAGTATGTATGCATCACCAGTGAAGTATATGCCTTTAGGCTACAGTAGATGTATGCAAATTGGGATTCGGTCAATCTTCGGTGTGGCCTGTCAGCACCTTTTCCACTCTCTTCTTCTGCTGCTCTAATTAAGACCTTATAAATGACAGGAACAGGATTAATTTATGTTGAGGTAGGCGGAAAGACGTGTTCGGTAACCTTTAAATGGAGAAATGTATCATTTGAAGAGGCAAAAGCACTAAACCCCACAGAAATAAGTTAATGTGAAACAAAGAATTGTATTGAATAGGATAAGCGCCTTGCATCATCAGACAAATCTAATTGCGACAAAATGAACCCTTTTGCAACTTCACTTTAAACTCTCTAGGACACAAACATCCGTAGCAAAATCTGTGTAACTTCTTTGTTGCATTACTAATAGTCAACTGTTAAAGACTAGTGTTTGAGATAATCCTGCTTCAGCGGACACCTCCTCGCAATCTGCCTCATTATTAATAATGCAGCGAGCTCCTTTCACAGGCCTCTCTCTGCTTCCTGCAACCCAGCTTGTGGTCTCTCTGATCGGGCAGCTCCAGTGGTCCACGGCGAATGCCTGCCTGCAATCTGTTTCAACAGAGCCATTCACTCAGCCTGCGGGGGTGCAGACTGACCCCATATGAGAAGAAGAGAGAGACAGAATCATATATCGCAACAGAAGACGACTTCTGACACGGAGATGAAAAAGTCCTGGGCTTGTAACCAGGGTCGGAACCCCTAAAACGAACGTCGCAAAACAGTCTGGAAGATTCGCCACATTTTTCAGTTTGTCACTGAAGGCCAGCTGTTTGTTTTGGAGGGGAAGGTTTTATACATATGTGGGTCTGGGAGTATTTCATATAGATCAGATATACACAGCTGGCTATAAAATCAACATTTACTTCTTGAGAAAGCAGCATCTCTTCAGAATATTTCTGCGATGTGACAGATGAAACATATTTTGCTTGGAACGATACATGAGCTGTATCGGTTTAGATTGGCTTCACTTCTGTGATCACTCACCAGTAAAGAGAAGTTTTATGAGTGGAAACTGTGTAACGTAACACAGCTGAGGGGTTTCGTTAAAGTACAGTTCCTGGTCATTCCTGCTGTAGGTTTAGTATCTGCTGCCCCGCTAACCTTACGACCCTTCACCTCTCACCTGAAAGTCGTAAAACATCCTACAGCTTATTTAAACTCTTTCAGTCAACTATGGCTGTGTCTGAAACCTGAAAAATGCTGCCTTTGCAGGATGTATATGGAAGAGAACAAAAATGGAGTCTGATGTGTAAATTGGATTATAAAAAGCCAATTGTTATAATTTGGCTCAATACTTTCCTACCAAGACATAAGCATTTGTCGTCACCATATATTTGCTTGGTTGTCTTAATATTGTTTTGGATCATTCGAATCCAGACGAAAATGACAAAAAACTGTTTGTTTTCTTCATTCTCAAAATAGTTCCCTTTAAGATTAGGTTTAAGACAACCCCTGACATAGTGTCGTGGTGGAAATGTAGAGAGCTAGTAAGAACAGAGAGGGGGAAGTGAGAGAGATACAAGAGCTAGCGGAGGGAAAAAAGGAATAATCGGGGACTTCATCAATTTTTCATGAATTTTCATTTAGGCGAGGAGACCCCTCTTAGTGCAATCGATAGATCAAGCTGCTGTCACAGTTAGCACCTGGGGGCCGCCACCGCCGTCTCAGGAGAGCTGAGAGGATCAGAGAAAACACACACCCCCTGCCAGCTACACGGGTGAAAACACACACACAAACTGCCTTTATGCACTTCTATATATACACCTCATACCACAATGAAGTTATGTATCATCAATTACAGGTTAAAAATAGAAAATTTATTCAAAAATGTTACTTAAAAGCTTCCCGCAATTGCTAGCTCCAAAGTTACCCTTAGCAAAAAACTAAATGCAAATATCATCTCCGCTTTTCTATCCTTTAACCCAAATCACCATCCTGTATCATCAATTACAGGTTAAAAATAGAAAATGCAGCAGCATTCAAAATATACTGACTCTCAAAAATCTTTCCACAATCCCTTCATCTAGAGTTACCCTTTCCAACAGCTCAACACATAAATACAGACACACACACACACACACACACACACACACACACACACACACACACACACACACACACACACACACACACACACACACACACACACACACACACACACACACTCACACACACACACACACATTATTGCATGGGATCTTGGCAGTAGCGCACAGAGCCAATTTAGTTATACATTCATTCAATATTTATCATCATATCCTTATTTCATGATGGATCACTCCTATTTTCATAACAATGCATAAGAGAGGCCACAGTATTGATCAGCTCAGAGTTGAAACAGACTTTAAGATAGCAGATCACTTAGACTGCAGGTCTAGACTACAAACCCAGCGAAGCAAAACCAATACTCCTTAATCTGCCTTGGTAGTTTGTCTGTAGTTTGCTTTTATGTAACACTAAAGGAAATGAGGGCATGAAAGTAACTTTAGTTGCTCCGAATGTATTCACTAATCATAACGATCACCAACTCCCAAGACAATAGACGTGAGATTAGCCAAGCAAAAGAGTAATTTAGCAAAAAAAAAAGGCCTATCAGTAAAAAAGCAAACTCGTTGTCTAATAGAAAAGCTAATGAGGACAGGTTAGCTGTCACTCATAATGGTCTTTGATTAGCTTGGGGATTTGACCCCAGGGAATGTGCTCACTCGGAAAATGCAAGTCAACCCAACAGAGACCCATCTTCAAAGCCAAAACCCATCTACAGGTTGTCAATAAACCCCCCTTTCAGATTCTGCCTTCCCTTCCTCTCTCCCTTCTGCACCTAGCATGCTCTTTAATCTGAGTATGTGGCTCTGTCTTTCCTTGTCATTTCCATTTCTCAGTCAGAAGGAAAAACTGCAAGCTTGGCAGGCTGTGCCGAAACAGATTGACAAATCTAAGGTTTTCTAAAACATATGGAGACCTAAACTACAGAGCTAACTGCAAAATACTTTCCATCTCTTTTTTAGGAACTAGGGATATCAGGCTCGTTCCAAAATCCTTCAGATGCAATACCAACTCCACCAATATCAGGTTCTATAATATAAAAGCTGCTGAAAGGAGGCTAAAGAAGAATTGTGTACTTGTAGTCTGTAGGTAGGTGTAGTCTAGTCCACAGGTGGAAGGTGTGTGTGTGGGGGGGGGGGGGGGAATGAAGAGTTCCCTCAACAGTGCTTGTTACTGTTACTCAAGACAATAATTGAAGAAATCAGATACTTACATGCTACTTCCAGTGAAGCATTTCGACTGACTGCTTCCCCTAAGTAGTTACGTGCCACACAAACGTACGCCCCCTCGTCAGGTTTGCTGCGACGGCCGTGTACGATACGCAGGAAGAAGAGCGATCCGCTGGGCAGGAGCATGCGGTGAGATCTAGGGTCATCTTTGTCAGTTTCAACTCGTTCTCCATCCTTGTACCACTCTACGGTGGGGGTGGGTCGCCCCTCCGCCTTGCAGTTTAGGGTGGCTGGCTCGCCCTTGGATACGATCAGATCGGAGGGGTGTTCTACTATCCGAGGTGGAGAATCTTCCTGCCGCAGACGGGATCCTGGAAAAATGGAGAAAGTGGAAGACTTGTCAGGACCAACTTCACATTTATGTTTAAGACAAAAGAGTATCTACGAGAACATATCTTACAGGCTTTTCACAGAAAACAAACATTTGATCTCAATCATGGAAAGACTGGAACAAACCAATCAGCATTAGGCTTGGTCTGGGGTGTCCAATCCTGCTCTTGGAGAGCCAATATCCTACAGTGTTCAGCTCCAAATTACCCCAGTAGACCTGTCTGGAAGTTTTCATCCTGAAGACCTTGATTAGCTGGGTTCAAGTGTGTTTAATTAGGGTTGGAGCTGAATTGTGGCCCACCAAGAGCAAAACTGGCAATCACCATCTAGCAAATTTTTTGTAAGTTTAAGCCAGAAAAAGTAAGGTTTGACTTGGGAAAATCTTAATAAATGCTCCCTTAACACTTTTTTTTTTAATTTCCACTGCCATTTGTTCACTAAGCATACAAAAGCAATATTTTTGAAACCGAGAAAAGCCACATCAAAAACTTAACACAGCTCTCTGATCCAGCACACTAATTTAGGGTGCCACATAGTGAGCTGGCAAGCCATTGGGGACTTGCCCTCTGTGACAGAGAGGTTCAGGGGTTTAGACTCACACTGTGTTAAAATGCTAATCCCCTGAACGTTCCCCTGCATGGCCCTGCATTTGGTATGGATAATGCTAGCAGCCCACGCTAGGAGTCTGGCCCTTATGATAATAGATTGCGGAAAGAGCAGTGTGAGCCTTAACCCTAGAGATAAGGAGCCAGAGGCCACCCTGAATTTACATCACTAAGGCACGGGCCACAGTGGGACAAAAGCAATCCCTGATCCACCCAAAACCTGGCCAAAAAAGAGAAGCTAAGCTAGAGCCGCTGGCACTGCCATCAGATGAATGCTGTAAGCTTTACACGCTTCAATAGCACATGGCTAGCGTGGAAACACCCTTGAGATTGTAAATGCAGATTTTCTACTTCTTTCAGGGATTTGAATCGCTTAACACTAGGAGTGACTTTCCAAACCTCCAAAAGGGGGAAGGGGATATGATTTTAGCATGTGATTGTTCAATATGAAAGGATAAGAATACATTTGTGTCAGATTGTGCTATCTTTGTGGAGACTACATCGTGCGGGACCTACATATGCAGAAATATGACTAAAAGTGTCTTTCACATCTGAAAAGGAACATTTAGAGTTAGGATTGGAGTTAATGGTACAGTTAAAGTCTAGAATCTATAATAGCTTAATTTATATAGAAAAGGCCAGCACATGGTATAAAGACATATGTGTTTGTGAAAAATGTAAATGAAAAACAAATAAACTACCTGTTTCATTAAAAAGCCTAAAACAGGAACATAATGTGTAAGATTATCATGAAGAACATCAAGCTAGCTACAAATAAAGCACAATATAAATGAATAAATACATAACATTTTAAAAGGAGTAACTGCTTGTTCATTAGACTTTTCTAGGCACTGTTAGCGGTTAAACCTCCCGAGAGAGTAGCATGCTAGCAGGATCAGCACACAGCACTGTGCAGCTTTGTTTGTTTAGCTCTGCTAAAACAGCTGTTCGCTAGTTGTTTGTTAAACATAAACCACTGCAGAGCGCAGGATGGACCTCCTACACTATGAGAGACCCAGCAGCAGCGGCTAGCTTGAGCTGAAGGTGGCCGTGTCCTCTCTTGGGATGGCAGGTGTGCAGTGCTGATGTACAAAGAGTTCATTGCGGTGCTAAACTCTTTCGGTTGCTGAAATGGAACTGCGGTAAAACAGAGCATTTGCTTAAGGTGTTTAGGATCACTGCGAAATGTGCATTGGTTGTTCTTACTAGTGGGACCAAGACAGAGCATATCAGAGAAGCAAGCTAGTTTGTTAATGCGCAAATATGTTTTGCTGAGTCTGGCATGTGTTAATGTTCAGTAAAGGTCTGTTCTCTCCCACAGTGCAATACGGACTCTATTAAAGGGAGCGATGTCTCCCACTTCACCTAATTTGTGCTAATTCCTGCCATTTCCCTCTCATTGATTAGTGATCATTCCGGCTGTCTGCTGTCTAAGTGGGGCCACACGCAAGGCCCAGAGCAGACTGGGGGTCACACAAGGGGCTAGCTACTGACAGGGCAAGATCTTATCCTGTACCCTTCCAGGTTTCATGTTTACGTTGTGCTGCATACTATGAAACTGAGCTCTGCTGAAGTTTGCAGATACACTGATTTTGCTCTCTCTCACCGCCTCTCGCATTTCTCCTTCTCCCTCCCGCTTGGCAGTCTGCATCCCTCAAAACCAGGGGTGTCCAACTCATTTATGGGCATTTAAATGTACCACAGCCTGATACACCCTTGGTGTACCCTTGCAGAGAACATGCTCTAGATCTAATAAAAGTCCAGAATCAATTTATACACACACCAGTTTTTAATAAATTAACATAAATATTAATGTCCTGCTTTCACCAATCAGAAACAAGTTAATTTTTGATGTCGTAAGTGACTAAATGAATAAACCAGTAATTAACATTATGACATTGATAAATGGGGTGGGTTGAGATAAGGATGATGGCCCGCCAAGAACACATACGCACACACATATTAACTGCTCTCTCAATGAAGCATCTGTTTAGCTTCTAATCGACAGCCACTGGCAGAGACTTTTACATGATGGAGGTGAATATGCTTGCACTTGCCATACGATTCGATTTTTATTAGTCTAATTTCTTTTAATCCAATTTGTATTCCAATCTGCAACCTCTAATCGTCTGAACCTCGAGGCACCATCTGCTTGCTGTATTTTTTTTTCTTTCGTCTTTTTATCCAGGGAGAAATTTTGCCCAGCAGATGCTTCTAAAATTTTGAAGAGAGGAACACAAGGAAATAAGAAAACAGATAAAGGATAAAGCGATAAAAGTGAATATTATTCTCTTCATAGCATACAGTAAATGGAACCATTTTTTTGACTAGTTGTTGGGCAGTCATTTACTAAAAGTAGCAATTTTTCAGTACTGAGCCATAGAAATATTGCTTCAACTATTATAACAGTAAGTTACAGTTTTAAGTAGCCCAACACTTGGCAAACCTTGCTGCTTTCCACTCTTCAAATTGTAAAAGCCGTTTTTACACTGACCACAATAACAGGGTCAATCATACAGGCTGGCAACCCCACCCCCCCCCCACAACCCCCCACACACACACTCCATTACCCCAGACACACTTGTGGATGTAGCACATGAAAATGAAAAAGTAATTTTTCTATATTTTCTCCCATCAGCAGACTAAGCCACTGGCAAAGTCAATTTATTTCCTTCCCACTCTCTGTCTCTTTGTTTCCTTCTCTCTCTCTCTTCCTGCTGCCCTCTCTTAATGCGATCATTGCTTGTTGTACAATCAAGTGCTCTTGGCCGCCTGGGAGAGTGCTCTTTACTATGTCTCTGAGCGCACACCATTCAAAGAGTCATTTCCTCTTCCATTGGACCCCCCCAGCCAGCCCACACACACACAAGGGCATTTATGCATATGCACGCACATTTGTACTGGGGAACACATGCATGATGCATGGAAAACTGTCTCAAAGTGTCAGCATTCCAAGAGAGTTTGATTCATGCATTCGTAATCATTCATGATATGACACTGGTGCAATTTATTTACATTCACTTTTTCAGAAGGTATATTTTAGCAGCACAAATAGAAAAGGAGAGAGAGAGAGAGAGAGAGAGAGAGAGAGAGAGAGAGAGAGAGAGAGAGAGAGAGAGAGAGAGAGAGAGAGAGAGAGAGAGAGAGAGAGAGAGAGAGAGAGCATACATATTCTATAAGTTAACATTATTTAATGGAGTGCCCTTTAATACTGGATGCTGGAATGCTGGAAAACTACTGTTAGTTCATGGTTAGTTCATCCATGTTAAAGTTAAAAAATGTAACCTTATTGTAAAGAGTTTATAAACTCTAGTTAATAAAGTTAAAGAGTTAAGAAAAAGTCTTGCTTTCCATTCCATAAAATAAAATAAGGTAATCTGACAAGGAAATTAGATATCAATCCTTGTTATTAAAGATCAAAACCTATAAAATCATCATCTACCTCCACCTCATCTAAGGTAACTACAGCCTGCCTTCCTCTCCTCCACCTCTCCACAAGCAGCCTCCAGAATCAGTCGAGGAGGAGGACATGATTTCTATAGATGAGAGAGCCTAGAGGGGGTGAACTGTCACGTTAGTCATTGTTTACAGGCTGGTTAAGAACAATAGCTCTCTTGCAGAACCTCCCTCTGGTTTCCTGCATGGGGAGAGGACTAATTTCATCCTTGAACATATTGTGCCACCACTTAACGGATGTTAGAGGACAAAAATAAGTATTCTTCTTTCTTCGCAAGCCTGATGCTTAATCATCTACATCTCCATAAAGAAAATCATCTATATTCTCCTTAACGAAAGGATCTCCTACCCCACAAACAGGACCCTTTTAATCTTAAGCGCTTTCTCTGAGACACCAATGAGAACATGGAGAATATCACAACTCTCTTGAGTTTCAGAAAAGATCTCAAACTGTGCTCAGGTTTGCCAAATATGGCTTCTAAAATCAAATTATCTAAGCTTCTCACAAATGTATAGGTCTATATTTTTAATTTCCCCCCAGAGGTTTTAGGAGAAACATGTTGATACTTCAAAGAAACAACTGAGAAACATGGAAAAATAACCAGTGAGCAATAATATTTTTATCTGGGCACAGATGATTTGCATATGCCACCTCTGCCACTCTTCTAAAGCTCTACCATCCATTAATGTGCAAACCAGAAGGCTGTGGAGCTTTGATGATCTTCCTCGTAATTATTTTTATTGGTTCCCCTGAGATTCATCAGCCTACCGTCCAAATCAATAGGCAGAGCTGGTGCCCACCCACTGCAGCAAGGCCAGAAAGCCCCCAGAGGACGAATCACTTTAAGAGTGTGTGTGTGTGTGTGTGTGTGTGTGTGTGTGTGTGTGTGTGTGTGTGTGTGTGTGTGTGTGTGTGTGTGTGTGTGTGTGTGTGTGTGTGTGTGTGTGTGTGTGGAGCTGTGATCAGAGGTTACCACGGGCAACCTCCCTAAGGTGTTCTAATCACACCGTTCCACTGGCAATAAATAAATGCCGAGGAAAGAGGTCACCGTTTGACGAATGGATATCTCAGGATTTTGATGCAGATTAACATTAATTGAATTAGTATGCGCCTGAAAGAATGTCACCGTAGGTAATCATGTATGGTTCACTGAGTATGCATACGAGAAAACACTTTTCTTGTTTTTTTGTATTTATGATATTTTAAGTAACAGATTAAGCAGATTAAGATTGAAAGAATGGGGTCAGGACAAAATGGCAGCAACTGGATTTAAATCTGTGTCCATAATAGTAAAACAACGATTTGAACATATCTAACTATCTATCTATCTATCTATATCCATCCATCCATCCATCCATCCACCCACCCTGCCATCCATCCATACATCCATCATTTAACTTAAATTAATTTGAATTCTAATTCTTTACATTTAAATCTTAATTAATCTTTTTTTTTATTGTTGCATCATCAACAACACAGCCCTGGTATAAAAAAAAAAAATAAAAAAAAAAAATAAAAAAAAATAATACTGAGTCCCTTTAACCCTGAAACAGGCTATATTTCAATTCCAAGCACTGGAAGTTATCGCCCGCCCGTTCTCTCTCTCTCTCTCTCTCTCTCTCTCTCTCTCTCTCTCTCTCTCTCTCTCTCTCTCTCTCTCTCTCTCTCTCTCTCTCTCTCTCGGAGATGAACATCTTCACTCAGGCTAGTCTGACAGCGACTCATTCGTCATGTCATCAGTGGAAAATATAAAAATGTCTGTGGGGAAACAGGGATGATGTTACCGAATGCTTTCAGACAGACATACATTGCTCCGAACACACACTGCACAACCTCACACGGACAGGAATGCCCTTGAAGATTCATCACGTCACCACCATGTCACCCTACACACACACAACGCCTGCCCTCCGGCGTCCCACAGAGGTCTGGAAGCCCAAAAACTTTGACTGGTAAGTCTTGAAAACTTGATCTCATATGAAACTGCATAACATATGGAAAACCAACATGAGAGAGCCTGATAATTCCAGGAAGTCTAAATTCCTCTTAAAAAAAAAAGAAACCCTTCCAGATATTGCCTTCCACTGTATCTCACTCTCTTTTATTCACTCTTCCCCTGCAGTGAGTTATTGACTTTGTATCAGTGTACGCTTCCCGAGTCTGCTCCTGCAGTGAGGTATAAATAGACACAACTGGAGGAATGAGAATTTAATAATCAAAGATAATAGCTTTGTACATATTTATACTTCCGCGGTTTCTACGTCCTGTCAAGTTGTCTCCTTCATTCCCAAATCTTTCACCACACTTTCATGTTCTCCTCACAGGATACAAGTTCTCTTTCCCTCCATCTCCGTCTGTCGCTTTCTATCAGCAGTCGTCCCTCTATCGCTCTCTCCCATCAGGAAATGACCTGTGAGGGCCTTGAGAGAAAAAGGGAAGGCGTGGAAGACAGAATTCCACGTTCAGAGGAGGGCAGCAACCCTCATCAACACGTTCACCAGCACCTCAACCTGTCCTTATTATCCTTTCACTCCCTCCATTCACATCAAGTCTCTCGGTTTCTCTCAAGCTGATGAATGGATGAAAGGAATCTAAGGTCTGGCCCTTCTGGAAGGCTGAGTGTGATGTTTTCAAGGCATTAAGCCCATACTGGACATTTACATATGAAGTAAATACATATGCCGACACACACACACACACACACACACACACACACACACACACACACACACACACACACACACACACACACACACACACACACACACACACACACACACACACACACACACACACACACACACACACACACACACACACACACACACACACACAATCTTAATCAGTATTTCCATATTCCCCATTTAATGTCTGAAAATCTGTAACAAATTACATAAAGAGAAAAATTCTGCAAAAGTTACTACTTGATGTAGCTTCTCAAGTAAAGGATTTGTTTTGCTGCAAAGCAAGTGTGTGTTAATTTTATCCAGCGTGTGCTGAACTAGATTTTCAATTTTACTAAGCAAAATTTGCAGTGTCTATTGTATTTGGTGCAATTTTCACATTTAACTATTGGGATGCTAAAACTTCTGGGTGGTTTTGTCTCACTGCAAAGTGGTCTTTGTGGTCTTTCTAAGGTCTTCCAGGCAACTTTAGCATGTTGCTATGCCGTTGCTAAGGTGTTCTAAACAGTTTCTGGTAACTGAAAAGTACTACACATCTCAATGAACCACACACAATGTCCACATTAAGCAGTAGTTTAATGCATAGGTTTAGAGATTTGAACAAAGCCAAGGCTTGCCAACTAGCCTCAGCAAACACTATAATAATTGCTTGAGAAATGATATGTGCAGATGATTCTCTACTAATAGCCAAACAAGTTTTTTTTTTCTCTCTCTTTCCTTTCTGTGCTGGTTGAAAGCTCTTGTTAGCATGCACTTTCTGCACATATTTATTCAACATCTATTTAACATGCTAGGGTTGTCTTGTAAAATAATGTGGGTCAGGTCAGCGTGGACACTTTGAAATCGGCTCCAGCGGGTGTGAGTTTGTTTGACTTTGTGAAAATATTGTGGTGCCGGGTCTTTTATAACCGCATGTGTGCTAACAACAGAGCTATGTGGAGCTTTG
Organism: Meda fulgida; assembly: GCA_030578275.1. Taxonomy (NCBI): domain Eukaryota; kingdom Metazoa; phylum Chordata; class Actinopteri; order Cypriniformes; family Leuciscidae; genus Meda; species Meda fulgida. The sequence continues at coordinate 11,763,891 of CM060630.1, forward strand.
TATGTGAGCATATGAATCCACACCCTAATGAACACGCACACACACAGGTGTTCTGCTGCATGCCTCGCTCATTCTCTGCGTCCTGGTGATGGCTGATCTTTGAACGCCTCTGAAAAGGCTTTGTGGAGAGACATAAAAAAGCTGTACGATTGTCTCCTGACATACAGTAATGCCTTTACCTTCCAAACTCATAGTTCATGGACCACAGTCAACAGAGTGAAAAATAAATAAACCCTATATGCCTTTGAAGAGAAAGAAAGAAAGAAAGAAACTCCTTTAAGTGGTCACATTAGTCAGTAGAGTTGAGAGAAGGCAGTTTTATTGCAGAAGATGTGGGCGGCCGCTGCTAAACACATGGGCATGTCAGTGACTTGGCTCATTGTTTGCCCGAGTGAGTGCCCGAAGGTCCCAAAGTCCCAGCTGAATTGAGGTATAGATTGCAGGTAGAGTGAAAGATACAGTGTGCCTGGAATGCAAGTTAATGAACAGCTTGAGCCCTGGAATCAACCCGAGTCTGTCTTAGTAAGCCAAAGCAGGTCCGGTGAGATTTATAAGTCTCATTTCATATAAGGCTTAATGTGAACATCCCAGAGGGTACATAGCTTTTAAGTTTAAATCAGATAAAGGTCTGTAGGGGTGAGCTCAACATGATAATAACTTTGATGGTAAAGACGATATGTTTTAGATTGAAACCATGAGTACCCTTACGAAAAAGCAGTATACTTCAAGTTCATTTTATGAAGTATACTTAAGTAATGTTCAAGTATATTTTAAGTATACTTTATGTAGTAAGTATACTAATGTCAATATGTACTAGTAGTAAACTTGTATGTGTACTATTTTAATACCGCTTGGGACTAAATTGGCCCACTTGAAGTATATAAAAGTACATGTTTAAGTGTACTGTAAGTGTTACAGTAGTAAACTATAAGTGCACAACTAGTTCATAATTATGTTTCTCATTTGTACTGCAAGTGAACTTATGGGTATACTAGTAGTTTACTAGTTTAATACTTTTAGCATATTTTTAGTTTATGAAAGTACACTTTGAAGTATACTCTCAGTAAAGTACTAGTTTTGTAGTTTTGTACTACAAGTTTTCTTTAAGTGAACTTAACATTATACTTATAGTTTACTATTTATATTTTATTCTTGTACTTGCAGGAGGCCTATACTATTATGTTCATATGTTATTTTTTATACTTGAAAAAAATATATTTTACTTTAATTTTTAAAACATTTAATTCATGCATCCATTTTTTATCAACACTTGAATGTTGGTAAGTTTCATAAAGAAAGGCAACATTTTATCTATAGAAAATAGAAATATTTCTAATAGAAAATCTAATTTTTGTCAAAGATACGCCTTGATCAGATTCAGAACGATGATGAAAACACAGATGGAGTAGATCCAACACCCCCAAAGCTTCACAGTCGTTTTCTCTTCATGGGTTACGCTTCATTTCATTTGGAAACATAAAGCAGTTTTGATTTACACGCTGTTTGATGATCACATTATTTTACATTTGAGTGAGCAATCTTCTATCGCTTGTTTCAGCTTCTTCTTCTCCTGTGTTTGGATCTGGAGATTCAGTACTAGAAGATGTGTCATAGCGCCCCCTACCGTATAACAGTGAAAACATGGATAGCTGGAAAATTCAGTCAATGGTGGGGAAAGAGTGAAGTAGAATTAAAGTAAATTCAAATGTACACTACCAGTGGACTAGCCTACACAAAAATTCAGATATGCAGAATTAGAAACATATCTGTTTTATATAAATATTGTAATAAATATTTTCAAACATTATAAGTTTCATAAGACTGTATATGAAAAACCATGTAGAAAAAGAGTATATTTAATAGGCTACTCGATCATAAGAGTTAACCCACTACAAGCCAAGTATAATTTTAATACTTAATCATACTTTAAAGTATATCTCCATCATAAGATTGAGTACAAGTACAGGCCAAATTGGACTTTACTCTCAGTAAAAGTCAAGTATACTTGTTTAATTTTAAATATATTTCTGAGAAGTACATAAAGTATATTTTTGAGAAGTATATAAAATGTAGACAGAAAGTATGCTTTCTTTTAAGTTGAAAAGTAGTATACTAATAGAACACTTGAATAAACTTATTTTTCATAAGGGTAATTATACTATCGCTGTGTACAAGATCAGTTTCAGTTCCATGCTCATTTTTTTTTACACTATAAGCTATTCCACCCGAAAGCTTGTTACTATATAAACTTGAACATGTTAGTTTATAAGACAGTGTGTAATATTATGTTTTTAAAAAAGTATTTAATAAGCTACTCAATCAAAATAGTAAACACAAGTACAAGCCAAGAATACTTAGAATACTTAATTATACTTTTAAGATATTATCTCGTTCAACAAGTATAGGCCAAATATACTTAGACTTTTCTGTCAGTATAATTCAAGTATACTTAAGTGCAATTTGAAGTATATTTCTGAGAGGTACATAAAGTATTTTTCTGAGAAGTACATAAATTGAAGACTGAAAGTATACTTTCTTATTTTTAGTTTAAAAGAAGTATACTAATGGCACACTTGAATAAACTTCTTTTTCATAAGGGTAAACAAGTGTGCAAACAGTGATTATTAGGTATATGCATGCTAAAAATTTAAATATTGTATACATAGATACAATTAAGTAATTCTCATGATTTTCCACATAGATTTGACTGACGACTCAGTGTTGTCAGCCAGGCCGGATTCATGACGGATGCGCTCCCTTATCAAATTCACCTCAGCTATGAATATGAAAGGTCATCAACAGACTCAGGTAACCAACAAAACACATGCCTGAACCTCACATGGACTTTGGCCCAGAAAACTAAACATGCATTGAGTTGTTTGCTGACAGAAAATATATTTATACAACTGTGCTGAAGAGTCACTAATATCATTACATGGGGAACTTTTCCACAAATAACACTGAACCGATTAAAATCCAACTTTTGCTAAGCTATGAGATGAAATCTTGATTGACAATTCACATATAATCAGATATAATATAGAATATGCGTGTTAGGCGTACTGTCCGAGGAGGAGGGCTGGGAGCTCGGAATTTGTCCCCAAACCAGAATACCCCCCCAGGTTGGGATAGGAAAAATCAAGAGTGAGGAGTTGGGGTGGAGGAGGGATGCTGTATATGCCTCCTCTCATTATGATTGGGTAGATTATCTAAACGTGCTCCTCCCGAACTTTGTAAATAAAGCATCATATGTAGACCTACTATCCTGAACGCAAAATGGAGCGTATCGAGCAGTAACTGAATCGGATTGAAATGTAAACACAATACAGAATCGAAACCCAATTTCAACCCCAAACCCTCAAAACCTGCAAATATTCAGTCAGACCAGTTTCTAAACTAAAAGTCTCAGCTTTCAGTTGTGAATCTAAATCTGACTGAATCCAAACTGGGAATTCAGATTCTAAACCTCAATGAATTTATCCTAAATCTAAACCTATAATTCCAATTTTGAAGTGGACAAGTGATCAAGTGTTGTACAACAATCTTAAATATCAACCTGCAAACCTGAATTTAACAGTTCCAACTGATTCTAAACTTGCTTCAAACTCACAATATGAACTTCCTAGTTGAGAAAAGTTGATCTCCTCAGTGAAACTTTCTCTGTGAGAATCGAAAGGCCTGGTTTCGTGCACGCAGCGGGCGGCCTGAAGCGCAGCAGTCAGCTCGTGCCGTGATGCATGAGAGTGAAGGTGGCAGCGTGGAAGATTTTATACACTGCTTTGCTCTGCTCTCCTCTGCATTACTGCCCTGACGCGCATGACGGATACGCTTTGGAGTGCCGGGCAGTCTCTCTGTCTTCAGCTGCTCGGCTGAGGTTGAGCCTCATCCATTTTCATGATCAGGCAGAGCAGCTTTTAATCTCACTGTCTTCTCTGTAGTCACTCGTTCCTATCAGGCACAGGCTGGAGCGAATCCCAGACCAAAGGGGAAAAACTGCAGCTCTGGGACTTGATTTTTCTGGAAAAATAGTCTTAGCTGAATTTCATTTATATTCTTTACCCCTCTCTCACCATGTGTGTGTGTTCTTCTTATCTGTTTGTGTTGTGTTGAGTCATTCAGCCTTGACACAGATCCTTTCTTATCTAAGAGCTGCCGAGAGACAACTAAATGAGGGCAAGGTGAAGTCAATGGATGAAAGAGCAAATGACACTTTCTCAAACATGACTTTGTGGACTGAAGAAGTTAGTGGATTGTACAAACTGTGTTCTGCCGAGTCTGTTGACTGTCAAATGGAGAGAAAGATAAAGGCCAGGCCGCCATCTACAAACAACTATCTCTAGCTAGAGAAATTGTCCCTGACACTTATCGCAACTGTAGTTTACTGTAGTTTCCTTCCTGGGTCTAGGCACCTAGGGAAAGTGTGACAGTGCTTCTCTGAGGGAAAATATGACACTTGGCTCATTACCGTTTTTTTATTCATATTAAATCCAAAATGAATTGGCTCAACAAGTCTTCAGTGTTTTGACAATTTGGCTTTTTTTTTTTTTTTTTTGCTGGTCAGAATACCAACTGGCAGGCTTTAGGCAGTTTTTTTAGCATTTAATTGAATATAAATTAGAATATGCAAACCAGATGATTTAATATTTTTGTCCATTTTCCGGGAAAAGAAATAATGCACATATATTCAACTTCTAGGAGTAACGCAGGAAACTGATTCCATTGTGTCTTTTAATAAAAAAAGCTCACTTGACAGGCTTGCTCCACTTTTTTGGAAGCAATCCATGTATGACTTGCAACTCAACAGGGTGTTATCAGTCAGTGCATGTGCAGAGCAAAGAGTTTACAATATGTAGGCTATAACTGATCTTGTCAGCAAGTCCGGGAATGTTACTTGGAAAAAAAACGTAACTTGGTCTTCCGAAATTTATAAAATTTACAAACTGAAACTACCTTTTCAAATAAGATCCATGGTCAAAATAAGAATTAAACTGTAGGGGAAAAAAGAAAGTGATTGTAAATAGATTGTTCTTATTAGAACCACAAGATAAAAACCAAGATAAAAAAAATATCAAATTAGGCCACATAATTATTTAAAGTCCCACTCTATGTGGTCTATAATTGTATCCCTTAAAACTCATCTTTGATCAACAAAATTACATATTTAAACGTTTTTTCCTGTGAACAAAAAATTCTTCATGCCTTAAAATAGCTTGAATGCAACTCTACACCCTTGCTTCATTTAGTATGCGTGGTTCAATGAATATGCTAATTAGCCCCGCCTCCACTCACTCACAGCAGCACAGAATACCTGATCTACTTGGTCAACTTTTACTGTAGTAAACGCTGCACAATGATATCTCTCTTTACAACATCGGACAAATAAAGGTAATTAATATGATTAGCCAAGGTTAGCCACATAATGTTGATTAATATGACAAGGTGGCTTGACTACATTATCCAACAGCTAATAATGTGTTGCTAATGTTACACAAACTATGTTCCTGTTCGTCATCTCAAAGTCAAACAGCTGCCTTCTAAAAAATCAGCATCCTCAGAAACGCTTTGAACAACTCAGAACGCCAGTGGAAAAAGGCATATAGTTCATCATAACATCATAATATACATCATCCACCTGCTATATAGCCAAATCTACCCGATTTTTCACATCAACAGAAAAATATACAGAGATAACCTGGCTTCTCTTGAGACTCCCCTGACTCGCAGCATAGTTCATGATATGCTAAAGCCTGCCACGTTGACGTGATTGGTTACAGGGGAGTTTGTGACGTCAGAAACACCAGCGATTTCAAACCATGTTTTTGAGACTGTCTTTAGATCACTGCAGGTTTAAAGAGAAAATACTCAGCAATAGTCTTAAAGACTATTAAAAACACCACACAGCCATAAACAACATTAAAAACTTGATTTTCACCACAGGGGGACTTTAAAACCGTCACATCAAGTCATATTCTAATCCCAAGAACAAATAACATCCAACAAAAGAACGTGTTCCTCGCTCAGAGTCTCACATCACCGCATCCTCTTTCTACAAAATGTCATAGGCATGCTTGACTGAGAGCGAGTCAAGCAAATGAAAATGCTTTTGGTCTCATCCCCCCGAAGCTCTTTTCCAACTCTAATGTATATAATCTCCCCACTTTTCGCTGCTTGTGACATTTTCATTGATAGAAAGTGCAAAAATACAGCTAGTGCACTGCATCGTATTCCTAATTCAACAGCCGCTTTTAAATGTCATTTATCTGAGCTTGCCTTTACAGCCATTGGTGGCGTGAATCAACAAAATTACTGTCAACAAAAACTGTGAAGGAGAGAAATAGATGTCATCCTTTTTCTTTCGCACTTCCTGAGGCTGAAACAGTCTCAGTGTGGCGTGACGTAGCGTTTTTTTTTTACTCGCAAAGGAAGTAATTATCAATTATGAGATAGATTTGGCTGATTCTCAGAGGAAGAGGCAGGTTTAGAGTGTTTAAGTGATACTCTAAGTATAGCAGCAGTGAAGTAACACTGTCCGGCTCCTCATGCTGAGATACTCAATGCACTTACTGCCTGATCCTACAACAATGTCAGCAAAGTGCCCACACGCTGACCCCCGACTTTAACCCTCATTATAGTTTCCCTACACCCTCCGCTCTCTCTCAGCTCGCCCATCATCTCCTCTCTCGTCTCAGCTATCCGTCACATTCTTTCTCCAAGAGCCCATCCTTGTTTTAATCTGAGCACTAAACTGAGAAACAGTCACACATCCTCACATGCACAAACACTCCCTGACTCCAGTGTGGCTGCTTTGTGGTTTCGAACTGCGTACGCATCATTACCGCAGGCCTCTCTTCGAAAATGAGGCACAATTACGACAGCGACGCATTACAGCCTAGACAACTAGTGGAGAACAATTCCATTTAAACTCAGCTTTTATGACGCTCCATTCATAAAGACCACAGATCAGACCCACCTTTAATTACAGCTCACATACAATTATGTCAAGCCTGTTCATGCAACTGGTATTATCAAACGCTCAACAAATTTAAGAAATCAAAGCATCCGGTAGAAAAAGATCACAACCATTTCTTTAACATCTTGATTATTTCTCCAACACAGCAATGGAATTAAAAGGAGGTTAAACTGAGATGTTATGCTCCGCAGATTTTGCCTCCATAGCAAAATAACCAAGTAATCTAACATGCATCTCTCCTAGACTTTCAGATCAAATCTGAAACTGAAATCTGAAAAATTATCTAGGAGAAACAACGGAGACAAACTCGATAGCTCAATCGAACCCAGATTTACTAACAGCTGGTGCCATCACAAACCCTTTTTTGACGTTAAAAACCCTTATTTTTAACGAATAAGACCTTATTGAATAAGCATTTGTAATATGCTTCTAATTTGCGCTGCTCTTGGTTATTATGGAAATGATCCGGCAATGTCTGTGTCCTTTAATTTGCATGTAGTCAGTAGATCATGCGCAGAACTTTCCAATACCGTCTGCGCTTTTTTGGAATTGCACTCTCACTCTAATTCGCCCTGTTTAGCAAATCTGTCCAAATATCTCTTAAGAGATTAAGGAGCAACCTCCGAGCAATTAATGGTTTCCAGCTCATTATGAAAATGACACATTGACGTTTGGTTGCAAATGTACTGTATTAGCAGACACAAAGATACACTCTAGTCTGGGTTTTAGTTTCTCCTGGCGCTGCAGAACTGAAGCTTCACCGTACAGACAGATAGAGCGGTGTCTTCAGAGCCACAAGGGACCGCTGACAGGCAGGTACACGTCACCTCCACCAGGGGAGCTTGGGAGTGGGGCATCATCTTGTTCTATATTCTCAGTTATCAACACACTACTAAAAACAGCAAAGCTAACCAAGAGTTCAGAACCAGGATAATAGCAGAAAACTGGGACGTGGGAACATTGGGGGCAAGAGCATTGCATTTAAACTTCAAGAACGAAATACTGCAGCCTAGAGTAAGCATTTCTAGTTTGCTGTATCTTATAAAATCATTTTCTAAAGAAACAATTGACCACCCCAAACTCTAGATATTGCTCAGGTCCCTCCTTCAATTTTTCATCTGTTTAGGGTTTGCTATGCAAAAACAGTCCAATCGTGCAAATCGATCGTGCAAAACACATCACTAATGATCTCCTAAACTAGAAAAAAACGTATCAGTCTTGCTGTGTAGTCTATTAGCTTCATCAAAGCAAAATAAAAATAAAAATAACCACCACAGGTTTGTCCCGTTCTCGCTAACTCTGAGCCCCAAAACTCCCCCTCGCCCAAGTCTCCATTCTCACCCCTCCCTCCTCAAGCAGCATTAATCACCCCGGCACTGAACAGAACCAAATGACTATGGTCATTCAAGCCCAGGGCAGCTTTGTTACAAACACAGCCTTTTCTGAATGCATCTCTACAGCCTTTTTGTCTGCTTGGAGAGGGCTGCTCCTCAAAAAACGGCTCCTCCTTCCACCAGAACGGCCGGATTACCTCTCACGGGCCAGTCAGACCGGGAGAGAGGAGGGTTATGGGGCAAACGGTTCATCGGGGTGATTCATGGGCTCTTCCAAAAAGACCTACACCCCTCTTATCCTCCGAAAACTAAGGGCCATGCCTTCAACCAGTGCCTAGCAACCGGCAGCTGGGGCGCAACAGAAATGAGGAAGGACAGGGAGTTTCTGAGCAGAATTGGGCTAGACTAGCAGGCTCCATGGTAGATACAGGGACAAAAACAGGAGACAAACAGCAAGATAGAGAACTGCAGAAGCTGGAAGGACAAAGGCAGAAGCTGAAGCCTGACTCATCCTCTTCATCAGTCACTGTTACATCTACAGGCCTCATTCTTCTTAAAGAGCTCAAACAAAAAAAAACTAAGCAAACACCGTTAAGTGTGAAACGGGGCTCTCGGACAAAGACGCTCTTGACACAGCTAATGTAATGTGTATGTGACTGTCTCGAAGACAAATATAAACTGTTCATGTCATGAAAAGAACCTAAATGCAACCCACGGCAACTTCAAGTGCAGTTCGCCTTAACACATCGTAAACTGTGATTAAGTATATTAATTTATTCCCTTGGACAGACCAATCTGACTACATCAAAAGTCGTTCGTTTCACACCACTAACAATATGTTCATTAGTGATTCATTAAAAATCCAACACTTGATTAGGTGTTCAATTTCGTTTACTTGGCTATTAAATATCAGACACTGCTGTATTTTGAGAAGTGATTGGCTATCCAAACTTAGATTCTTGATAAATACAACAGAACTGAGCAGTTTATGGAGCTTAGGGAAAACAGAGAAAAGACACGAACAGATGGTAAAATGATGTTTCAAAAATTACATAAAGCATATAAGCCTCTGTGAGTTTTACTGGAATAATAATCCTTTTGTAATGTTTTAAAAGGCAGAATGGGCTAAGCAAGAGGATTTAATAAGTCCGAACACAGAGATATCAGAAGAAGATGCAACTAATAACACCAGTTCAGAAGTTAATATCCATTCTGAAAGCTCTTCAGCATACAGTGCAGACTATTGTGTCTAGTTCATACACTTGCTGATCTGATGAAACATCTTTTATTTTTTTTGTGGTAATTCTTTACAAAAACAAATAAAAAATGATCAGTTTGTCATTCTCCCACCCTATGTTTCTCATTTGGGGTCCATATGTGCAATCTTTGCGCCACGCCTTGCGCATCCACTGGTGCTTTTCACAGCAGGTGTCACTCCACATTCTGGGACTACTGTGACACCTGCTGTGAAAAGCACTAGCTGGCACCTAACCACACTGCTTCAACACTAGAGGTATAACTATGACCTAGACCTAACATATTTTATGACAAATAACACCAAACAAGTTTTTTTCCCCCCAAGTACAAATAATTTCCCACAGCATCATTATATTCTTATTCAGAATAAAAACTAATTTTACATTGCCATGTGATGCCAGTAAAATGCCCAAATAATACCCCACACTCTTGACGTATAATAAAAATATTTTGTATATAAAATATTGCTGTATCCACCACAAAAAGAGGGGAAAAACAACTCCCAAATAATTATAGGTCAGGTACCTATATAAAGTTACATTATGCATTTAGCAGATAAATGACCAGCAAAATCTCTTCTTTGAAGTTAAAGATCTCTATTTGAGTGGATCATAAAAAGTAACTCACCATCCACTTGGTTAAAGTATACTAATCCACAGATTAAAAGGTGTGTTAGAGGACTCATTCTGTCATAGTCCACATCCACTCCACACCTCAGTTCTCAAACACTGGACAAGTTTCTCCTCTTTTAGTATTTGGAGTACGTGGGAACTCTCAGTTGCCGCTCAGATCCAGCTGAAATGTCACTTGAGTATTCGCTGGGCTCATGGTGTTTATCTGGATGAGGAATGAGATCCACGCGCACCGTTGGGGGTTGAACTAGAGTCTGTCAGCCCGTACGTTATACCATGCCTTATACCAGCCTTGGTGCTTTTGATATTTGACTAAAAAAAAAAAAAGAAAAAAAAAAAGCAGCAGAACCGAGTCAGAATAAGCGGCGAGAACGAGATCCGTCCAAACGCGCGCGTGGAAATGTTGCGCGCTCCGGTTCCTTCAGGAGCTTCTGAAGCACCTTGCAGATCGCTTCCACGATCCTCTCCGCAGTTTAAAGTATGAATGTGTCCTCTCGTTTATTAACACTCTACATTCCGCTTCCAGAAAGCTGTTCCAAAGTTCCGTGGTGCGCCGTTAAATCCAGCGTAAATCGGTCGGGGTGGCGCTGGCCCCGTGCAATCGCTCTGCGAGTCTACGGCAGAGTGAATGTGATCAGTCTTGGGAAGGGCGAGTGCTCCGCTGCACTACTACAGATCCATAACTGACACCCCTGTGCGCACAGCTCCCGGGCCGAGCCAAGACTGACGCTCATGCTGGAGGAGGAAACAGCGAGGGGGAGGAGTGGTGCTGTGGTGGTAGAGGAGGAGGAGGAGGAGGATGCTGTGGGCAGAGGTGGCTGGGGAGCGCTCAAAGCTTCGCTCTGATCTTGGATCACAGCTTTCCGTAGTGTTATCCGCAAAGTTGACCGAAAGCGCCACACCACCAAGCCAGCTCACCAATGCATCAGGTCACCTAGCGAGTGATACTTATCGAGAAAGACAGCACCCACAGTGGGTTTAAAAATATAATTTAAATAATTCGATTTTTTTAAATATAAATGTAAATACATATGTAGGCCCTATGCTATCACAAAATATGGATTCTTTTTATTTCTTATTATTTAACTTAGTGTTACTGTATTAACTATTTAAATCCTAAACTAATTTAAGTACATTTTAAAATATAAAAAATATAAAATATTTTGTATGCATATTAGATGGATGGATGGATTGTCTGGTGTAATTGATTAATTTAGCTTTTGTTCATTTTGCAATCATGCAGTGTTTTTTTTCTCCCTATCCATGCTGTTAATCAGATAGATAGATAGATAGATAGATAGATAGATAGATAGATAGATAGATAGATAGATAGATAGACAGATAGACAGATAGACAGATAGACAGATAGATAGATAGATAGATAGATAGATAGATAGATAGATAGATAGATAGATAGACAGACAGATAGATAGATAGATAGATAGATAGATAGATAGATAGATAGATAGATAGATAGATAGATAGATTTCATCTTCCAGTGTCAGCTTTAAGACTGTATAATTGGTTTCTTCAAAATTTGATGGGCTGTCCTGCATTATGTGTATAATACATGGAGGTCAAACACACAAATCTAATTTCCAGAGAAAGAATTAACTTACATATTGACGTTAAAATTAATTTTAAAGGGAAATGTGTATGGCCTTGCTTTGCATTATTAAAAATAAATAAATGCAGATGTTTTTTTTCATAACCTTCACTTGATGTTATTTAGGCAATTTTGGTGAGGAATTATTTTAAAATATTTATTTATTATTTCATTTGAGAGCGAGTGTCAGGCAGAGTGAGTAAATGCTGTGAAATGCACCGCAGCTCATCCGCACAGGGCCAGGGCACGGCTTGTGTCTGAATCTCCATCAGAGCGTGGATGCACTGGATGCCGCCTGGATGCTTTAATCCACCAACATAGTGGAGACGAATCTTTAGCGCCCCCTAATGGCTACAGTAAAACACAAGGCCGAATCAAACAAAGACCTCTGAGCTTCCATAGTTCAACATATAAAATGCCAGAGGAAAGAAAGAACCAATTGGTAATCATAAACGTAAACAGCAATATTCAGATTAGTGGTCTATCAGTATGTCTCTTTTTTAATGACAATTTCTTAAATGTTTACATTTAACATTTTGCATATTAACATAATACATAACCTTCCTTACTGCAGGATTTGAGAGCTTTCCAACCTTATGAAAATTCATGAAATTATTTCATAGTTAAATAATTACTGTTTCTCTAGTAAAAACCAAGCTAATGTTTTAAAAAGGAAACTATTTACCATCAGTGTGCATAGAAAACGATAGAATCCCATTTCAACATAGACAAAATAATAAATAAACAACAGGTACATGTGTTGCTTTAAAGCAGTAATTACAAGAAATAAAATCACAATTGTGACGTTAAATCATCATTATATTTAAATTATGAATTTATTAACATTCACATTATCTCAGATTTATAGTCCTAGCTAAAAAGTGTGTCGTTTAATTGAATTCGGCCATATCTGGAATAAAAGACTCTTTGAATTCAGCGTGAAACCGGAATCAATAGCAGTCAAACCTGAGGCACATGGTGGCGATATAAAAAGGCAGACCTGTAAAATCATCAAACAAGGCCTGACTCCTCAGAAGAGCGATTGGACTTGTGCAGGCAGCACAGGGGCCGGATTCCCTGCACGAGCGGGACGCTGGAATCCCCCGCTTTCAAACTGATTTCTGACATCAAAGCAAAATAAAAGCCCTTCTGTGGAAATCATTCAAAAACAGACACTCAAAAACAAATATCTGTTCTTCTCTCATCCCCTTCTTTCAACTGCTCTCGCTCACACTCCAAACTCCTGATGCATTTCACACATACATACACCTTTGCAGTGTCATCACATAGCTTCTTGTAAAAGTGAGCTCTCAGTTGGTACATAATGATAGCTTTGACTCGAGAAGCATTTTCCACCTCTTCTGTTTGTTTGTGAGGCGGCATGTCGGAGCTTGCGAGGTTTTTGCTGCTGCAAAATTTCTTTTGCGGTGAGTGCTGTCAAGGAGTCAGATCCAGCGATCTTCTTGATAGTTTAATCCATGCGTATAAGCCTCACCATGAATGTGAATTCATTATTCCTTTGTCGGCCCGACCGCCAGCAATACAGGTAGCTGCTTTAGAATGGTACACTATTGAATCACTCCTATGATGTGAGGTCATATGTCAATTGTATGTATAAGGAATGAAAAGGTACAAAGCTCCTGTTAAAGTAATGAACAAGAAACTGATAGCTTACATGTTTGTTTTAGTGCTTGTGCTTCTCGCCAAGACCATTACTATATGAACAAATTTGTTGAGCCAGTAAGCAGCCACTATAGATTTTATATAAAGAGTAGTCAGCAAGAATGTATTAAAATTACTTTTGACATTTACATTGTTACAATGTTTATAGATGGTTTTCACAGAGCGTATTTAACAGAGGCAAGTAAGAAGCTAGTAAGAGCTTGGCGAGTAAACCTAACTACTCTGGCCTCAAGAGGCGCGCTAGCCTCTAACGTCAGAGACCTGTCTTTAGCGTCCTTGTTAGCATGCCCGCCTCTAATGCCGGTGACGGCGGTTAGAATCCCACTCTGAGCGGGTCAAGTAGGACTGGTTATATTTGGTGCCGTGACCCGGGTGGGAGTGAGGTTCAGGGGGAAAGTGAAACAGAGGCAAGCTAGTAAGAGCTGGGCGAGTAAACCTAACTCCTCTGGCCTCAAGAGGTGCGCTTAGCCACTGACGTTAGAGACTGCGGTCTTTAGCGTCCTTGTTACTACGCCCTTCTCCCATGCCGGTTCAAATCCCGCATGGAACGTGTCAGTAGGAACGGTTACATTTGGTGCTGTGACCCGTATGGGAGTGAGGTTCAGTGGGTGAGTAAAACAGGCAAGCTAGTAAGAGCTGGGTGAGTAAACCTAACTCTTCTGGCCTCAAGAAGTGCACTAGCGGCTGATGATAGAGATTGCGGTCTTTAGAGTCCTTGTTAGAATGCCCACCGCCCATGCTGGAGACACAGGTTCTAATCTCACTCAAAGCATGTCGAGTAGGACCGGTTTCATGCATCTTGAAAGCAGAAGTAAATAAAAAAGCAAAGAATATGGATGTGTGTGAATGGGAAAATAGCATTAAACAATATTTATGCCTGAGCCACATTCTGTAGTGTGCATGTTCAGCAGTGTTTATGTACAGTAAACCAATCTAAAATATAGTAGGCCCAGGTGGCGTCGCTTTGAGAATGCTGTTCTACACATCCATAAACAATGCATGTCTCCGCTTTACGGCTAGATGAAAGAACTCAATTTCTCCCTCCGTATCTCAGTATCCCTCTTGTTATATATCTCCATTCTAAATCTATCCACTGTATCCCCATATCTTGAAAGGAAGCCCCATCCCTGTAGGGTGCTAAATATTGGCTCAAAGTGGATTTATTTTAATTAAAAAAAGAAGAGAGGTTTACCCAAGCCTGAGAGACACTTCAGAAGACGACGGTGGAGTGGGGGTGACCGCAGGAAGTGTGATGCATTATGTGTAAATGCTCTTCTCTTTCATGCATACCAATAAGCTAAATTAAAGATGCTTATATGAATGTTTAAAAGAAAACAATGCAGAAAAGCTAAATCAACCAGATTAATGCCAATAATAAGCTTGCACTGAATAAATTGCGACCACAATAACATGTAGTATTCTCAATTCCACCACAATTACTGAAGGAAACAGGCAATAAAATGGTGAAATTCCAGGCGGACCTACTCATGACTTGTGTTTATATGGTTTATTCGGTTGAAAACGTCCACACTAATTCTAACCTTAGCCATCCAATCAAACCAAAGAGGCATAAAACAAAACAAAACCTATTACGCAGTCTCGTTACATCAAATTTTAAAAATGCAAATTGCCTCAACAAAGGCTTTCAAAAATGCTTAAAAGCAGCGAAATTACAGGCATGCTGTCAATCACGAGAAATAACCCGAGATTAGCATTCATATGGTTGAATAAAACCTTTGCTATACAAGGGCAAGCTTTTCATCTAAGCTCTGCTGAAGGCAAACACACTCACACACGTGAACAAAACCACCTCCCACATCAAATTATCCCTCCTTTCCTCTGCTTGCAACCTTCTCTCCATCATCTCCCACGCCACAATGGCCACCAGCACTCCGCCACATGCTCCAGACCTTCATTTGTTTCCACCTAAACCAATCAAGCGCCTATCGCTGTCAACTCATTTGGCCAATTATGGCTCTGTAATCTTATCAAGCCAAATCATCTATCAGGACCCTCCACCGGTTTTGTCTGTGGAGCATCTGGTGAGGGAACCCAAAGGAAGCGGAGGTACAGTTCACCTAAAAAGGTCAGATCATTTCGCTCCTGATGGACTTGACTTTTTACATTGACATGCAGAGAAATGGGAGATGAGGAATTTATGCAGGCAAGATTTCTTCTAAAGGATCCGAGTGACAGGATGAAGAAAATAACAAACGTCGGCAACACTTTATTTTGATGGTACCCTTTAGACATTATTTGACAATAAGTAATGTTGCATCAACATGTTAACTAACTCTCATTAGAATATTAATAAAGTATTAATAGACTGTCTGCTTAATGCTAACACTTCATTGTGATGGTCCTCCAACAGATATTCTACTGACAAAAAGTCATTTTGGTAGTACATGTCAAATTATTCTAACCCTAACCCCTTACTAACCCTACCCCTGCAGTCTACTAATACTAATACTCCAATGAGAGTTAATTGACATGTAGGTGCAACGTTATTTAGAGTCAACAGAATGTCGAAAGGAGAGCATCAAAATAAAAATGTAACCAAAACGTTTTTTTTTAATGTTTTGTTTCATTATAGATAAGGTAAAATACAAAGCTTGTATTGCATGTATACGTAAGCATGCATACGTAAGGCATTAAATCAATTTTCTTAAAAGAATACCATTTTCAAAGGAAATTTGTGTCTTAATATTTTAATTATGTCAAAACAGATATATTGCAAATGTAGTTGTGAATTGATTTCAAATGTCTAAACAACGCCCTTTAGCCATGACCAAATTCACATACATTATATTAATAGTGCACTGTAACAAATTATTGTTATTGTAACAGTAAAATACTGTAAAAATGCTACAGTAAAAACAAGTTAATTGGTTAACTGTAGTAGATATAACTTTACATGTCATGCAATTTTCCTGTAAAATACTGTTAAATGTGCCATTTTTGGAAGTAAATAAAGGAATATCATCTTATAATTTACAGTAAAAATCCGTAAACTGACATTCTCAGAATTCCCTGTGACATTTGGTTTTTCATTTTAATAAATGTGTTTCTTTTATTTTGTTATAATTTATGGACATTAGGTTTGCTGCATCTTGTGTTTTTTAATTCATATTTGTCGCATTATTTTAGTATCATGGTGTTTTGTATTTGGGCACAACCTTCTACAGTATATATTAGTATTTACTTCAGCTTGTGGAAAAGCTACTTGTGAAGAACTCATCAAATAGATTTTTTCTTTAACCCATTGTGTTATTATGTGTGTTATCAGTAAATGTTAAAGGCACAAAACAGATTTTAGTAACAATATGGCCTTGCTAGTCCAGCTGAACAGGGCTTTTGAATATTTACCTTTAATTATGACGGTTTAAAATAGTACAATTTATAGGTTGTTCTGTTAATATGTTTACATTTGTTACTGTATTATATGCAGTAAATTATTTGACTCATTTTGATAGCCAGAGCAATTTTTTTTTTCTGTAAAAAGTCAATCCTCCGAATATAAATGTATGGTTTACTGAGTAACACTGGTTTGGCCATAAGGCCAGTGAATATTTAAGGTTTAAATGAATTACAGGACCTCACGGTCTCACCATTTATCTTGATAAAGGATCAGATGGAAACAATACTGGCTACCCCAGTCTACCCCACTCTCTCTCATCTCTTTCTTAACTCTATCTCCCTTTCATTTCCTCTACAACAGTTCAGGACGTCTGGGATTTCCTCACAAGTCTGACCTCTCTCTGGAGCCCTGTATTCAGAGAAAACCTGACTAAAATACAACAATTTGATGTTTAAACTACAGAACTCTGGAAAGTCATATGAGGAGGATTTTAATCTCATTCTTAAATTATGCATGATCACCAGGCTCTGATAATATGCGGAGTTCATGCAACTCTAGTGTATCTTTCATAAAATAAAAAATAAAAACTTCGGACTCAAAATGTTTCTGTTGTAATGAAAAAAACAAAAAAAAAAAACATTGCATTAAGTTAGAAAAAAGCATAATGGGACTTTTTTAAATTTTGTTTTTTACTAGTGGTCTCAGACCTTAGGCTGTACATGTTTGCTCTCCTGCATTCAAAATGAATCATAAATCATAGATCATAAAGTCTAGTGTAGCCACCACTTGCCCTCTCATCATTATGTTGTCATACACAGAACCGATCCATGCGATCAAACACAGCATTTGATTAGGTCACTATTTTTACTAGCTAGCAGTAGAACAATGCACAATGAAGACACGAGTCCCTAGACTAAAATTACGACCTCTCAGAGTCCATCATCCTGATTAGCACATGCTTCCATCACAGCAGATAACTGTGACACGACTAGTGTTTGCACATGCAAATCATGCGCTGCACGGCCGATTTTGTCATTAGCAATAATTAGCATGGAGGTGGCTGGCAATCAATACAGCACTACCAGGTGCGAGCTTGTTGTGTTGCGTCACGGATGTTACACGATTCTCTGTGTATCTAGCCTCCAAATTGAACAGAAATGCAGTTATTTTTCGGATACTTTTTTCAAACACTATCACTGAGTCCGACCACACACTATATGGTAGATGTAGGTACTACATTTAAAACTTGCTTCATGACCAGTAAAAATAGTGTTCTATATAGGATGAATGTGTGGACTTTGAATGCATCCGCCATGCTGTCACTGTCATGTGACTTACAGCGTCAGTTGCGTTGCTTCACTGCCATTCACATACTAGTCAGATCACATACTTTTTTTCCCACCTACGCTATAGTATGGAAATAGGTGTATTCGGGTGAACGGTGTTATTCTGCTTTTGGAGGAGCTACATTTTGAAATTTGAACTTTTCAAGCCACAAGGAACTAAATTATGAAGTGGTTACACTACAGTCAGCATACCCTTTAAAAAAAGTATTTAGCTTCACATCAAGCTACAAACAGATTACATGGGTTTGAATATCAATTAGGGTTATTAAAATATTATTTTCAATTTAAAGTTCCACCCAAAAACAGCACCGCAAACTCTATTGCAACACTAAATCACAATAGAAAATTCTCAGATAAAACAGGAGACAATAGAGCGCTGCAAACCAGATTCCATCTCTTCAAAAGTACACTAATCAAAGGAGCACGATTCCCGCTTATAGGCGTTGGGTTTCATCGACCCCTCTTTCCTTTCGGTTTGCCGTATGGATTGCAAAACAATTCCCCCATCTCTCCTAATTCGCTTTACCTTAAAGCGCAAACATTTATCAAAACCACTAGAATTGAAAGACGCAGAGGGACAGGCTGAGACCGAGATAAAAAACAGTGGCGAGGGTAATTTGGGACTTTAATTCGTCCCGGTGAGTGAGGGCTCAGATATTTAATTGTGTGGCGGGTCAGGGGGGTACGGAGAATCCCATCAGTCACAGTCAGGTGTGAAAGCCGAACAGGGAACAGTTTAGTGGACATCCTTCACGCTCCCGCCGTATCCTCTGCTCTGCCTCCTAGCGCCCGGATTTTGATGATTAGGGAGTGGCGGGTGGGCATGAGAAGGAAGGGGTGTGTGAGTTTGATTAATGTAGGTGTCAGAGGTGGGGGTACCACCTCCGCAGCCTCCTCAGCATGGGTAATGACACAAGGGGCTGGCAGAGAGGGGCTACCTGAAGCTCAGGGTCCCCAGGCTAGGCATGATTCTTCCCTCTGATCTCCCTCTGTCAGCAGTACTGTCAGCCCGGCCCGATCAGCACCTTATTAATGGCTCCAACCTGTCACCGATTGGATATTAAGCTGCTCTTTGCAATACATGCACTTACTCACGGAGACACAAACTTATAAATAGGCAGATACCCATGAAGACAACAAAGAAATATCCGCTTGCAAAAACATAGTCCACAGCACAACAGACTTGAACACGAGAGTTTGCTCAGAAAAACACTCTCAAACCCTATTTCTTATGCACAAACACAGCGCGCACGCACGGCAAAACTAAAATTAGATTCCCACTGGGGTGGAAACAAAGATGACAACGAATTCGGCAACTGAATAATTTCCTCTCTGTTATATGAACTGCTGAATGAATAAATGGCGAGAGGAAGATTGAAGAGCTTGTATAGTCACACCTGCAGCACAAACAGAAATGCAGTTATCTATCTGAGACAGATGTTTACAAAGACTGTGTTATTGTGCTTTTTTCTGCTTTGAAAATTGAGCTTTTCTAGCAACGAGGAACTGAACTTGAATAAATGAGACAACATATTTTTACATATATTAACTATATAACTCGGGGTTTTACACCAAGAAAAGTCCATAAATGAGGCAAATGTACTATGTTTATCTGAAAATGAGTAATATTAATATTCCATATAGATTTTTCACCGGTGTTTTACCCATATTTTGAATTACACAGATCAGAAGAGTTTGAATCTCAATAGAAATCGATATAAAAATCTAGTCTTGAATTTGTTATTCAGCTCATTTGCAAGATCTGCACAAATAAATTGATTCACTACACTTTCCAACACTTCATGAGAGAGAGAGAGAGAGAGAGAGAGAGAGAGAGAGAGAGAGAGAGAGAGAGAGAGAGAGAGAGAGAGAGAGAGAGAGAGAGAGAGAGAGAGAGAGAGAGAGAGAGAGAGGTGTTAAGGTTTGATTATCCAAATCATACACATTGTGGAGGGCAAGTGTTTGTTTACTTTTCTAAGAGAATGATGATAAAATGGACTGAAAATTCCACTTAAAATGGAATACACCCAAAAAAGCACCACAAAATCTATTGAAACACTATATAATAACAACAGGACAAACAGGAGTAAAACCTATAGAGAGCTGAAAACTGGATACCATCTCTTCAAATGTGCACTATCAAAGGAGCATGCAGCTCAGAAAACCTTAGTCCATGGGTTCTGCAGGGCCTGCTTTTCTCATTTAAGACAGCGTTTTAAGAGAGATGGAGTGGGAAAGAAAGAGATTTGTGACAAGCAGAGCTGGAGCACACAGACCACACGTCCTCACATCTGGTTTTATTTCTTCCTATAAAACAGAGCAGAACCAGCCGATAAACAGGACAGTGGGTGTCTTCAATATCCCGTGGAGAAGTCAGTCCAGAAACTATTCAGAAAGCGTATGAGAGTAGATTTGCAGTACAACAAATCGAGCTCTCCAGTAGCATCTTAAAACACTCATGCACTTCAATCGCTGCATTGACTCAAGTGGGACTATCGCAGGGGGTTTACTGATCAAATCTGCTAACAGCAAAACTCTGTGTAAAATTTAGGAGGCACTCTCAACATCTAATATCATCTGGAGATTCGACATTGATCACGTTGAATGAACTTTGTTTTTTAACTTGTGAGCAATATTTCAAGTCCTCTGAAGTTGTGATATAGCTTTATGTGAGAAACACCCTAAAATTTGCTTCTATATTTATTGATAATCTTGTTTTCAAGTGAGACGTTAACTGCAATGAATGCATCTCTGAATCAGAGAGTTGAACAAAAAGATAACTGGTAATGATTTAGACATCACTGTTTGTTCTCATGCACAATGCAAGCCTCCGCACACTTTTATTGTAATTATATGGGGGGTGGGGGTTATGTGGAAGGCAGTCAAGAAGGTGAATGTATAAATGAGTTATACACAAAATGTATAAAATGCACATTACAAATGTGTTATGATAGAAAATAACAATCTCTAAAAATAATAAATCACAATCCATCCTGCTGAGGTATTGGAATAATACAGTTTCCCACCGTTAAAGACAAATGGTACCACCCATCCACCCAGGATGCCCTAGGGATCCCTCAGTTGCTGTGTGGATCTCCTTAGCGACAAGGCAACAACCAGTGTTTGGTGGCCCAGGTAAGGATGGTGGATCCTGAGATGAAATCACAATGTAA
Organism: Meda fulgida; assembly: GCA_030578275.1. NCBI lineage: Eukaryota > Metazoa > Chordata > Actinopteri > Cypriniformes > Leuciscidae > Meda > Meda fulgida. Next base: position 11,785,250 of record CM060630.1, read on the forward strand.
AACAACAAAGGCTTCATGGATTTCCCCAATTACTGTTTTCTGAAGGGAAATCCCAATTCCAGGATCCAACTCCAAGTTAATTAGACGCTTCCACACATAGCAGCCATACCTTAGCTGCATGGCATGGAAACATTCCAAGGACTTCACAACAAAACTGAAAACATAGCAACATAGTATTCGAGTATTCATGCATTGAGGATCACACTAAAAGAAACTTCCTGCATTTAATAGCTAATTTAAGAAATGTATAATTTAGGAATCCATCTATAACTGAGCCGAAAGTTGTGTTGCTGAGAGCATTGCTCATGCATATTTACATAGAGGTTCATCTCTACCATATTGCAACCAGTTTTAATGTGTTCAAACATTAAATATCAACATAAAATCTTCCTGAGGGCATTTCCGCAAGAGGATGGTTATTCACCGTGGAAGACGACAACCCAGTGGAACCTTTAAGACACCGTTGTTCACTTAATTTTTACTGAGCATGGAGATAAATAGGCCATCTGCGCACAGCTTGACCAAATCGCCCAGATAAGTCACGTTTGGCCTTCAAACCCGCATCCGGGGAGGAGGATGGAGAGGACTAGGGTGGCTCTCATCTTATTTTCCCCACGCTTCTTCCCATCTATCACTACCATCACCCGCAGTCCTCGTTTTCGGTATATCTCTCGCTGCTCCCTGGAGTACTGCACCTCCCCCAGTCCCTAAATGTCAACAGGGGAGTCAAGCTCTTGTCTGGGAGTTGTTTGTGATTTATGAGGGAGATGTTTGCCCTGTTTCTCGGAAAGTTCAGTATTCTTCGGGATAAGACTCAGCCGAGACATCCCACTTTCAGAACTGTACACAAGATTAGCGGTCGCTGGCCGCAAACGTCTTTATAGAGCTAAACCACCATCATGCGGGAGAATTTCTCCGCCCATGACAGCAAAGCGAGTACATCAGTCTTGGCAAACGGAGGACTGTGGGAGTTCAACGTCTGGCTATTCTCTTTCTCCACCCTTTCCAAAAATAACTATGGTCCGCCTCACGCCATTAACCGTCCCAAGGAAGCAATTCGAGTTGTGTGTGTGTGTGTGGGGGGGGGTGTGTGGTTGGGGCACAGGGCACCAAGGAGGCAAGCTGTTTTCCACCTGTGATCTGGGCTGGGGAAGAACGAGGTGGCTTTATTACCCATGTTGGCTGTAATGACAGAGAGGAGAGGGGCAGTGCCTGCTGGGTAATTGTTCTATAATTCACACCTGAGTAGCAGGGGAATTCCCACAGGTGAGCAGTATCGTCTGGCCAGGGCCGTCCCAGCTGTCTGCCTCAAACAGGTACGTCGGCCAGGGCCGTCCCAGCTGTCTGCCTCAAACAGGTACGTCGTCTGCTATAAAAAGCCTCGCAGCCCTAGGAAAAACCCCACGTGCCTCTAAATCCAGACAGACTGTGCGCAATTTTAACCACAGTGGGACATTAAATTGAGAGATGCAGAAGAAATTTGGGCATGACGACAGCTACACTCCCTTTCTTACCATCTAAAACCTACTACAAACATGCAACCCACAAACCCTTTTTAATGCATTCTTTTTTGCATCCAGACGCTCCATTCCCATCATCCTCTGCTCTTTCTTTATGCATCCTGCTGTCGTGGCTTTGATGAAGGAGGTCTCTCTTCTAGGCCTCGTAGTGCAGATGCTCATTAGTGAGCACCTTTCACGAAGAACCCCGGGCATAAAGACACCCACATCTGTCGCTCTCTCCACCCGGCTCGGCCCAGATAACAGAACACCAGCCACTGGAGTTTCTGGCAGATCTTGCAAACAGAGAGGCCCAAAGAGTGATGGGTATTTAGTGGTAATGAGCGAAAAATGAGTGCGGGTGAGATAAAGGAAAGTGGGAGTGAAATAGAAGGAGTTTAAGAGAGGAAGAGAGAACACAGGGAGGAGGAAACGATTGTATGACGAAACAGAAATTTGAAGAGCCTACCCCATCTTATCAGGTCAGTCCACTGACCGAAGCGTTGCACAGCCCGGAGCAGAGCCAAAGCCATCGTTCAAATCCTTTTGAGCATGTAAGCCTTCTTTAAAAAAACACTCTCTACTAATTACACGCCAGTTACAACATCCGCAGGGCCCCTGACTGAAGACCAAAGATCTGAGAGAAGACTCCAAACCCAAATAAACATTCTCAACTATCTGTGAGCCTTCAAACGATGACGGGAAAGATGTGAAAAGATTGACAGTGGGGAAAGATGCATAAAAAACTGTAACATGTGAAGCTACAAGCTAACATGAATCGCTGTTTGTAAGCAAATGTGTTGGAAATGTAGGAAGAGATTTAGTTTTATGGTAACACTTTAGTTTAGGGTCCGATTCTCACTATCTCACTATATTATTAGGATATTGACTGTTTATTAGTACTTATAAATCACATGTTAATGCCTTATTCTGCATAATCATATTCTACCTCCCTCAAACCTACCCAATAGCTAAACCTAACAACTACCCTACTAACTGTTAATAACAGTAATTAGGAGATAATTGGGGCAAACTTCATAGTTAATAGTTAGTTAATAGTGAGAACTGGACTCTAAACTAAAGTGACCGATGTTATCTATTGAGAACTGATTGGATCACAGGAAGTGGATAGCTACTATAGATATAGAACTATTTTAAGATTATATTATTTATATAGTTTATTGCTTAAGAAGGCCTATAAATACATCAGAACAAAATCAGTGTAAATAAATATAGTATAAATCTATATATACTGTAAGTATAAATATTACAAAAAACAATACACCAATTTATATAACTGAAATACATATTCTGCATTGAACTAAATATTGCACTATAAGACTTCACAATGCTACATAATATAAGCAACGTCTCCCATGGTTGTAAAGTCATATGCGCAAATTATTCTTTATTAAAAATAGCGATGCAGCTTTGTGTTGCGCTACAATGCAACTCTCTGTGAAAAGTATACAGTTGCTGCAAAAGCAGCATTGTGAAATAAACTTGACTACTGTCCTGCTACTGGAACATGTTGCTAAGTTAGTAGCAGCGCTACTGTTAGTAGTTAATCCACATCAAGGGACTGGGACAGACATAAGAAGAAAGAGTCTGACAAAGAGAAAAAGGAAAAAGACATATGGTTGACAGAGCGTCTCTGAATCTAGGCAATCAAAGGAAAGTGCAGCTCCTCTATAGAATACCAGGGTAATTAGGGGCTTAATTGTTGGGAATGCCAATGAGAATGCAGATGAGTGTCTGTAGACAGGCCTACACAGCCTGTGAGCTGTTCATCAGGCCAGACTGCTTAAGAAATAAGAAGAAAAAAAAACCCACCAAAGCTTGGATTTATTCTGTTTCCATCACTTATTCGTAATTTATCTCCACAGGTCACGCTCTGCTTTTGCATTCCATATCAATTCATCACTCGCTTTCAATCTCCCTCATACATTTTTTTTTTCTTCTATCCACCTGCTATCGCCTGTCTGCCACATTTCTGTTTTGTCTGTAACTCCCCTCTTTCCTTCATTCAAAAGACACAGCTGAACATCTTCACTGCCTCAAGGTCTTTTCCCCGTTTGCCCGTTCATCCTTCTTTCTTTCTCTCCTTCAGCTAATTCCATCCACCATCTCTCTCCTCGAACTTCTTGATGAGAATATTTAATCGTACTCTTGACTATCGAGTGTTCGAATTCCCTCAGTCTAACTCATGTTCAAACAGCAGGCGGATAAACGCGGAGATGGGGAGCATTTGATAAAAGAAGAGGTATGTAAATGAGAAGGAAAGAGGGCCGTTAGCCCTGCCTTGAGTCGAAAAGCAGCCCGAACGACACTTCACATGAGAGTACAATTACCTCAGAAGAACGACTATCTGCATAAAATTGACTCGAGTCCTTTGATTTTTCGGAGCGTATCTAAGAAGCATCTGTGTTTGTGTTGATAAATAGAACGCCTCAATCTCTCTGATTAAAGTGGAGAAGAAAAGTACAAAAGAACTTGTAGAACATACAACATGAAGTGTGCATTTTCATTACACAATGGGGAAAAAAGGAAGACCATCAATGAGTGTTTGAAATACTTCAGATTTTGTGGATTCTGTTTATATGAATGACGTGATTGAACAGTCATAATTAGGTATTCCAAATAACACTGCAATAATTTTGCATAATTAGGCACACTGCCTTAAATATTAAAGTAGCTCTTGTATACTGCATGTATCACTTGTACAGCATATCTAATAAAATTGAAACCTTAGTCAAAACCAGGGTAAAACAAATAAGCAATGTTGGATAGAAGGCAGTTCGCTTGGTAAAGGAGGCAGTAATCATCAAATTCCAAATGTAATGCAATGCATGCAGTGATTTAAATGGGTTTTTATAAGTCACTCAGAGCCCTAATGATAAAACACTTTAATGATATCAGTGAAGCAGCTGATGCATCACTTTCTTCCCTTCTCTTTCTCTTTGATTTGAAGAGCAAAATGAGAAGGAGGGAGAGTGCTTGGTGTATGTCCATGCTAAGCATGCTTTCTCTCAGGACTTCTTCTCTATTACTCCTCAACCATGCACTGTTTTGGACAAGGGCCCAGATCCAAGCCCATTACAGCTCATCTCCTATCCTCCCATCCTCCTCTCCACTCATCTGTGGATTGGCTCTAATCACGAATGGAGAAAATGATATTCCAACTTGAGCACATTCCAATGTCTGGTATTTGTCCTTCACTGAAAGCCAACACACACACACACACACACACACACACACACACGGGGTGAAAACACTTTAAAACAAAAACGCGCACTTCTGAATGTTGTCATGCAAACAAATAACAAACAATAAAAATGAGTTACAACAAGGTCAGAGCTCTGAAACAACATGGAGTCATTGAAATCCTCATCCCCTCAAACCACAGGAAAGACAGGATATCCTACTTCACACCTACTCAAAGGAACACAAAATTGGACTCGGAGTGTGCAAAATTAAATTAGTCAGAAGGTTGTCTCAACAATTAGTCAGGTTTAAGGAAGCACACTTGAGTATGTTTCACTGCATTTTGTAGTATACATTTAGCTGGACGAAGCACAACAGAATGGAACAGAACGTGGGTCATGAGATGTAAAAATTAGTGCAAAATGCATTAATTCATTTTGCCCATTTCTCTTTGTGCATCACAGTGTCATTTATAATATTCACTAAATCTAAAAAATGAAAACAAACTGATTGTTACATTTTTGACTTCAAACAGGGAATCAAACAGGTAAAAGCCTTCCATGTGAGATATGCAATGCAAACATTTATATTATTGCATTGCATTGCCTTTTACATAGAACTGCATATTCCAGATGAAGCATGACTTCCTAGTAAAGTACTCCTTGCCTGCTAATTATTAAACTATTATTAAAAAATTAATATTAGAAAAAAAATATCAAAGAAATTATTATATATATATATATATATATATATAATGTATATTACATATTACATTTCTACATTTTATATTTATTAGATTATTTATTAGATTTATTAGAATTGTGCTATTCAACATTTTGAAACAAACAAGCCTATACCTCATTGCATTGTTCTTGGATATATTTTGAAGCATTTTGATTTAATAAAAAATGTTTTTAAATAAATAAGTTGAGGACACATTGCCTCAGGGAAACACTGTGCAGTAAGGTTAACATAGCAACACTAAAAGCTAGAGAAGAATCAATGAATCAATGCAGCAGCCAAATATGTGCATGTGTACATTGATCAGCATTTTTAAAACATTTTGGGATCTGAAAGTAATAGTCTCGTAAATGTAATAATAAAAGTGGTGGTTTTATTGCAAAAGAAGTGCTTTGTAGAGGTAATTTACATTTATGCATTTGGCAGACGCTTTTATCCAAAGCAACTTACATCACATTCAAGGAACGCATTTTTATCAGTTCTTGTTTTTCCTGGGAATCAAAGCCATGATCTTGGGATTGCTAACGCCATGTTCTACTGTTTGAGCCACAGGTGGTGCTTTAATGTGCATGAATTTAAAATACACAGAGATGCTGATGTATCAAGTTACTGTTTAGCATGCTGTTGTCAGCAAGCTAAAATCCTCTCCAAAATTAATAAATATTTTAAATTTGTGAATTGTAGAGGGGGATTGGTGCAACAATAGCTGCTATCAAAATATCATATTTGCTTGCTCAAAAGAGTGCAACACATACTGGTTTATTATATGCCCCTATTTCTTTCTTACATCACAAAATACACTGTAGAACTGAATTTAAACCAAATTTAAAGGGCCGAAGAGAAACCGTAATGTACTTGTAATTGTCCATTCCTGAAGGGGTCAAAGAACTAGGGTTAACCTGCCCTCTGGCAATCACTGGCCCTCATAAAAGCCAACGGATTTGATAGTGGGTGGATTCCTCTGGGCTCCAGTGACCCGGGATAAAGCCCTCTGACCGTACTTACACCCCACCTGTGACCTGACGCCTCTGGGCTACAAATCACCTCTATCCGGCCCCAACCCGTTCACAGACAGTATGGATCCCCACACTCTCTGATGAAACCAGGGCTTGAATGTCTGACATGAACCTCCCCCAGGGCAGAAGACCCCCATCACAACCCCTGGCTCCTAGCTTCTACCACCCCCATCCCAAACCTCTCCATTGCAGCTGTAATTGTTGCCTTATGAGCATCCACGGCAACAAATTCAGCTAACAACTGTCCGGTATTGATTCAAAACCCTCGCAATGCGGTGCAGACCCACACCAGAGAGTTGGTTGAGGGGGTTTATGAAGTACCCAATAAAGAGAAGCAGGCCATGACCAAAAGATAACCAAAATCGGGAACCTGGAGATACAATTAAGAGCCTTCAGCCCTGACCTGAGTCGAGGTGAACAATAGACAGGCTGCGGTATACGACTGACCTGTTCGATTTGTTTCATTAGCGAGTGCTGAAAGAGCACTTTCCGTCGGTTCTCAGAGGAGCCATTAAGAAACAGTGGCAACGTGTGCATATCTGTGCGTATCTTAGAATATCGCCACAAAACATTACGGCCGACACAGAGGCCTTAATTTAGCCACAGCTCATAAAAACCTAAGGCTATCATTAAAACGCTACATTTACAAGTGGTTATGATAGTTACTGTCAGTTTTAGAGCCACAAACAAAGCAGAACCACAAAACGGCCTTTCAAAGATTCAGTCACAAATCTTGGCTAATAGCACATGCGAATGGAAATGTAGGAGCTTGGTGTATTATAAATGGAGAGATGTGGAAATGGGCTGAAATAAACAGTTGTATAGATATATATGGGTGTACAAAGTGCTCTGCAATACGCTCAAAGCGGTAATTGGTATTTACAAAGCAACACTTGTACCTGCAGTGAATAAATAACATAATATCTTTAAGGCTATGGCAGCGCATTTGAAATGGGAAACATAATAACGTCTGCAGAGCTCATTAAGCAAGTCTGAAATTTTCAAAAAGATTAATTATTAAGCCTTCGATGCGTTACCAGATTTTTTTTTTGTAATGTTTGCAATGCCATCAATGCGTGGCTTCAATAAACCCACCCTTTTAGAATAAAATATTTATTATGTTACTCAATCCAATGCTTGAACACTCACTTCACACCATTTTGTCAATAGTCCGGCCCTTCTCAGAAAACGTAAAAAAAAAAACATCACTGCATTCTCCGCCAACTTTTCTGCTGCAACGAGGCTTTGCCTTTTTCTCGACATTGATCCCATGCTATAGCTGCGTCTGAAAGGAGACTCATTCTGCTGTCTCTACCGCCTAATTGGTCCCTCTGCAGCCTTACGCAATCCTGGTATAATGTAGCACTGCACACAGCTAAACCCGGTCAAATAATGAAATGGATGGGGATAGCTTGGATGAGGTTATTTGTTATACAGAGCACACCAAAAGAAGGATGTAGACACTTAACGTTGGGAAGCTAGATAAGGACACAAATAATTGGAACGAAAGGCCAATTATTCATTGAATACACCACAAAAGCCCCAAACATCTTGGGTATGAAATGTAAATACAGTGACTGACTTGTCCATATGAAGTCCATTTGTGTTACAGTTCTCCAGTGCCTGCTGACACTGGGCTAAAGCTCACAGCATCATTTGGCCGCTCTGGCAAATGCTTTAATGGTTCAAAAACACCAACAAGTCGTCACTGAGCTTGTTCTTTGCAATCTTTTGATTTATGCAAAAAGGAGTCAATAACAGCACTAAGACTTAATGAATGCTGCTATTCTGAGAGCAGTTTATTGGATTGGGTTGTAAAAGCCAAAATTTGGGGTTCTTATTCGACGCCTATCAGGCAAGGAATATGTAAATTAGCAGGTGGGAATGTTGCAAGAAAGACAAGCAAGACACGGCAATTCTCAGAGGAGCAGAAGCTAGCTCTTTAGAGCAGACAGGAAACACAAGGGACAGATTTTCAGAGCGGTTAGCACACCACAAAAGACTACAGCACAGCTGGGCCAATTAAATAAGGCTGCTGATTTGGTCATTTACATAAGAAATCATTACATTGTCATCAAATCAGTTTTCTGGCGCCTTCCCAAAACACTCCCTATTCTCTCTTTCTCTCGCCCCCTTTCTGCATCTCAGCTTTCATCCTCATTTCTCCATTCAGTCGAATTCAAGAACTGCTAAAGGAGAAACTAAAGCTCTCTTGGCAGACGTTACAACCATCTCAATATCTCAATACCCCACACATTGAGACAGATTACTGGACGATTTACAACTCTTGACGGCATTTGCGTTTAGCAGCTGGCAAAAGGACTGAAGAACATACCTCTTCTCCGTCAGTTTCTTGTCCTAAATACTCCCTATCCTCGCCAAGATGCCTATTTTGATTTTAATTAGGCCAGTAGTGCTTGGATAAAAGGATAAAAACTTTTTTTGTTTCAAAGCATAAAACCCTACGTATTCAAATTTGGGGCGTAACCCAGGTGTGCAATTACTTTTCTAAGCAATCGTGATTACAATTCTCTCTTGGCAGATGCTAATGCAAACAACATATACACACACACACACACACACACACACACACACACACACACATATATATACATATATATATATATATATATATAAAAGCTACTCAGATCAATATAACAATGGGCTACAACACTCAGAAAACCTACGCAACAGGCTAAAAATGTTCAGAGAACATTTGCAAACACATAGCAATGGGTTACAAAGAACTCTGACCATGTTACGCCTTCATAACAATGGACTAAAACCTGCAGAAACACCTTCAAGAACTGCCTATAGAAGGAAGGCAAAAACACTTTAGCAACCACATAGCAACAGATTAAGAAACAATCAGTATTTGTGTATTTAAAATGCAGTTATTTATGCAAGTTAATGCAATAAAAGCATCTAGACCGAGATTTGAAGCAGATTTATAGTTAAGAAGTTGGACTCTCTATTGTTCCCACCTGCTTTTCCAGTAAACGTAAACTTTGAGGGACAAGTTTACAGTTAATGTCAAGTTTAGGCTTACAACCAGGGTTAGGTGCTTCTACATCAGTGTTATTCACCTATCATTTCCCTCTGATTTTGGGGATAACTTATGGTTAGAGTTAGGTTTCGGGGTATAGGGTTTGGACAAAATGTTCAGACTATTTCAGGAATTGTTGTTCCAGGGTGAGACAATTATGTTGATCCAGGAACATGTCTTACTTGGCAAAGTCACGGTGACCTGCTTTATCACACAAATATGGTACGCAAATTGGTACTACTTACCCTGAGGTCTAATTCATGTGTCTGTCTGTAAGTAAATTATTATATGCTATTATGTTCAGTGAACTGGAATTACCTCAATACTTTCTGCTATCAAGATAATTTCATATTATACATGTAAAAAATGTTCATAGCGTGAAAGCATTACAAAAGTAGTTACTGAAAATTAGAACATGGTGCAAAATAGGCTACTACAGAATCTAAATGCAAAGTTAAAATAAAACTTCTATACAGACATAACAGCAAAACAAAATCAAAATGTCAAAATGTCATGCACTTTTGAAATGTACATGATTCTTTGAGTCCCATCATGGGGTTCTGAACCAAGACATCTTCTAAAAAAAAAAAGATGAAAAGAAACTAAATGTTGTCTTCACTTGTCTGCCAGAAACATCTGTTGATTGTAAGATATTTGTGCTGTCAGATGAGGGTGGAATTATTTTCATATTTTTCAACACCTATTTCAATCTTTCAATAATATCACAACAGCAGTTGTTTCAATACCTGCCAACTCCCTACACATACAGTACATTGACCAATCAGCTCTCCTTATGTGTGCCACAGTAACCCTCATAGTTGATTTCAATACAGTGTGGCATTAGCACATGTTGCTAAACAAGCATATTATTAACCCAGACAACATAAGTATTGGGACACATAAATTGGGTGAAATGGTCAGTTCTAATGAGATGGAGGCATTTTGTGATATTCTAATTCAATATGGGATTTTCATATACATGCGAAGCTGCCTACTGGTCAAAAATAAGAATCTAATATTTAGCATTGACATTTATGCAAAATACAAAGCAACTTACATTGCATTCAAGGTATACACTTTATCACTTCATGTATTATGACCCATGACCTGCTTGAGCTAAAAGGCTGCTGGAACAGCCTTCATTTCAGGACGTTTCCGGACACTGCCACTGAGATGATGAGAATAATAATTGCAGAGATACAAGGAGACAACAAGTTTGAATTTCTTTGATTAAAAACAACATGGCATTTAAAACATTTCAAAAGTAATATTGGCCGAAGGCACAACTCGCTGACTAAAAATTAAACCAATCAAAAGTATACGGGGTCCACAACATTAAAAATGCATGCACTGCATCGCTCATAAACAAACCTTCTGGAGAATCCATGGAGGGACCTTGCTTTCCTTTCTTCCAGCTTATTATGACTGATAGTTTGCACTCTGATTGGGGGGTGGGTGAGCAGGGATCGCGTGTGGGTGTACAGCTCCTCGCAAGCCCTGGGTCAACCGTGCTATTCGTTTCCTTTTACAACACATGCACATCTATGCGGAAGCACAGGCCTTGAGACTTTACTGTGGGCCGTTAACGCTGCGGATATAAAACTGCAAAAGGTCATTTTCACACTAAGGATAGAGCAAAAAGCCTGTGGCTTTTTATCTCTATGGCTTGCTGGGGGAATGTAAAATGAAGCTCGTAATGGTGTGGATGTATTTCTGTGTTACGGCTGCCTGTGTACATGGAGGCCAAATGCCATTGTGGTATATAAAAGACAGATCCAAGGTCTCAGTTTAAATTGAATCAAATATAACAGCAAGAAACGCACCATTCCTTACTGCAGAGTGAAATTTCTGTCGCAGTTTAGTTGAAGGATGAACCAACCACTTTCAATCTGAGGGTCGTACCAACCTGAGGTTGTGTGACTGTTAAAATGCCAGATGGCCATATAATTCACCGAAGACAATCCCATCAAGAAACAAAATGTGAACATTGATTTCTTAATCTACTTGTGTAAAAGATTTCGTAAGGCCACTGTAAGCTACTATGGCCCACATTGTGATGGCTGCTGGTTTAACTATTGTTGAGGAAGGGGATTTTCATCAAACTAATTTCTCCAGAGCCACTGTGTCCAAACCGAACCCAACAACGCCTGCAGAGAAACTCATCTGGACGACGGTAATAGAATTACCCAGAATGTATCACTAAACTAGTGTTAATGGCCTACTATCCACACAATCACAAAAGCCCAAAGCAGAAATGAGAGCAAAATGGATGGTTGCAACTCAAACAGGAAGATCTGTTGCTGTGGACTTTAATGATTTCTAGGGGTGAGTGTTTCTTCTAAACATACAGAGAAAGAGAAAAAAAGAGGTCCAGTTTTAATAAGGTTCCTTGTACTGAGAATACTTATTGATTTTTGCTGTAACCGCTTGTGTGTCGCGGGGCTGTGCTCTTCTGGAGCTCGGCGAGGGTAAATTGAGCCATTTAGAAGCCGCGAGTGTCTTCTGGGGCAAGGGTTTGCTGTGGTCTTTCCTTCTCCTGCAGTCTGTTTCCATCAGTGGAAAATTTCCTCCACATGAGCGGAGATCAGGTGCCACGTACAGAACCTCTAAATATGAGATGCCCTTCAGCAGTTCAGGGGAACGTTAAACTGTAATGTAAAACTGAAGCAAAAAACATGCTGCAATTAATATTTAAAATACAACATTACTCATAAAATGTAACTAATAATCTAAAGAAATGTATACATGTATTTATAGAGGAATTTCAGACAATAAAAATGTCCATAATAGTTTGTTTTTAAATTTCCGAGTACAATCAAAAGAAAAGTACATTGGCTACACTGGATTGTTGAATGGCACTGGATGAAAGAAAACAATGCACTCTAGAAGTACAATACCAATCATACCATAGCACATTAATGGAATCATTGTAAGTGCTTTCTGTAACCTCTGCTTTTTTTTAAAGGAAACCAGGGACTTGTATTCTACAAATTCTTTTCATTGTGCATCAATTGTATTGAACTCCTATTTCCTAAATACCACCTATTTCTCCCAACATGGGGAAGTGAGAGGTTTTCAATTGCTATGTGGTTGCTAAGGTTTTCAACCCCGAAAGCTGCTCTTCACTTTCATGTAGACTAAAACATTGTCTTAACAAAACATGTTTTGTCACACTCAATAACATTCAACCATTAAATCGTTGCTAAAGTATGGACTTGAATTGCTTGCAATTTAGCTAATGCTTTTTGTCCAAAGCATTTTATAGCACACTAATTGCAGGGACATTCTCCATGGGGCAACATGGGATTGGCTATTTGAAACTAGGAAGGAACAAGGGATCAAACCTGGAACTTTGGCTGTACCAGCTCAAACATGGGAAAATACCAAAGACAAGAGGAAATTTAGAGATTCAAAGCAAGTATCAAACCAAGCAGATGTCTAAAAACACCAACCCTGAAATAATGAGACAGAAAATGAGAGAACAAATGAATAAAGGCTAAATTGTCTTCATGATACAACAACTAATAATTACACTACACTAATTCCTATCATTCTACATCTATTATTCTCACATTTACAAATCAGCAGCAATGATGAGATTTAATGGCTGCTAAAGCCTCCAGAATCAATGTGCAACATTCTCTACAACTCCCTTCACACATCACTGAAGGATAAAACAGCATTTAAGACGAAACAGTTCACAATTGTGACAGAGATCAAGACTAATCACAAAGCAAGATGGCTGTAATCAAAGCAGAGTGCATTTATTGTCCTGATAGCGCGCATGCTATTGTAGCAGTGATACTGCCGTTGTCAGCGCTAATCGGGTTAGTGTGGAGTAATGTGCAATTGAAGCTGTGATTATTAGAACAAGCTGAATTTGTTTCCATACATTACTTCGACTACTTCAAGCGCGATCTCTGGCAGGATTAGTACTTAAAGTGAACGATTTACAGCACCAGGCTTTGAGGGAACACCCTGTGAATCCTGATGGCTGATCGCAACAGCAATCTATAGACACCCTTAGAAAGCTTCCGTTTTAAGGAATTGTGCTAGATATAGGAACAGATTTTTGTGCTGGCAAAAGCAAAAGGATGATTTGGTTCGGGTACATGTGGTACAATAAAAAACACGTTCATTTTCTGTTAGCATGACGGGGACTAGTTGTCAAGAAGGCTTTAGAAGGTTTTTGAGTCGAAAATACAATTACACAAATGTGTTTCTTTAGCAGTGGTTTTATGTTACTTTCAAATTTATTTTTCAAAACTGTCTTAAATTAGAATAATAATTTGACTGTAATTGTTCCGCGAAAACACACTAGCATCAAGCAAGAGTTAGCTCTCTATCAATCTATCTGTAAACAAGTTAAGTGAATAAGACAGATTATACCTAGTTACACTGAAAAATCATCAATGTATAATGTGTTACTTTAGTCTTTATTTTTCCCTTCAAATAATTTATGTCAGAGTGTACACCAAATAACATTGACAAAATAATTCAAGTTACATAACATTTCAATTAAAATGGTTAATCTTTCCATTTATAAAACATGCCTCCTTTTTTTCTCTCTTTTCATCTCTTTTCAATAGCTCAGTTAATAAAAGAAGCAAACCCACTGTAGGTGAAGAGGTGACTGATACTGACAAAGGCTCATACAGTTCCAGGAAATTCCAGATCAAATCATCTTCTATGTCAACAAACCGAGCTTTCACCTCCCTCACACTGAGTACACACATACAGCGAGAAAGAAGGCAGTGCTGACCTCCTGATAGAATGAACCAGGGATCAGATGGTGGATATAGCAGCAATCGCTGTCCAGCAGTACAAGGTGATAGTATAGAACTAGGTATCGCAATATAGAAGGAAAAAGAGAATGCATTAAAAGATGGACTTCCTATGGCCCTGAAGATGGAATGTCACTGATAGCACACTTTTTTTTTATTAGAAAACCAAGCCAGTTTTTTCTTTTTATAAATGGCACTAAATAAATAAAATAAAATGTGCATGAAGGGAACGGAGTCGATTAACTCAAGGTCGCTATGATGATTTCATGAGCTCCTGATTGCACTCGCATATTCCACTGCTCCAAAAAACAGTCTTATTTGTTTGCAGGGAAATCAATAGAGCTGATGTATTAGGTCAGTATGACTGTCTGGGATCGGGATTGGATCTGTGTATGTGTCTAGTAATGACTTGAATCGGCTTGGGGGCGTGTGTGTGTATGTGTGTGTGTGTGTGTGTGGGGGGGGGGGGGGGGGCTTATTTTCCCTGTTCAAACAAAATTCCATCAGTTCCTTGTTTCTATCTATCTATCTATCTATCTATCTATCTATCTGTATATCTATCTATCTCTGTTTGTCCGTCTGTCTATCCATCCATCCATCCATCCATCCATCCATCCATCCATCCATCTATCTATCTATCTATCTATCTATCTATCTATCTATCTATCTATCTATCTATCTATCTGTATATCTATCTATCTCTGTTTGTCCGTCTGTCTATCCATCCATCCATCTATCTATCTATCTATCTATCTATCTATCTATCTATCTATCTATCTATCTATCTATCTATCTATCTATCTATCTATCTATCTATCTATCTATCTATCTATCTATCTATCTGTATATCTATCTATCTCTGTTTGTCCGTCTGTCTATCCATCCATCCATCCATCCATCCATCCATCCATCCATCTATCTATCTATCTATCTATCTATCTATCTATCTATCTATCTATCTATCTATCTATCTATCTATCTATCTATCTATCTATCTATCTATCTATCTATCTATCTATCTATCTATTTATCAGTCTTTTAGTATCAGTCTATCAGTATCAGTCTATCTATCTATCTATCTATCTATCTATCTATCTATCTATCTATCTATCTATCTATCTATCTATCTATCTATCATCTATCTATCTATCTATCTATCTATTTATCAGTCTTTTAGTATCAGTCTATCAGTATCAGTCTATCTATCTATCTATCTATCTATCTATCTATCTATCTATCTATCTATCTATCTATCTATCTATCTATCTATCTATCTATCTATCTATCTATCTATCTGTCTGTCTGTCTGTCTGTCTATCAGTCTATCTGGGCAGATGGTTTATAATGTATTATTTATTATTAAAGAAAGTGTTTTATTGGACCAAATATGTGTGAATTGTATATACTCAATACACAGAACACCAGTTAGCTAGCCTATATATACTGTATATGCATGACCTTTTAAGCTAACAAACAATATTTTAATCCATAGGGTCTTTAATAGCTAATCTGTAAGTACGTATTAAGTTACACACAGTAACCAAAGCTTAGCTATGCCGATGGATGGATAAAGAAAAGGGCAGCCACTTTGATAGAACCCAGAATCCCCACCAGCAATAATTGATTAATCATTCATTTTTAATGTGCCGTGATTGGATAAACAGAATGCCCACAACTCATTGGAACTCAATTATTCATTGTGCATTTATTTATTTATTTATTTTTATGGCAGCTAGATCGAGGTTGGTTTAATAGGTTCTGGCACACATTTCTTCCCTGTCCAAGCCCTGTCCTTTATTATGCTGGTGTGAGTAA
Source organism: Meda fulgida (assembly GCA_030578275.1). Taxonomy (NCBI): domain Eukaryota; kingdom Metazoa; phylum Chordata; class Actinopteri; order Cypriniformes; family Leuciscidae; genus Meda; species Meda fulgida. The sequence goes on from CM060630.1 coordinate 11,801,355, forward strand.
ATTTGCAGCAAAGACACAAGCTGAATGCAACATAAAACATCACAATGGATATCACAGCAACTATTCCATTCATTTCAGGTTTATCAGAATATGGTTATAAATGCAGATTATTTTATTTCATCTGACTGCATTAATTTTACATGAGATGTAAACCGGCTATGGGTGATCTGAACAAAAACAAGTCAGTTCACCATTTTATCTTTCAGCCTCAAGATAGAGAGCGGGTTCATATTACATATTTAAAGGTCATTTAAATGCATTGAGTCACTGGAAATGTATTCTTTCAAAATGTATAGGGTTTACACTAACAAATGACAAGCTTGCCAAATACAATGCATATTTATTATGGTAACAACATGAAGAAAAAGGTACTTTTATTTCACTGTTGTCTCAATATATCTCACTCTCATTTCTGCTCCACTTAGTGACATCACAATGAATCACTTATGCTGTTGTATTCCACATTTCTGAGTTGCTATAAGGGATAGTTCACCCAAAAAATTAAAAAATGTTATCATTTACTCACCCTCATGTCGTGCCATACCTGTAAGTGAAGATATTTTAAATAAAATCTGAGATTTCTATCTCTCTATTGACTATCCATGCAACTACCACTTTGACGCTTCAAAAAGTTCATAAAGAGATCGTAAAAGTAATCCATATGAATTGAGTGGTTTAGTCCAAAGACACAATCGCTTTATATGATGATCAGATTTAATTTAGGCTTTTATCGACATAAACATTCATCAATGCACACATCAGTTATGGTAAACGGAAGTTCAAGCACACTAGCTTGACCAATGAGGTTCATTCTTATGTGTTGCTGAAGCTCAAACGTGCTTTGTAACATGAGAATGAACCTCATTGGTTCTTGCTGAAGCTCAAACGTGTTGCGTAAGAACGAATGAGGTTCATTCTCATGTTACAAAGCACGTTTGAGCTTCAGCAAGAACCAATGAGGTTAATTCTCTTGTTACGCAGCATGTTTGAGCTTCAGAAAGAACCAATAAGGTTAATTTTCATGTGTTATCCAGCACGTTTAAACATCAACAAGAACCAACGAGGTTCTTTGTTGTGTTACGCAGCACGTTTGAGCTTCAGCAAGAACCACTGAGGTTCATTCTCGTGTTACGCAGCTTGTTTGAGTTTTTGCAAGAACCAATAAGGTTCATTATCATGAGTTATGCAGGACGTTTAAACTTCAGCAAAAACCAATTAGATTCATTATCGTGTTACGCAGCATTTTTGAGCTTCAGAAAGAACCAATGAGATTAATTTTCATGTGTTATGCAGTATAATTGAAGCAATGAGGGTTTTTCTCGCACGTCAAGCAAGAACATCTGAGCTTCTGTTTATATTCACTGATCAATGTTTATATGTGAATAAAAGCCTAAATTAAATCTGTTCATCATATGAAGAATTTGGACTAAAATCAATCATTTCATGTGGTTTAGTTTTACGATATCTTTATGAACTTTTTGAAGCATCCAAAATGGTAATTGCATCGCTGTCAATGGAGGTACAGAAATCTCACAGATTTCATGAAAATATCTTAATTTGTGTTTCGAAGATTAACAAAAGTTGGGTTTGGAATGAAATGAGGGTGAGTAATTGATTACTAATTTTCATTTTTGGGTGAACTTACAATTTAAGCATAAAATGTCTGTTAAAATAATTGATTTAACAATGTAATTGAAAACAAACGTGATTTTATATGTTTTTATATGGCATTCCATGGAACTTCAAAGAAAACCATTGTACATTTGGTGAATAAACCTAACTGTAACTAAAACAAATCTTTTGATATTTCTGGTTATGTTTTTTTTTTTTTTTTTTTTTTTAATGGTATAGTATTGGAAGGAGACCTCTGGGGCGTCACCCATCCTTCATTCCTGATCCCAGGGGGCGGCCTAGGAATGTGTGGCCCAGTTTTCACACCCAGGGACCAGCGATGGAGCCACAGGCAACACTACATTCATTAACCGTGTTCAATTTGCCCGTAACGGCTTTTCTCCATCCCGGCCCGTCGGAATACGTCTCCTGCCTGGCTGCCTGTAGTCCCACAGCTCACTATGCCTGTAATTAATCCATTCATCTCCCACAGTCTGGATCAATGAGCCCTGACATAGAGACAGTATGGACCCAAACACTGTCTGCACATACTGTAACATGCCCTCAAAACCACGCTCATGCTTGTTGCGTGAACAAATAAAATATTTACATGTAAATAGACCAGCTTCTTAAATCAAAATAACAAGCTACTTGTATACATAAATGTAATGATGACTGTATTGATTTGCGGCCTGGAGGCTATTCATTAAGTTTTCCACAGTTCTCTGTTTTTTCTCCATTGGCAATATACATATTCAGTTATTTGGAGATCTAGCCGCAATATAATGTCTGAAAAATCCATTTCAATGCCCCGTACTCTTGTGAAAATAGACCCTGTTGTAGAAAATGTCAAAGCGCTAATCATATTAGCTGATAAAGCCAAGTTGATTCTCAATTTGGTTTGTCCTAAATAGGTCTGTTATGATGATTATTCCCGGGGAATATTTTCTATTAAAAGGAGTTATGTCTAAAATTGATTCATATTCGGTGATCCTATGACATAAAAGGTCTGTCTATATTCAAACAGTCTGGAATAAACACACACACACACACACACAAACACACACACACACACACACACACACACACACACACACACACACACACACACACACACACACACACACACACACACACACACACACATACGGCTCCTGCCATGACCCAGCCACTCTAAATCCCTCTCCGCACACTGCAACCAGAGATCAATAAGTAATTTTTGGGGGGCTGATTAGTTTGCAGTGGTAAAGGAGAAGCCGCCAGCCTTTTTTCCCGAGGATATAATCATGCCCTAAAAAGCAGCCTTATCGGCAACCATAATGACAAGAATCGGCTAATGCCATGATGCTATGATGCAAGATTTGGGGCAGATATTTCATTATTCTTTGTTATTCGTTGTAAACCTGCATTCTGGGTTTTGATGCTTTTTCAATTAAAGAAAAAATACAGCAGTGTAGGGAATTATTGTCATTGACACAACAGAACCAAACTACTCTCCCACAATGAGCCGAAATTTGGGCTGTCAGTAACAATTTAAGAGATGTCTAACCATAGCCCAAGAATTGACGCACAGGCAACGCATAGAACATCTCAAAGAAATGAAACCAAACACCTTGTAAGTTTTTTTGGCCAAAAAGATATGTAACCAAATTCAAGGTTTTTTGGCTAGAATTGAGTTACTTATAGGGGGACTATATGGGGGTCTATAGTTAACCTAGATGGTGAAATGACAGCTATTGCTTGCTGGGAAGCTTCCACATTTAGTTTGTTCCAGCCATTGCTACTAGCTATTGCACAGAAAAGAGATGCATCAATTTTGCATACTTGTGCACTATTTCATGCCATTTTATAGTATAGAACAGTGTGTTCACACTAACAAAAAAATCCAAGATGTGCACTTCAAAAACAATCAAATTTTGCAAATAATAAAGATTGGATTATTGGAGATTTAATTAATCAGGCTCTGATGGTGGATGACAAAATAAACTTCTAAAATTCATACAAAAGAGAGTTGAGTGCATATTGTATACTATGTTATTTGGGACACAACTGATTTATGGATGAAATGAACTAATTTTAATAATTGATGATCTTTACAAAGGAACTGAATCAACACTGAATTTGCTTCATCTGAACACCAGCCGAAATGTATCATTTTTCTGTAATCACTGTAAAGATGAGTTGAAGCAATCTGTATTGTATAAAGCGCTATATAAATAAAGATGACTTGACAACTATGGAATTAGGGGGAGGCACATTCTGATTCTAGAGAGCATTTGATTGGACAACATGATTGAATTCAGAATCATCAATATTTTTGGTCCTTTTTGCCTGAAGAGAAAGACTTTACATTTTGAATGCATATATCTGCTAAAAGTATATGTTGAGTGCACTAGGATATAGATGACCTCAAAGCTAACAGACACAGACTAACAGCTACAAAACACCACAAAAAAAGAGAGCAAACTGCATAGGGAAAAGAAATAAGTCATTTAAAAACTGTTAGTCCCCAGTGATGGCGGTAGTAAATTCTGAGTCTGTTGCCCTCAGAAAGACTAATGGACATGCTGAAGATATGAGGGCAACATTAAGTAAATATATGACTCTCTTTAAACACGAACGGCGTTGCTATGGCAACAGCACCATACAGAACGGTGTACGGGGGGAAAAATCGGGCGGCTTGCTGGGTGTGAAAACATGTGGATGAGGACGTGTTTTTGAAAAATACCCATACGTGTCTTCCTGAGAGGTTTAAATTAGAGACTCAGATGATGTTGTGGATGCTTCATCCTCAGGCGGCAAGATTGATGTGGGAGAAAGTGGGTGACCACCACATACACAAACAAATACATACACTCTCACAGCAATACACAGCAGAGTATGTGGCTCTATTTATCAAATGATTCTGTTTTTTTAAACTGCATGAGGGTCTATTTTTTTTTTTTAAAACTAACCTGAGACTAAGACGTTCACATCACACAACACCATTTCAAATAAAAAACGGGAAACTTTGTGTGTGTTTTGGCCGCTCATTTACATGACAATGGTGGCCTGGATGCCAGCCGAACTTAGCCCCGCCAACAACATTTGAGGATGGGAAGTTTGGTCTGGACTTGATCCGTTGTGAAGCAATTATGCCTGAACCAAAGCTGTTCGGACCAATCAAATTGTCAGGGCGGGCTTTATACGATGATGGACAGATGATCAACAGTAACGTAATCCTCCATGTCACCAAAGAGCGCTTGGGTTAAATTAGTCTACAACAAAGAATGGCTGCCGCTGGAGAATTGAGATGTGTAGATTCGCGTCTGTTATAAGATCTAGACAGTGCATTCATTTTAAAAGAGGAACAGAGAACCGCGATCAAGGCATCTGTCCTTCGGAAAGTTGTTTTGCCGTCCTTCCCACAGGATTAAAAGTTCCAAAAGATTAATTTATCAGCTGATGGTCGCTAAGAGGAAGTGGCACAATGAAAACCCTGTGGTCATTGTTGTTTCTGCTTTGGTCGCTCTCATGAAGGACCAAGTGAAAGAAGCAACCGAAATGGGCATCACGGCGATGCAACTCGAAGAGGTGGACAATAACCAGCGGTCGTTGCCAGCTCCTTTTCGGAAGCCCGGAATCCTCAAAATACGTCATTTACCCCGTTGCTCTGATTGGTTGTAGGTCTGTCCAATTGAATGCAGAGGCATTTTCATTCCTGGTTTGGTTGAAACGCCCCATAATCAGCCCAATGGAGCAGTATCAGACTCACATTCTCACTAGAATCTGAGTATGACGACGTCAGGCTACCCCAATGGTGTTTTGGGGGCTTGAAAATGCTAGTTTTTGAAAACAATATCGTTATCGTCTCTGTTTAAACAACACAAACGTGAATTTGTGAAAACGGTGACGCCATGCACATGTGTATTACATGTTCAGTCTATAGACGTGTAGAGTTTCTTTACAAAGTGACATCGCCAACTACTGGCCTGGAATGAACATCATCTGTAGGCTATACAATAAAAGCAAAGCTTTTTAGTTTTTAGTACATTGTTGTCATGTAAATGTACCCTTATTTTTCAAAATCTACAGAGCAAGTAATGTTGATGAAGTTACATGCTACAAGCTACATGCTAATGTTTAAAGTGCTTCAACTATAAATTTCAAAGAATCATCCAAAACGATCTGATTCATTAAAACAAGTGACAAAACCCAATGCTTCTTGTGTGTCAAATCTTATTCTAATTATAATGCTTCTTATTTGACTTCATTCATTCATTCAAAATGAGGTCCATAGATGCCTTTGAGGACACGAATGCCTTTGTGTGTGTAGTTTTACATAATAGAAACAGCAGCTTGAACCCTCAAACTTGAGGGTATTCTCATATAAATATACAGCACCCAATGGTGTCATTATACACACATATTTGTGCTTAACTTTGCAGAAAATTATAAAGGGTAATGTTCAAAATACCACTTGTATCTAATGGGCCTCAACTTGGGACAATTTAGCACTAGAGAAGTTCAAACGCACAGAGTTAGTCCTACTACAAGACTTTAAATGTGAATTACAAAATACAGCTTTCCGTTCAGACAGCTAAACAAAACCGTATCAAATAAAAGACTCTTGTTCTTGTTTTACAATATTTGTAGAGGAGAATTTTGCATGATATCCTGTCACAATCACATTATTATGAGACCACTATAGGCCTCACGTTTATTACCAACTCCTGAGGGTCATATACAGTTCCACCCTGTAAAATCTTATGGACCCTCTTATGGTGTGTGTGTGTGTGTGTGTGTGTGTGTGTGTGTGTGTGTGTGTGTGTGTGTGTGTGTGTGTGTGTGTGTGTGGTCACCATTATTTTCTCTCTTAGCCTGAGATTGATTAACAGCCCAGCTATAAATGGTCAGTTGCACCAAAGCATGTGACGAAAATGAATTCCACCCCTTCTCCACTTCCACATTCACAAATACAACAGATCCCTCATTCTTTCCCAAAGCCCCGTGGAACAGTGGCAGTGAAAACTTCAGCCTGTCCATCAATAACGGCCCTGCAGTACAGACAAGAATATGAACATTGTGGATATATTTTTCTTTTCATTTTTCCCCCAAGAGATAAGTTGATACATGCTCTTGAAAGACTGTGAAATTCATCAGCAGAGGAGCTCCCTCTACTGGAAGATGTACAGTACTGACATTCACATGTAACAGGGTCATATTTTCTTTGCACAAATAGCAGATTATTCTAATAAAATGTTGGTTTTATCAAAACACAGCATCTACCTGAAGAAAACTGTTCCTTGAACAAAGTGTATATGTCTGTTATATACTTCCCATCAACATATACATAGGCAAAATAACAAAAAAAATGTGAAGAACAAAATACTAAACAAAAATATATGCTTTTATATACATATGTGTATTATTTGCTGCACATATTACTTTAAAAAAAAAATATACAGTCGTGCTCAGAATTAATGGTACCCCTGGTAAATATGATGAAAAATGGCTGTAAAAAATAATTCTGCATCGTTTATCCTTTTGATATTTCATTCAAAAAATTGGCAAAAATCGAACCTTTCATTGAAGTAAAATAATTGACAGTGGAGGGGAAATCACATTATGAAATAAATGTTTTTCTCCAAAACAAGTTGGCAACAATTATAGGTACCCCTAGAATTGTTTACAAATAAAATATCTCTTAAGTATATTCCCATTCATATTTACCTTTTTTTTTGCACACCAGGGTGACTAGGAACATGAAATTGTCCAGCCATGACTTCTTGTTTTACAAGAGTTTAAATATGGGGAAACACAAAGGCCAAATTCCCTTAATCATCCATTACAATGAGTAAAACCAAAGAATATAGTTCTGATGTGCATCAAAAGATTGTTGAGCATCACAAAATAGAAAGTGGCTGTAAGAAAATAGCTAAAGCATTGAAAATCCCCATTTTGACCATCAGGGAAATAATTAAGCACTTCCAATCAACTAAAGATGTTACAAATCTGCCAGGAAGTGGACGTGTGTCTATATGGTCTTAATGCATGGTGAGGATGAAAGTATGAGTGGCCAAAGACTCTCCAAAGATCACAGATGGAGAATTGCAGAGATTAGTTGAGTCTTGGGTTCAGAAAGCCTATCAAAAAAAAATTGAACAACCCCTACATCACCACATGTTGTTTGGGAGGTTTTCAAGAAAAATCCTCCTTGCTCATCCAAAAACAAACCCCAGCAAATTCAGTTGTCAGACATGACTGGACCTTCAAACAGCACAGGGTTCTGTGGTCAGATGAAACTAAAAAAATAGCTTTTTGGCAGCAAACATGCAAGATGAGTTTGGTGCACACAAGGATAAAAAGTACCCCATGTGTACAATTTAATATACCATCTTTAATGTTGTGGTCATATTTTTCTGCTGGAGGTCCTGGACTTCTTGTTCAGATACATGCATGGCATCGTGGATTCTATCAAATACCAACAGATAAAAAATCTAAACCTGACAGCCTCTGCTAGAAATCTTATAATGGGCCGTGGTTGGATCTTCCATCAGGACAACGATCCAAAACAAACATCAAAATCAACACAAAAATGTGTTAAGTAGCACAAAATGAAGCTTCTGCCATGACCGTCCCAGACCTGATGAGTGGAGTGAACTGAAGAGAAGAAGCACCAACATGGATCTGGGAATCTGAAGGATCTGGAGAGATTCTGTAAGACAGAATGGTCTCTGATCTCTTGTCAGGTGTTCTCCGAACTCATCAGGCATCATAGGATAAAACTCAGAGCTGTTATCTTGGCAAAAGGAGATTGCAAAAAGTATTTAATAAAAGGGTACCAATAATTGTGGCCAACGTGTTTTGGAGATAAACATTTATTTCATAATGTGATTTCCCCCCATCTTTCTATTCTTTTACTTCAATGAAAGTTTAGATTTTTGCCAATATTTTGAATGAAAGATCAAAAGGATAAATGATGCAGATTTATTTTTTCCAGCCATTTTTTATCATATTTACCAGGGGTACCATTAATTCTGAGCACGACTGTAT